>CAWUFW010017332.1:0-267164 GCA_963921515.1 Calotriton arnoldi | reverse complement strand
TAATCAGACACCAGGCACAAGTGTCACACATCTCAATCTATTCCCAATCACCGCACGGAAAACCTTCTGACATGTGGTCTGTTTTCACTGTGTGGGAAGAGTGTGTGAAGGACAGAGCCTGGTGGGAGTTGGAATAATGTTAAACAATACTACATCCACCACGAACAACCACTTTACCTGGGACAATGCCTAACTGACAGTGAATTGAAGTGCAACAGCAAGATGCTTGACACTGGTGCATGGTGTTTTCTGCACAAGGTCTTTTCTGGAATTTTGATTCACATTTACCACCATGCACCAGTGTCTGCAGCCTTGTCAGAACACTTACCATCACTGCCAGTTAGCCAAAGGCACAGAGGACTGTGCTGGGCTGCTGGGAGGAGGAGCATTTCTAAATCCTACTAATCACGTCAGGCAGTGGACAACATACACCTTCATCAGCATCACAAACAGACCAACATGAACTAAGCGTACACACAGTGATTTAGACTTTACTAGCAGGATGCATGACACGGGGCACTGGTGTCTGACTTATCAACAAATAGCAAAATTGACTTGTGCTCAAAACACCAGGCACCAGTGTCCGCCAGACTTGTCAGTACACATCCACACACTTGCAGGAAAGCATAGTTCCATGTGTGCTGCATTTGCATGCAAGAAACAGTGTGTGTAGTACATGGCCTGATGGGATGTCTGTCCATTTTGAACACTCATCTGCAGAAACAGCCATATAAGACCACTAAAAACTGTGATTACCTGACAGTGAGTGGACATACTAATATGAAATGACAGAGACTGTAGCATGCTGTGTGGTGCACAAGGCCATGAGGCAAGTTGTCTACAAGTCAGAAACAAGTTTCCAGTGCCAGACAGCCGACTATTACAATTGGACACACAGTGAGCTAAGCTCATGTCCTGGTTGCCTGTTAGCACTGGGCATGAAGGTGTATGTAAAAGTGGCACTGATGGGACTTCGAATAACAGCAAACACTTCTACATCCACAGCACAACCACTTCATTGTGGGCTATGGCTATCTCTCTGTGAGTTCATGTGTACTTGCAAGATGGCAGACACTGGGGAATGTTGTCGGAACCTATCAAAACTGCCACATTTGCCTATGTGCCACAAAGACCAGCCAACATAGACTCATATCTTTCACATACACTCACATACTTTGGCTGCACAACACTCTTCCGTGTGACATGGTAGGGCAGGGAGAGAGGAGGGGTGTAAGTTTCACAAATATACAATAATCACTTAAACATCAGTTAATCATAGTTCTTTGCCACAAAATGGCACAAAGGTAAGAATGTGAAATCATTTGACCATGGAGTCAATGTACAAAGTACATGATCTCTGTAGACACAAAGTTAAACTGTCACACAATTTTCCTACTCACAGCCATTCACATGTGTAGAATGAGATGAAAACAAGAAGCACCTCAATCACTCCATTCCCACACCTATCAGGCTAAGTTAACAGAATGTGAGTGTGTAGGCAGACACACCAATGTGACTGCTAAACACATGTACTAAGACCAGTACACAGGCCCAAAAAGAGTACCCACAAAGGGCAAGAAAGTGTATGTATCTCACTGTGAAAATAAACATGTGGACAACCTAAACACACCTGTGTCATTCATAGGGTATCAATAACCAGTCAATGTCTTCCAACATGCACTGTGAATTAAACACAACAGGCCCATTGATGCACATACCTGGACATGTCCATCAATCCCCCTCTTGTCTCAAAAATAGAGTCATCACAAAAAATATGTCTGCATCATGGATGAAGGAGTAAAATCTATTTACAGTTACTTATCATGAGATTTGTCAGCCTATGTAATGTGTCTGATTGGAGGGGCAGTGGACATTCACATCAGTCATTGTGTCATGTCTGTATACAGGGCCAGTTGAGGACACCACTGGAACCATCAAGGACAGCCAGGCCCAGACTCCGATCGACCAAGAGCTCTCCGGCGTTGATGACGCTCATCGTTCTTCTGAGGACGACGACAGACTTGGCCCTTCTGGCATGGGTCACCGCACAGCACCAGTGGCGCTAACACACCGATCCTCTGCAACCACTCCTGCCTCAGCTGCCAACACCCAGCTGACCCCTACCCACACGGACACAGCATCCCAGGAAACCACCAATAACACAGCAACACGGGGCACTCTTGAGTTACCCAACAACACCAATGACAACGATGAAGGAGGCTCCGTGTCGACTGTGCCAGCACCAACTGATCCTGCTCGGGTGGGTAGGGGTGGTGGGAGGTGTCGTGGGGATCGGCAACATCATGCAGCTGGTGCTCATGATGTGGAGATCCAAAACCTCTCCAGAATCCTCAATGCATATGAGGATTCACAAGGAGAGATGGGCCAGGTCATAGGGATCCTCAGGACTATGCAACAGCAGCAGGCAGCTGAAAATGAAAAACTGGACAGGGTTATGTCAAAAATGGATGAACAGACTGAGGTGTACAGGGACATTGCCACCTCCCTCCTGCAAGATTGCCACCATCTCCACACCTCCCTGTGTGCCTACCACATCCACTGCAACAACATCTGCAACAGCCACAGGGAGGAATGTGGACTCTGGCGGAGAGACACCTGCACCGCAGCTGCCTGCACCTGAGGGTCCCCCTGAAAAATGTGGAGTCGATCGTCCAAAGAAGAAACGGTGAGAGACAGATGTATACGCATCACACCCAGGAAGTGACTACCTGCTCCTGATATCCTCATTGTGTGCCAACCATTCACTTTGTTGACTATCACAGAACTCTCCCACATTGGCTGGAGGGTCTAAGTTGGACTATGGACTCACATAACTGTGCATCTACTTTGGAATACCTCATCTACAAACACTACCAACTACTATCTGCACTTATATAAGTTTGTTTGGTTTGTTTATGATACCACCATTATGTTCACTGATATCTTCACATTATGCACTCAAATAAATCACTCTGCACCCAAAAAAGTGGTAATGTCGTTACTTTGAATAACTAATGTAATAACTGTAATGATGTTGAAAAAGGCAAAGAAGCAAGTGTGCACAACATTGGTAACACATCACTTTGAAGGAGTACATTACTGTCTTGTGAATATATGTACATTGTCACAACATGATAGATGGACAAAACCAGGTCATGGCACAACCCGTAGGACATGTTACAGATGCAATGCAAGTATATTGCTTAAAATGCTAGCACCATGTTCAAACACAATAAACAAACTTTTTTAGCATAACAGTGCATCATGGAGCATGTTTAGTTAAAAGAAAAAACCTTTGGATGTGTGAAAACACACAAGGCACAAATCATTGTGTATCATAGGTTTATTTCCCTGACACAACCTGACGCATTAACCCAATTTCAATGGACATCGCACAGTAAGAAAAAGGTGTAAAGTGAAGAAAAATGTCCATCAGTCCAAAAGGAATAGCGTGCCATGGATTTACAAACAAGTCCAATGTTGGAGTAGATGACATCATCAGGTGTTTTGTGAGGTCAAAAATTGCATGGTTGACAGGGCCAAGTACCCTGGTAAGGAGAAACATAGAACAGAGTTAGGCACACAGGACTAAGCCTCTTCAATTTTGACAAAAATGTCAGCTGAAGCACAAGATTGTCAGTGTGTAAATTATCTTTGATTCACAGAAACACTGTACATCTCAACTTTTCCATATCACAAACACTTATCATACAACTAACATCATGGCAATTTTTATACACTCACAAACATACATACACATTGTGTACCAACAACACAACAACAAACACCTGGGGGTACTCCCCTACTTTCATTGCATACCTACACTCATGTGAAGAAGTTGTTGATAAGTTGTTGCCTCAAATCCACGCCATCATCCCCACTGTCGTCATGTCCCAGTCCAGGATCCTCACTCGCTGGCAGATGCCGGTCTCCATCGTCCTGTATAAGTGGAATTTCCCTCTGTATAGCAAGGTTGTGGAGCATGCAGCAAGCAGTGATAATGTTGCACACCTTCAACAGTGCATATTGTAGGGCTCCTCCCGTCCGATCGAGACAGCAGAATCTTCTCTTCAGGAGGCCAAAGTACCCTCAATGACTCGTCGGCTTCTACCATGTGCCTCATTATACCGCATTTCGTCAGGGGTGACTGGGTTACGTAATGGCATCAGTAACCAAGGTTGGTTGGGGTACCCAGAGTCTCCTACATTGAAAACAGAAAATTAGATTCTGTAGTTGGTTGACAGAGCATTATCAGACATACAATCTACACACAACACAGCACACATATGTCACATCACCTACCAACAAGCCAAGCACGGTCATGTTGTGCCTGTGACATCAAACGGGGGCTGGCTCTGTTCCTCATGATGTAAGGGTCATGTGCAGATCCAGGGAAACGTGCACAGATGTGGGAGATGGACATGTTTGCCAAACAAACCACCTGGACATTAATTGAGTAGTAATGTTTGCGGTTACGATACACTACTTCATGAGCCTGTGGAGGCACCAATGCAACGTGGGTGCCATCAATGGAGCCAATTATATGGGGTAACTGTCATGCACCCTTGAGGTCTCCAAATTCTCCAGGTGTTGGAAACTTTATGTATTGGCACAGAAAATTCATCAATGCAACCAAAACATCTCGCAGAACATGGCTGAACATGGTTTGGGACATCCCACCAGATGTTGCCACTGTGTACTGAAATGTACCGGTGGCAAAGAAATGTAAAGCTGCCATAACCTTCACTTTGTCCGTCAGTGCAGTTGGATATGGCCGACCAGGCTTTAGATGAGGTGACAACTGCGCAGTCAAGTCTTCAATCATTGGCCTTGTGAAGCGGTACTTCCTGATGGTGTCACGTTCTTCCATGGTTGCCAGGTCTGGAAAGGGCCTGTGGACTGCAGGTCATCTGCGATACCTATGTGTAGAGTATGAACACAGTTGTTGTCAAGTCACAATGTACCATGCAACATGCTTAGAGACAAAGGGAACATTAAATGTGAACACAACTGAACCTACAGATCCTTCTAATACATGATTTAATTATCAAAACCTTTCCTTATATACATATGCCAGCATCAGTACCATACACAGATATGTTATCAGGGTATGGTGACACAGCAATTATAATGGTGTAATGTATAAGCCACTAGTGTCTGACATCATGAATGTCTGCAAACAGCACATTTCCAAGGATCAATAGTTAAAATATGTCACTTTAATGCGTTTAAAATATTACATGTACATTAATAAGACTGAATAGGAACATGTCATACAAGAGATGTGTAACACATGATATACACATCATCTCAAATACACTGTCATGCCCAATACTGTCACAGGTTGGACACTGTCATTCATTTATGTCTACTTTACACATAAATTCATATACACAGATTCTTTTCAATGTAGTGGATTTAGAATTAGGTAACAATATCATACACTGCAGTCTGGGGCACACAGATAGACTAGTATTTCACATTGCACAAACCAGATTAACATGCATAATAATTTCACTGTCCAATCATCCAATGGGAAAATCCTTAGCCATTACTGACACCACAGACATCTACAGTCTGACATTTTTTAAATTGTGCAAATGGTCATACAGGACACTAATGCAGTGCCAAGGCAACATTGCACATGTACATCCACACATAAAATGATGTTCACTGTGACCAATACAACTCAGAAAACAACACTTCCAATCCAGACATGCTTTACATGCAAATTATACAGTGTGGCATGTGTCCCTTAAGGTTAGCTCCTCATGGGAGTGTGTCTCATTAATGTACAGCTCATTTTTTTTATATATAAGGTGCATACACACATGTACTGTACTAAGATACATCATTCACAGCAGTGTGTGCTCTGACAACTGATTATTTAAAGGACGCGTCCTCCGCATCCGAAACGATTCATTCACAGCCATTGGTTGTCATGGTGACAGACCCGGGTGAGTATTCAAAGGACGCGTCCTCCGCATCCGAAACGAATCGTTTACAGCCATTGGTTGTCATGGTGAAAGACGCGGGTGAGTATTCAAAGGACCCGTCCTCTGCATCCAAAATGATTTGTTTACAGCCATTGTTTGTCATGGTGAAAGACGCGGTTAGTATTCAAAGGACGCGCCCTCCGTATCAGAAACAATTTGTTTACAGCCATTGGTTGTCATGGTGAAAGACGCGGGTGAGTATTCAAAGGACGCGTCCTTCGAATCCGAAACGATTCGGTCACAGCCATTGGCTGTTTGTTGGCATGGTAAGCGACGCGTGTTTTGACTCATTTCTTCAGCGCCAGGAAAACGACTCTGTTACCTCACATCACCAATGTATCCATTTCAAAAGAGATCACATGAAGAGTGTTTGAATGTCGCATTAGGCGTGTCGTTTGCTAGTAAAGTAATGCATTGGCCCGATTCGTACAATGCAAGCGGCGCAAACCTATCACTTTTGATGCATGTATTTGAGACCGCCTCTGCTGTTTAGATATGTCTGTCTGTTCCCTAGAGACTTCACTTGCCAGCACTACCTGCTTCATTCCTGCACCTCCCCACCTCTCTGCTGCTGTGACAACATCCTCTGGTAGCCACAATGGCAAGGACACACCCCAGGGCCCCAGCTTTCACTGAGGAGGAGAATCAGGCCCTGCTGGACACACTCCTGCCACTACACAGCCAGATGTATGGCAAAAACAGAGGAGCAGGTGAGTGAGATTGACAGTGCATTGCCCTTGGACATGTGTGACAACTGTGCATTACTGGCAGTAGGAATCTCTATCAGATATATTCATTTATGCTATTTTAAAATATAACTGGGTGTCTGGAACTGATTTTGACAGGCACACTGCTGTAGAAGTGTGTGTCCTGGGGAAAACATGACATCACTGTCCCAAATGGAACAGAGATTAGATTGTACACATGACTGATGCACATGATGCCACATTCATTACCCGTCACAACTACCCTCCCTGACCCAAGCACATGCAAACACATACAGTCACACACTGCAACATCCACACGCAACACACAAACACACAGACAAAAGTCACAAGCCACACCCGCGCACACTCATGCTACAGACAGCACACTCACACCGAAGGAAGTAACAGCACCTGACGCACATGCATCCAGTGACACTCCACATACCTCACCACCCTCTGCCTCCACAACCCCCACTCTTTCCGCTCCTATACCACCCTCAACCCAGGCTCCCCACCTTGTTCCCATTGAATTTTTCCCTAAACAGACATGCACCCCCCCTCCTAAGAAGAGAAAGTATCTACAGGATGTCATACCTGTAGCATCTGCTAGCCCCACCACACCCTCCAAGGAACAGAAGGCATCAACTTCCCGTAGAAAATCCCTCCGGTCCCAATCCAAAGCATCCACTCCTACACCCCATAGATCCCCAGACAAGCCCAGTACAACAAAATTGGCTAAAACACCCACCAAAAAGACACCTCCCCTCCCCATTTCAGACTCACCCCTCACAAAATATAAGACCCCTAAATTAGTTAAGGCCACACCATTCCCAGCTCAAACTGCCCATCCCACTACAGCTGCACCCCCTCACAATCAGAGCCAAGCACTGCAGTGGAGTCCCACACCCCGCCATCAGACCCTACCACTGCAGTGGACCCTGAAACCCCTCCTGCTCCCATCCCTCCCAAAACACAACCCAGTCCCAAATAGTTTGTCCCCTTTGGTGCCTGGCATGCCCCCAAGATGCCCCTCTCAGGGGAGGTGTCCCCTTGCAGGAATTGTGCTGGCACGAATATTTTGGCCTGATGTTCAAAGGTCACATGGACACTAACCAGTGATGGACTGGCCAACGGGCTTTTGATAATGATGAAAGATATATTTATTTTACTGCTGAATAAAGCAATTTTTTTTTTTAATAAAAACATTGTTGTTGAACAACTTGTTTCAGAGTTGACTGTGTGACAAGTGGAATAGTTTTTTTTATATATACAATGATATTAGTGGGGCATGTTTTGCATAAGGTACATGGAGTTTGTGCACTTTGACAGAAGGTATTTTAAGATGTGGGGTCTGCATTTCATGGTTGTCATTGCCAAATAAAGGGGTCCATTATGATGGCGGGCAGACAAAGTCTGCCCACCATCGCAACGGAAAAAGGGACCGCCCACCATATGTGCGGCGGTCCCGCAATACAAATTACGATGTGCCCGCCACACTGGCGGGCGCATCCCGCATTGTTCACATTGCGGTGGGCGGTGCTGTCAGCAGCACCTGCCGCAATGTGAAAAAGGCATGTTGCCAGTAGATAGTTATAGTTAGGACCTATTTTCCATAGGAAATCCGCAACATTCTATTCCCAATAACTTTGGCGCCGGTTGACGAATCTTCACAAACTTTTCAAAACTCGTGGGGCCCTCAGATCCGCTCCTATCCTGAAAGTCTCGGGGTGATTCGTCAAGTGGGGGCCGAGAAAAAAGGGGGGTCCCAAAACGTGTTTTCCCCATGCAATTTTCCATAGGAACCTTTAGTCGCAGCTACAGCCCGAACTGCTGAATGGAATTACACCAAATTTGGCAAAAAGGTAGCCCTTGGTTCAGAGCCGTGCCTTTTGGTTAAATGGTGTAAATCCGTTCAGTAGTTCCTGAGAAAATCAAAAGTAAAATCATATATATATCTATGGCCGCGGAGGGTCCGCGCACCCTGAGCGCACCCTCCCGATCACGAGCTGTATGCTAATTGGCTGTCAACACTCCAAACCAGGAAGTGTTGGCAGCCATCTTGTTCCTCGGTAGAACCGAGGCACAAGAAACAAGTGCGCAAAACGCAAAAAGGGGGCAGGGTAGAAACACCCTGACCCCCTAGGCCTGCTTAGGGGGTCCCACAAGGACCCCCAGGGCCCAAAAAAATATATATATTTTTTTTAAATCAGCGGGATGCGTGCAGGGTGCGCGGATCCCGCCGTAAAAAAAAAAATGAAGCGGGGACTCCCGGGCTTCATTGTTATTTGGCCCCCGGGTGGGCCAAGTCCCGGGGGCATGCGGGGGGTTAATAAAAATGTGTGGGGGGCCTCTGAGGCCCCCCTAAGCCCCAGGGACTGCCACCCCCAGGGGCTTCTTTAAAAAAAAATTATATTACCTGTGTGGGGGGGCTCGAGCGCCCCCACACGCCCCGGGGACTGCCACCTCCCCGGGGCACTAAGAATTGGAATGTGGGGGTCCGTTTCAGAGCCCCGATGACCACCACCTCCCCGGGGCTGTGCACGTGTTGGGAGGGGGGCCGCGTGGCCCCCCTCCTGGAGCCAGTGATGGCCCTGGGGACCGCCACCCCCCAGGGCCGGCTCCTGCAGTGTCCCGGGGTGCCCACCCCCGGGACACTGTAGTTTGCTATGGCAGGGCGGGAGCCTCGCGGCTCCCGCCCTGTCATTGCAAACTGCTTTGGTTTTTGGAAGAGAGAGCAGGAAACCTGCTCTCTCTTCCAAAAACCAAAGACGATTGCTTCTCCACACGGGGAGCTGCATCTTAGCAGCTCCCCATGTGGAAAAGCAATGCCAGCTCCCGAGGGATGCGGGGAGCCGGCGGGACCATGGGGGAATTGGGGACCCCCCCACGGTCCCCAATGGAGAGGGCCAGCCCCGGGGGATGGGGTCCCCGGGGCTACAAGTGGCCCGGGAGGGGGGCCATGCGGCCCCCTTCCGCAAAATTTGAAAAAAAAAAAAAAGCCTGGCCCCGGGGGATGGGGTCCCCGGGGCCATAAGTGGCCTGAGGAGGGGGGCAACGCAGCCCCCCTCCAAAACATTTTTTTAAAAAAAGAAGGCCATGCCCCGGGGGATGGGGTCACCGGGGCAGATTAAGGCCTCGGGAGGGGGGCCACGCGGCCATCTTCAAAACTTTTTTTTTCTTTTTTTAATATTAGGGGGCAGGCCCTGGGGAATGGGGTCCCCAGGGCCAATAAATTAGAAAAAGAAGGGGGGCCACACAGCCCCCTTCGTAAAAAGAAAACACCGGCATCGCGCCGGAAGCCACGGCCCCTCCTTGGCAGCACTCTGCAAACGCGCCCCTGGCGCGTTTGCAGATGGGGACGATTCCCCTTGAATACTGGGGGTCCCTGGGGCCAACTAGCCCACCAGGAACCTCCAGTATGCGCCAGGGGCTGCGTTGCAGAGAGGTGTTCTGAGGCCACGCCCCTTTTACACCTCTCTGCAACGCAGCTCTGTGGCGCTTAATGGAGGTAGCTGGTGGGCTAGTTGCACCCCAGGGACCCTCAGTATTCAAGGGGACTTAATTCCCCAACTTAAAACGTGCCACGGGGCGCGTTTGCACAGTGGTGAAGGGAAGGGGCGGGGCCTGAGGTGACATGTGTGCAAACACGCCCTGTGGCGCGTTTTAAGTTGGGGGATTAACTCTCATTGAATCCTGAGGGTCCCTGGGGTGCAACTAGCCCACCAGCTACCTCCATTAAGCGCCACAGAGCTGCGTTGCAGAGTGGTGTAAAAAGGGGCGTGGCCTCTGACCACCTTTCTGTAACGCAGGCCTGTGGCGCTTATTGGAAGTACCTGGTGGGCTAGTTGGGCCCTAGGGAACCTCAAGATTCAAGGTGACCTAATACCCCAACTTAAATCGCGCCACAGGGCGCGTTTGCACAGTGGTGAAGGGAGGGGGCGGGGCCTCAGGTGACATGTGTGCAAACACACCCTGTGGCGCGTTTTGAGTTGGGGAATTAATTCCCCTTGAATCCTGAGGGACCCTGGGGGCCAACTAGCCCACCAGGTACCTCCAGTGCGTGCCACAGGGTTGCGTTGCAGAGAGGTGGTCCAGGCCACACCCCTTTTTACACCTCTGTGCAACGCAGCTCTGTGGTGCTTACTGGAGGTACCTGGTGGGCTAGTTGGACCCCAGGGACCCTTAGGATTCAAGGGGACTTTATCCCCCAACTTAAAACGGCCAGAGGGCGTGTTTGCACACATGTAACCTCAGGCCCCCCCCTCCCTACACCAGTGTGCAAACGTGCCCCATGGCGCATTTTAAGAGGTAGTTTTAATCCCCCTGCCCTATTATGTACTAGGGAGTTACAGAGGAGGTCATGCTAATCACAGGGGTACCTCAACGCATAGTGTTCCCTAGTGTATGTAGGTGTTTTAACTGTATTCTAAGTGTCTTTTACCATAGCACTGCCTCTAGGCCTGGTTAGTCAGAGTCAGTTACCACCAGTACACGTCTGGAAAAGGTGTGGGCACAGGATTATTTTGCAACAAGGCCTCTTTCTGCTCCTCTGTTGGTTCTTTCTGCACGTCTTGCTTCTTCCTGGATTTTTCTTTGTCTTTGTGCACTTCTGTTTCTTTCGACATTTCTTTTGCTTTTTGTCTGTGCGTTTTTCTTCTTTCTTCACATGTCCTACTTCTATAGGCATAGTTACAAACTAGCATTTGAAAAACCTTTGAAATTCACTGAAAAAACATAGGTTTCAGGCACGTTATAGTTAGAAATTAGCATTTACAAAACCTTTGAAATTCACTGAAAAAACCATAGGTTTCAGGCACGTTAAAGTTAGAAATTAGCATTTAAAAAACCTTAGAAATTCACAGAAAAAACCATAGGTTTTAGGGAAAGTTATAGTTAGTTGGACATTTCACTCGTACAAAACCATAGAAATTCCCCCGTTATAGTTAGTTCAGCTAACTATAACTCGCGCCCCCGCAATGCACTGCTGATGACGTCACATATTACATCACTCATGACATGGTCAGTGACATCACTGATGACATCACTGATGACATCCCCCGGGGTATGGCCTTGTTTTTAAAAAAAAAATCTTTTGGAGGGGGCTGCGTTGCCCCCCTCCTCAGGCCACTTATGGCCCCGGGACCCCATCCCCCGGGGCCGGCCTTTTTTTTTTTTAAATTTTGGGGGTTTTTTGTTTAAATTTTGGGGAAGGGGGCCACGTGGCCCCCCTCCCGGGCCACTTGTAGCCCCGGGGACCCCATCCCCCAGGGCTGGCCCTCTCCGTTGGGGACCGTGGGGGGGTCCCCAATCCCCCCACGGTCCGCCAGCTCCCCGCGTCCCTCGGGAGCCGGTATTGCTTTTCCACATGGGGAGCTGCTAAGATGCAGCTCCCCGTGTGGAAAAGCAATCGTCTTTGGTTTTTGGAAGAGAGATCAGGTTTCCTGCTCTCTCTTGCAAAAACCAAAGCAGTTTCCCGCCCTGCCATAGCAAACTACAGTGTCCTGGGGTGGGCACCCCGGGGCACTGCAGGAGCAGGCCCTGGGGGGTGGCGGTCCCCAGGGCTATCAAGGACTCCAGGAGGGGGGCCGCGCAGCCCCCCTCCCTTCGTGTGCACAGCCCCGGGGAGGTGGTGGTCCCCGGGACTCAGGGGTCCGTAACAGACCCCCAAATTTACATTTTTAGTGCCCCGGGGAGGTGGCGGTCCCCGGGGTGTGTGGGGGGGCTCAAGCCCCCCCACACAGGTATTTAAAAAAAAAAAATGAAGCCCCGGGGGTGGCGGTCCCCGGGGCTTGGGGGGCTGCGTGCCCCCGCAACTCATTATTCAAGCCCCGGGGAGGTGGCGGTCCTCGGGGCAGTGTGGGGGGCTTGGGCCCCCCACACTTTTTCACTGCCCCCGGGACTTGGCCCACCCGGGGCTAATTAGTAATGAAGCGCGGGAGTCTGCGCTTTGTTTTTTTTTGTTTTGCGGCCGGATCCGCGGATCCGGCGCGCATTTTGCCGATTAAAAAAAAAAATATATATATGCTTTTTTGGGCCCTGGAGGTCCTTGTGGGACCCCCTGAGCAGGCCTAGGGGGTCAGGGTGTTTCTACCCTGCCCCCTTTCCTTTTTTTTCGTGACTGTTTTTCTCTTTTCTTGTGCCTGGGTTCTACCGAGGCACAAGATGGCTGCCAACACTTCCTGGTTTGGAGTGTTGACAGCCAATTAGCATGCAGCTCATGGTCGGGAGGGTGCGCGGATCCTCCGCGGCCATAGATATATATGTGTTTTTACTTTTGATTTTCTCAGCTACTACTGAACGGATTTACACCATTTAACAAAAGGGTTCTTTCTGAACCAAGAACTACCTCTCTGCCAAATTTGGTGTAATTCCGTTCAGCAGTTCGGGCTGTAGCCGTGTCTAAAGTTTCCTATGGAAAATTGCATGGGGAAAACACGTTTTGGGACCCCCCTTTTTCTCGGCCCCCGCTTGTCGAATCACCCCGAAACTTTCAGGATAGGAGCGGACCGGAGCGCCCCACAAATTTTGAAAATTTCTCGAAGATTCGTCAACCGGCACCAAAGTTATTGGAAATAGAATGTTGTGAATTTCCTATGGAAAATAGGTCCTAACTATAACTATCTACTGGCGACCGCCAGTAGATAATATATATATATATATATATATATATATATATTCACAGTATAACTAAGAAAACTCCTGCTTTGTTGCATGGGCTACGCTTATACCCAAGAAAGAAGATCAACTCATCACATACATTGGAAATGCACAAAATACTATTTTAATTCCTGCTATGGGAGGGCAATAACCAGGGAAACTACAGTTATAAATGTTAAAGAAGATAACCCCCCTCCAATGTTACTGAAATTGAAGTAAGAGATGTTTTAGAAAACATTGAAGAGGCAAGTACTAGCTCCCAACAGCCAAGCACTCGAATATTAAAAGATGTCTTAATCCATGTCCCAGGGCACATAACTGGCCAGTTACCTGCCATCCCATCACTAAAAATCCTAATAGCGAGAACCAAAAAATCTACCACACAAACACCACCAGCCCCAAAAACATTTTCAGAATTAGAAATACTACCTGAATACACAACAACACACAAAGAGGAAAAATTCCTTCTTCATGACAATAAAAGTCATGAAAAAAAAAATGAACATCTTTGCCACTCCACTAATATCCAAAAACAAAAACAATGCCAAACCTGGATAAAGGATGGAACATTCAAAATATGTCCCAAGCCATTCTACCAATTATACACTATCCATGGAGAAGTCCAAGAAACAAACATCCCTTTCATGTATGCACTACTACCCGATAAACATTCTACAACTTACATAGAACTCCTAACAGAACTAAAACAACAGACGGAAAATTGCTTTCCTCAAAATTAATCATTGACTTCAAACAAGCAATGTTACAAGCAATTTTAAAAATGTACTCACATACAGCAATACAAGGATGTTATTACCACTTCAATCAGAGTATATGGAGGCATCTACAACAATCTACCCTAAGCGTGGAATATGCAACAAATAGTAACTTTGCATATCAAATAAAATAATTAATTGTCCTAGCCTAGGTCCCCATAACTGAAGTGCAAACTACTACAACCTACTTCTAAAAAGTCCCTTCTACCAATCAAATGAAACAAAACTATGGGCCTGATTACGATGGCGGTGAACCCGCCACCGGGAGGCTGCCGGGTTCACCTCCATCGTAAGGCCATTCCCCACCTGCCAGATAAGGACAGTGGGCGTGTGCTGGCGGGCGGAAAGCCCGTCCGCCACGGGCCCAATAGAGGCAATCATTGCGATTGCCTGTCGGACTCGCCCCACATCCCTAGAATGGTGGCGGTGCCCAGCAGGCACCGTACGCCACATTAGGATGCTGCATCCCCACCAGCCTTTCCATGGCGGTTCCCCCGCCATGGAAAGGCTGGCGGGGATTGACTTTGGGGGCCCGTTGTGGGCCCCCCCTGTGCAGGGGCACTTTTGTTTTGCACTTGAGGGGCACCTATGGTGACCCCCGACATTTCACTGCACGATGTGGCAGGCACCGCGTGGTGCCTGACACGTAGTGCAGGGAAAAGCAAAACCTGCATTTTTAACATTGCGGCGGGTGCTGCAGCCAGCAGCACCCGCAGCAATGTTAAAACTGCCTTTTGCGGCCGCCGTGGTGGCGGCCGCATTGTAATTTGAGGTGCGGGACCGCTGCCATATAGGCGGGAGGTCCCAAAACCCGGGACGATGGCGGACGGACTTAAGTCCATCCGCCATCGTAATCAGCCCCTAACTCCCTTACTAGACTATTTTGAAGACCCATGGGTTGTAAGACTATACAGATCAGGACATAGAATTCAACTCAAATTTCACCTTCCCTGGTGGGATGTGTACAACAGTACTCCAGCCCAAAAATCTAAAACCAACAATGCAGTGGAAGGGTGGCATAATGCCTTCCAAGCCACATTAGGAAGAACACAACAAAGTCTACACAAGCTACTAGTATCTATAGAAAATAACAATGCTACCAAGAACCAAGACTAGTCCAATCTGTAACTAAAATATGTCCTAAGCTAAGTAAACAAACCAAAACAATGTACAAGCACCTACAATACAAAACTAGATTATGCCCAAACACCCAAGGACTAGAATACCTATACACACTTTAAAAATAATAGCTAGCCAAACACCACCTACTACAATAATCCAAATACACCAACCAAAAACTATTACCTTGTTTTAAATTTAATAAATATTATGTCATATTTTTTAAAATATTCGAACAATAGCATATGACATAATAACATCAAAATATAAAACAGAAAAATAAATCACAAAAATAAACATTCCCCATCCATATTAAAATAATCAAAAATAACTTACAGATCGTCCACGAACAAGTAGATTTCCCAAACAAATTTGATCCAAATCTAAATTCATATAAAAAATAAATCCCCCCAAAAAAAGAAAAAATACAACTGTTTAAAAAGGGATCCAACGATGCAATCCTCTATAGAATCAAACCCTAAAAACCCCGAAAAATAGTTAAAAAGAGAAACACTTCAAGAAAACCGAAAAATATAAGGAAATGTATGTAAAATTAATAGTCTCAATTAAACTATATAACATATCTTTTTTTTTTTAAAACGCATCTTCACCTCCACCGTAAATCCAGAATGGAATCCTGCAAAAAGAAACACAACACCTACAACAAAAACACATACAACCCCACATACATTACATACAACAAACAATAAATCATAACACATAACCAAAAACAACTAACAATCTAATACACTGACCTACACTTCCAAAGCATGACAAAAACACCGAACATTACACTACCCAAACTATAATTAACACACTACTTGCTCTACCTATACATCTACTAACTCCCCACCCTAAAATCACCATAAAAAATGTAAAATAAACTTACCTTAACCAAAAAACACAGCTCCCAACTGTGAGCCTCCCTCTGCAAACGTAACCAAAGAATGAAATAGATAGAACACAAAATAAAGATAGTAAAAATAAATAGCTGCTTAATTAAACTGGAAAAAAGACTATTTTCCCATAGAAAACAATAAAGAAAACTAGAAAATAGTCCACCAAAAAATTATGATTTATTTTACAAAAACGTCGGGCCGCATCTTGGTTTATTTTCCGACCGCCACATTACAATGCTGGGGGTCAGAAATTAAACCGGCCGGTCATTACTGCTGGCTTCCGATGGGCTCAAGGAGCCCATCGACGAGTCAGAGGCCGGCCAGTAATCCCAAAGGGTGGCCTTTCCGCCCTTGGGTTTACGATACTCGGTCTCCGGCAGGCTTCCCATGTCGGGCTTTCCGACATGGAAAGCCTGTCGAAGAACGAGTATGTGGGCCCCTAGCAGGGCCTCCTTGCCTCTGCGGCCACCGGTTGGGGGCCGAGGGGGCACCCCCCCTGTTCATCCCTGCATTTTGTGGCAGGCACCCTGAGGTGCCTTCCACATGGTGCAGGGATGAACACAGACTCCCATTCCTCTATGGGAGCTTGTGTTATGGCTGGCTTACGACCATAACATGAGCTTCCATAGAGGGATGGGAGTATGCGACCGAATATTCTTCGGTTGCATCGTGATTAGGCGGTTGGGACCGCCGACCTGAGGCGGTCGGTCGGTCGGTCCTGTTTCCTCGTCTAAAATTCAAAAATAAATATTAAGGGGCCGATTCCGATCTCGGCCGGTAGTGCTCCGAATCGGATTCCGATTTACCGGATCCGATTCGGAGCCCTGTTTCCCGACCGAATCGTACGCGGGTCCGGCCGAGCGAGTACGATGCAAGCTCCCGCGAAATCGCCGACCGACTCGTACGCGGCTTCAACACGCTCCGACCGACTCGCACGGACACGACTCGCACCGCGCTATGGAGACATTTCCCGGCCGGGTAAGTACGATGCGTGCCGCAAGCAGTCCGACCGCCTCGCGTCGTCCGGCTCGAAAGAGCTGTCGGAGCCGGACTTTGGGGGTCCGCGTCGGACCCCCCTGTACGCGTAGGCGCGCGAGTCGCACACAGGGGGACCCATGGGTCCCCCTACCTGTGCATGTACGCCGCGATGCGCATGGACGCGTACCCACTGTAGGGGGCGCCCTTGTTCGCCTCGCACCCATTGAGTCAATGGGAGCCCGCGTACGCGTTGTACGACCGGCTCCCATTGACTTCACTGGGAGTCCGACCGAATCGAGTCCGATAGCATGCGAATGCATCGTACTCGTCCGGTCGGACTGCTAGGGTCCGATTCGGTCGGAATTCTCTCCGGGTCCGGCTCGGTCGGAGAGATTTCCGTCCGGAATCGGCCCCTAAATATTATAATACCATCAGAAATAATATTTAATATATATCATATGTTGATTTGTAAAATAAAATTAATAAAATGTTAAAAATGACAAAAATATATTATAAAAATATACATGATGTACAAATGTATACCAATGAAACATTGTACCAAAATGTTGAATGTAAAAAAATTGTGTATTTTTCTACATACTTTGAAAATGCTTAAACAATTAATAATATTATCTTTTTAAATAATATCATTTAATAGACTCAAAAAATGAAAAGTAATTACTGTTTAAAAATATGTAACATTATAAAATACATTTTAAATAATTTTATAATTTCAATAAAACTATTTAACATGTATTTAATTACAAATGTATCTATTTTTCAAAATATATGTAACTAAATAAATGTAAAAATATATGTACTTGTAAAAATTACAAAATATATATAATTATATATCTGTTAAATATAAACAGTTTACAAAAAAACTAAAAAAAGAACACATTTATTGGAAATATGTAAATGAGTTTAAAAATCAAAAGAAAACATTGAAAATTTTACAGAAACATAAACATGTACAAATGTATATGATTTTTATTACTGCTATTATTGTAATAAAACTTACAAACACCATATTTTTGCTCTTCAAAATGTACAATGAAATGTAAATAAAACTACCAATAATAAAAATGTATACATTATGTTCTATTCTTCAAAAAAAGATTTTTGTCTAATACAAAATATGAAAAATAAAAAT
Source organism: Calotriton arnoldi (assembly GCA_963921515.1). Lineage (NCBI taxonomy): Eukaryota > Metazoa > Chordata > Amphibia > Caudata > Salamandridae > Calotriton > Calotriton arnoldi. Next base: position 248,879 of record CAWUFW010017332.1, on the reverse strand, counting down.
GTATATCTCTTTTATTTTGTATGACAAAATATTTCAAATTACACCTTTAAAATTCAGTAAATAATAATTTTAAAAAGTAAATACACAACTAATTAGATAATTAATCAGGGATTTACATCTTTTGAGGAACTTAAAGGGAAATTTAGCTTAACGCATAAAGAATTTTTTAAGTTTCTCCAAATAAGGGATTTCCTGCTGAAAAAAATGAAAGAAGGAGAAGGAGCTAAAAAGAACGAGATAGTAGAAAAGCTGCAGCAGGTGGTCTCTCCCCGTATTGTCATAGTATACAACTTCCTGAATACACTCAAGGCAGATGATATGGATAAAATTGCAGGAAAATGGGAAAACAAGTTAAACGTTCCGGTAGAGGCAGTTCATCATGCCTTTTCAGTGGCTCAGGATGTTTTAATGTCCGCTAAGCTATAGGTTCAATTTTATAAAACATATTTTTTTCTCTACTATACACCAGATCGTATTGCCAAGTGGGGTACAGGGAAGGGGACTCAATGCCCGCGATGCTCTTTATTCAAGGCCGATATTATTCATGTGTTTGCAACCTGCAATGCTCTTAAGGGGTAATTGGGCAGATTGAAGGCTTTTTAAGAGATGAATTAAGAATAGAAACAACTATAACGCCGGCTCTAATTCTACTGGGAATCAATGAAAGTGGCACGGCTGAGGAAGATAGGGGGCTGATGAGCATTGCTATGACTATATTCCGGCTGTGTATTGCTTCAGCATGGCTGGATATAAATCCCCCCTCCTATCAGCAGTGGTTGGCAAGGCTGCTCGCAGCTTATAAACTTGAAAAATGCGTCTATGCGCGAAAGGGCCTTAGGGCGAGAAAGAAAGGGGACAAATTTGGAAACCCCTTGCCACTTGGATAGAACAAAAGGAAGGGCAATGATGATGTGCAGGCAATGTATTCATGTGAAATGTTTAATTGGTATACAGAATAGAGTCTAACTGTATACATAAATTGTGAGGGGTGTAATTTTTTTGAAAAAATTGATGATTTTTGTTTACTTACTTCCAGCTTTGGACGGTTCCTTTATTGTAGTATGATACTGTACTGTACTTTCATCCTTCTGTAGGGTGGGGGGAGGGGGACTGGGTACTGGGAATAAAAGTGTAAAAATTCAATAAAGATATTTAAAAAAAAAAAAAAAAGATAATTAAACTTAACAAATAAAACAAAAATGTATAAATATTAAATCTAAAAACAATACAACAAACATAAACTTTTTCAAGTATTAACCTAAACAGAATAGTATACCCTAAAAACCTTACTATTCCAACTCCTATCTAACTAAATTCAGGGAAAGTGCTGGACACTAAAGCACAAAACTACTATTCCTAATGTAAACTTATTAAGGGCCTCATCATGGTGGCAGTGGGACCGCCACCGTCATGCTGTAGGTGGTGATTCCACCACCCTCGGGTCCCTTCAGGACTGTCCACCTCATTATGATGGCGGCGGATGGAGGACAGGCGGAGAGACCGACCGCCATGCATCTGACGGGCTCAATGGACCCATAGGTGGGTCGGAGGGACTGCAGTCCCTACAACAGTGGTGGTGCCTGCTCAGGCACCACTGTAGGGATTACAATGTCCCTTTCTCTGGCCGTTTCATGGCGGTAAACCCGCCACAAAAAGGAAGGCACCCGCCATCGTAATCGGGCCCTCAATTCAGGGAAAGTGCTGGACACTAAAACAAAAAAAATCCTATTCCTACTCCAAACTAACTAAATTCAGGGAAAGTGCTGGACACTAAAACCAAAAAAAATCCTATTCCTACTCCAAACTAACTAAATTCAGGGAAAGCGCCGGACACTAAAACAAAAAAATACTATTCCTACTCCAAACTAACTAAATTCAGGGAAAGTGCTGGCCACTAAACCAGAAAAAATTACAATTCCAACTACAAACTACTGAAATTCAGGGAAAGTGCTGAACACTAATACAAAACAAATTGCAACTCCTACTCCTACATAACTAAAATCAGGATAAATACTAAAAAATTATTATATATTCATATCACACATATCAATCAAAAACAAAATATAGCAAAAAAATGAAATACAATAAATAGTTGATCCTCAAACATATAAGCTATTTTATAATATATTCTAAATAACATTTCTGAAATTCCTATAAAATATAAGTAAATAATATATACCATATTTCTGAAATATGATCAAAACATTTAAAAACATGTAGAAATATTATTTAAAGATCTAAAAAATCAAATTTTACAATATTTCAAAATACATTTTAAGATATGTTTTAAAATTAAATTTTTAAAATTAATTAAAATTAAGCACCAAAATCAAAAATAAATTACAAAACCACCACATACAACTAGTAAACATGTCTAAACTTTGCAACTAATGATTTAGGGGCTGATTCCGATGGCGGGCGGACACCCTATTGGAAATCGGGACCGCCCGACAGACTGTCGGCGGTCCCGACATAGGCATTATGATGCGACTGCCATCACAGCACACGCCGCAATACAAAAAGGGGTCACTTGACATATCCCTGCATTACGTGGCAGGCACCATGCAGTGCCTGCCAAATGGTGCAGGGACATGTATGGTGCCTCCCAGTGCCCACATCCGAGAGCTGGGGGGAAGAGGGGCTACGGGCCCCCAATGTCCCTTTAAGCCAGCCTTTCCATGGCGGGTGAACAGCCATGAAAAGGCTGGTGGGGAGGGTCATCATAATCCCTATGGTGGTACCTGGTAAGCACCGCCACCATTGCAGGGATTGCAAGGCCCTCTGCCACACCAGCAGGCTCAAGGAGAACGTCGGATGCATGGTGGTTAGTGTTTCTGACTGCCATCACACTGCCCTCCATCCTAATGTGGCGGGAGGTGAAGGTGGTTCCGATGGCGGTAAGACAACCACCGACAGCCTGTTGGTGGCGCTCTTGCCACCATCATAATCAGCCCCTTAATTTTTTTTTTTTTAATTATTACTTATTTTTAAAAAATGGGAACGTTTTTTCATTTTTTAAATTAAACTTTGCCAAGAAATAAAGAAAAAGAAAATATTTTTACAATTTAGGGGCTCTTTACGATGTCGGGCAGAAAGCCTCCACCCGACTCGGAATCGGGACTGACCGACTTGTGGTCAGCTGTTCTGACCACCGGATTACGATGCCACCAAACACTGTTTGGTCGGAGTCCCATTGTACACTATGGGTAACACAGGCTCCTATGGGGAAATGGGGTGTTCGCGAAAAACCCTGCACCCTGTCACAGGCACCCAATGGTGCCTGCCACTCAGTGCAGGGATTTAGGTACCCCATTGGCCATCAACCGTAGGCCGCGTGGCCAAGGGGGCCGGCCCCCCAAGTCACTTTCCGACAGCCTTTCCGTGTCAGACAGGCAGATGTGGAAAGGCTGTTGGAAATCGACATTGTAATCCCGAGGGCGGAAATCTGTCCATAGGGGTTTTCGATGTGGTACCGACTGACATGAATACTCTGCGAGTCGCTCAGACCGAATCGGAATGACTGCGCGGTTTTCAATCCAACCGTGAACATCGTAATCGGGTGGTCGGAATGAAAACCGACCAAGTTGGTTGGAAGGGCTCTGACTGTCGGGAGGTGGCTTTCCGCCCGACATCATAATTAGCCCCTAAATGTCAATTATAATATTACTCTAAATCCATCAAAAAAACATAACCAACAACAAAAATCATATTAAAAAAAATAATTATTATAACAAAACAAATATTTAAAAGAATGTATTATTAAATCATAACATATTATATAATTTACTCCCCATCCTCATCCTCTATGAACCCAGCATCCCGCTACAAAAATTTACAACTTTCTAAACATAATATATAAAAAATTAACATTATGAAATTTTTTATAAAATGTTAACATATACATTTCAAATTACTCCCTCCCTTTTCCCTTATGAACCCAACATTACGCTGCTAAAAAGTATATTACAATATTAAAAATACTACATTTTTAAATAAAATTAAAAAATAAAAGTAAGCAAAAACATTACAAATAACATAAACTAAAAAAATAATAAACAACACTTAAAAAAATAAGCCAAAAAAGCGATAGTACATCCAACTATATTTTTAACATTGATATTTGAAACATCAATATTTAATACTAAACTGATTTTCAATATTTTTTACATAAATATTACTTACCTCGATGTAATACTGTCACGATATTCTTGACTCAATATTCATGTCACTCGATATTTCCAACTCGATATTCTCTCTTCACCCCTCTGACCAGCATAAAACCGCTCTGATCATCGTGCACTTAGTGGGTGACTACACCCTGCAATTTGATGGCAAGGGTCTTTGCGAGTATTTTAGCATCGACCCCTAACATAGACAGGGGTCTATAAGAACCAGAATCCTGAAAGGTCCTTACCTAGCTTGGGGCGCATAACATTATGGGCTTCACACATGGTTTGCGGTAGCACCCCACAACTGTGCAACTCCTGAAGTGTCTCCAATAAGCAGGGAATGAGTAACTCTGAATATGCTTGGTAGTATTCCGCTGGTAGTCCATCTGGGCCCTGTGCCTAGAAGCACGCCTCCCTCAACTCCTCTACCTGGAGCTCCCCCTCCAGACCCTCAGCCTGCTCCACCATAAGCCGAGGGAGCATCAGATAGTCCACGAAACTGCAGGCCTCCATGTGTCGACTATCCCAAGTCACACAATAAACCGTTGCAAGGCGATTCCGCAAAAGAAGATTGACTGGCGATAGTCTTGCCTAACTAGTCATCTAACCTATTCCAGGCCTACCCCACCTCCCTCTGGTCTGTCAACAGTAACTCTTGTTGGTCCCCAAAATAGGGGCGTCTCATTGGAGGGTCATCAGCTGCCACTTCTCCTCGAGCAGCTGTGCCTCCAGACGGCATCTAGTGCTGCTAATACATGACAGGCATTTCCCCCTGGTCACCACCTTCAGAGCATCCCAAACTACTCCCTTTGCATCCTTGTCAACAAATTGGATTCAAAATAACCAGTCGTCACTGTCCTAAGCTCTTCATGGAACTGACATTCACCAAGCACTTCGGGCGTAGATGCCACAGCGGCACCGCAGGTTCTGCTCTCATTCCAAGAGCAGCGGTGCATGGCCTGAGAGGAATCTACCCAATATCTGAGCTGCTGCTTTCAATCGCAATGTCCTCCATCGCTAAGACCCTATCAAGGCAACTATATGTGTCATGAGTTGGGGCTTAACATGTGTAATCCCTGGCTTCAGGGTGTTTAGTGCCTCACACATACAAACAGCCCATGTGTTACATCACACCACTATGTGCAGCCACCATATTAGGCTTTGTGCCACGCCTTGGGGGTGAAGATACCAGCTACCACACAGCACACATTTGAAGCCCCCAGCCCACAACAGGGGGCTCTCTGTCTAGGTCAAGTTAGAAGGCCCCATCATTAGTATTGCGCACATACACATTTAATAAGCACACCTTCCATCCGTCCAACAAGCCACACAGCAGTAGGTATCTCCCCTTAACATCCACCTTAAAGCTCCAAACCCGAAACGGGAGGCGAGGTGCGACCATATCGAGACTCCACAAGCACAATTAGAGTACATAGTGGAATAAAACTGCTCCCTCCACTTCCGTTGCTTCTTCTGGGCCTCGCTTTCCATCAGGTGGGTTTCTTGTAATCGAGCTATCTGTATGCCCTGCCACCGGAGATAAGTATGTATCCTATACCGCTTAACATAGGACTTGAGCCCACACACATTCCACATCACTACTTTAAAACAAGTAGCCATAACTTCAAGGAAACCTCAGTAGCCCACACACCCCCGCCGAGCCCTGCCTGCACCCCCTCCATCACATACTGCTCCGCGGCTGCTGCAAAAGGAAACATAACAAGAACATCCCATCCCTCCCACTGGATAAACACAACTGAACAACACATGTCTCCCCAAGCATTCCAATCCCGCTACATCCATCCCAACAAAATACTTACTCCACAATAAGGATCCCACCCCTCATGATCCCCACAATCCCTAGTCAGCCTCCAAACTCAATAATATCAGGGGGAGGCAGCACCTACGGACCTTAACAGCAGTTGCTACCCACATGCACTGCCAATTAAACACGCCACGCCACGCCAATCACACTCCTGCACAGTCAACACATACAATCACTCGCACCATATACCCCTATGTCAATTAAAAAATCACCCTTAAAAACTTATGGTATAATAAATAAAACTAACTACGGGTGAAGAAATAGGGGGCAGCCCACCCCGTTCAACTCAGCACATGCCACTCACTCACCACGTCTACTCGTCAGCATGCTAAACACATTGTCCATGACATAAATCAGCCTCCAGAAGGGTCCCGGGACCCGCACCTCATCCAGGCAGCCGAATATACACACCTCCAATGGGGTGACCTCAGTGTAGCATAGAAGTACATGGGATCGGCTGTTGTGGCTGAGCCAATCACAAATTCAAATTTCTCCCTGTTCCGGGGTCTTCTCCACCACATCTCCGGCAGTCACGTCAGAGTTGGAGGCCATCACTGCCTCCGCCAGCGCCATCACCGCCTCCCACCCTGACCTTTGCTGCTGCAAGTCCAAAATACCATCCCACCGAACCACCACTCAAGAGGAGGACCTAAAGGCCCCACCACCTCGTCACCCCCAACTTCCCGATGGCCATGAGCAGTGGGAATTCCTAGTCTGGCTGATGGATCTGTGCAGAGGCAGCACCGTGATCCATCCGTCATCATAGATCTCCAGCCAGTAGCACACTGCCTCAGGGTTGGTAAAGAAATGTGATCAGAGATTGTGAATTACCTTCAGTTTCACCGGGTAGAGGAGCATGTAACAGAGTCTCACAGCTCTCAAAATTTGCTTGACCCCCCCAAATGTTTGGGGCAACTGTTGCACCTGCCTCATATAATCTGTGAAGATGCGGTTCACATGGTTTTCAAATTTGGGGTCTCCAGCCTGCCGAATCGCTCTCAGGATGGCATCTCTGTCCCTATACTTAAATACTTTCACTATCACAGTGTGAGGGGGACCCCAGCAGGTGGCTTCGGCAACAAGGCACGATGAGCTGTCTCCACCACATAACTGGGCTAAAGGGACCATCGTTTATATCCAGCACTCAAAACACATTCCAGACTCTGTCCCTCCACACCCTACGGAAAGCCAATGAACCATAGGTTACTGCGGCATGAAAGACCCTCTGCATCCTCAGCCCTAGCCTCCAGAGTGATTGTTCTGACCGATAGGGATTCCAGCTCAGTCAGCAAAGAGGCAACCTCCCCCTGAAGCTTGGAGACAACCTGCTTAGTGGCCAATGAACTTTGCGCCACCTTTCGAAGGTCCACCCGCAAAAGACCAACATCCTGAGAGACAGCCTCAATTTTTGCATGGACATCACACTCGAGGCCTCGATCGTGGCCAATATCTTGGCACCTGTAGGGCCCTGCAGGCATTCTTCTCTCTCCTGCGGGGGGATTCATTACCGTGCTTGACCCCAGTACTGTGAACTGGTCCATCTTGGTTTGCAGGGCCCCCTTCTGTGGTCTATCCTTCCCCATGATGGACTCTTCAAGGTAAGAGAAGCCATGCAGATCTTCTCCCGGTACCCAATGCTGTGTTCATGGACGTCTACAGCGCCAAAGGGCAGGTCACTGTCTCAGGAGAACAAAGCACAATCCACAGTGGCCAGGCAACTGGATCCTACACGAGGTCCAATAGCCAGTATCAAGGGATTTATGACAATAGTCCCCAGGGGAGCCCCTGGAGGGTACGGCCCAGGCAACAGCCCACCCAGTCCAGCACAATGAAAACAGTTAACGGGGCCTGCTTGCACCTCCGGGCCTCTGGAGGCATGCAGCACAAGCAGCCCAGTGGTTTTAGTTAAAGGGCCTCTTAGGAGTACAGAGGGGGTGCATGTGGTGTACTGCCTTTCTGAGTTCAATGTGATGTATTAGTCATGGAACTGTGGGGTGTCATTACAGAATGTTGGATTGGTCATAGGCTTGTGTCATGACATTCCATGGAGGGTTTGGAATAGAAACCAGGGCAGTTGATGGAGAGTCTGCTGGTTGATGGATGGGATTCTTTATGCAATAAACTTAAGAAGAAACAGCACACTGGTGTCAAGTCTTGGTGTACCAGGAATGCTTCACTGGCGTAGTCGGCAGGATCATCTTTAAGAATCTCAACACAGAAGATTGGTGAGAGATTTCCTATTTAAAAAAAAAAAGGATAAAAGGATTTATCTTTAAGGACGTTTTATCAGAAAGGAATTATCTCTAAGGACACTTTTAACTCCACGCACATCACATCTTACATCTCTTGTGACATTAGCCCTGGAGTTAGAAAGTTTGATGCTTAATGGCTGATAAAGAGCCCTCGTTTGAGTGTGGATTCACTGTAAGGGATTGGGAGCTTCGCCGCATAAGTGGGCTTTTTCATTGATTTTGCCTCTTGCTTTGTTGTGATCGATGCGGGCTCGTCCTTTGAAGTGTCAGTCATAAATAATCCGCAACAGTCAGAGGGTAGCTTTCGTCATTTCTATATGCGCGGATCACGAAGGAAGCGTAATTGATTGTGTCGTTATGACACTCATTGTGGCTCCTGTCATGTAAGAGGTACATTTCGCTTGGCAGTTATACGCTGATGCGCACAGCAGTAAGTTCCTTAACTTATTTTACGTTACGCGCTGATGCGCACAGCATCCTCCTGGAAAGTGATGTGAACTGAGGTAAACTCGTTGATGCACACAGTATTTAGTACGCTGGTGCACACAACATGAAAAGTTGATTATATTGACAATAAGTCAATTTCTAGTGTTTTCTTGGTCACACAGTGTACAACAATTTTTTTGTGTTGCTGTTGGTATGATTGGCAATTTTAAATACTATTAAAATATAACCCCTGTTTTGGTTTAGAAAAATAAATAAAAATAAAATAAATTAGATAAAACTTGGTGTGATTATGCAAAACGTTACTGCTGCACCCTTTTTCCTTAGCTCTTCTGGTGACCCTATTATTCAGTGGAAAAAGTGGAAAGTGGTCTTTGAAAGATACGCTAGGGTATGCGGTCCCTCACTTAGCGCAGAGAGGAAATCTTCGTTATTGTTACACTGTTTAGGCTCAGAAGGTCAAGATGTGTTTGATCACTTACCAGACTTATCTACAGAGGAAGCTAATGGACTCAATGACTATGAAATATGCATCAAAAAACTAGATAAGCATTACTTACCGAAGGTGAGCACTATTTTGGAACGATACAAATTTGCAAAAAGAATGCAAGGTGATGATGAGTCTGTCGAAGGTTATGTAACTTGTTTGAGGAAGCTTGCATCTTCGTGCAAATTTGACAATCTCACCGACGAACGAATACGTGACCAATTCATGTTTGGTGGCAATATGGAAAGAGTCAGAGAGGAATTGTGGCTACGTGATGAGCCCACATTGGATGAAGTTCTCAATGTTGCCAAGAGGATTGAACACTCATTGAAGTGTATAGCTGTTCTTAAAAAGGATTCTGAAAAAGTATATAAAATCCAAGAAATTAAAAGCAAGAGTAGAACAAATGTTGGTCAGAGGGATAAATATAAGGGTGCGGTAGTGAATAGTGGAAGATTGAGTGATAAGTGGACTAACGTTAAATGTTTCAGATGTGGTAAGCCAGGACACTTAGCGAATGACAAGAAATGTCCTGCTTTGGGTCAAATGTGTTCTAAGTGTAAGAGAAAGGGTCACTTGGCGCCATTGTGTAGGAGCAAGCCCATTCCCAAAGTTAAAGAAGTTGATGTATATGACAGTGAAAATGGTGAATCTGGGGGAGATGATTATGAGTGTGGACAGATTGTTGTGCAAGTAGTAAGTGGAGACAAAAGGAAAAATTGTCCTTGTGACGACATTTGGGTTGAAGGAGCAAGCACTAAAGTGCTATTTGATTCAGGTGCCAAAATAACGATTATCTCGAGTGGATTCTACTTGGAGAAGTTGAAAGGGAAGGTAAAACTGTTGAAACCTGATATTAGGCCTTTAGCTTATGGTGGAGAACCTATTAAACTTCATGGTTATTTTGTAGGTCTCATAGAGTATAAGGGAAGACTAGTTTCGGGAAAAATGTATGTTTCAAAAAGGGAGACAGCATCATTAGTTGGATCCATCAAGGTGATCTTGGAGTATATCTTGATCCTAATGCTGATCCTCCGATTCAACTTAAAAACGATGTGAGTTCGATTCTTGAAGTGAGTGGTGATGATTGTTTTATTGCAGAGTTAAAGAAGGATTATGCTAAGGTTTTCAGGAAAGACTTAGGTTGTCTCAAAGGGTACCAACATAAAATTGTACTTAGAAAAGACGCTACTCCTGTTTGTTGCAAAGCAAGGAGCGTTCCTCTTTCCGTGAGGGATGACATGAGGAAGGAAATTGATAAATTAAAAAGTTGGGGTATTATTGAGAATGTTGAGGGGACGGAATGGTTGGCCGCAGTTGTAGCAGCTCATGAATCCAATGGAGAGCTGAGGCTCTGCATTGACTTGAGGCAATTAAATAAATGTGTTGTTGTTGATAAATACCCGTTGCCAAACATAAATGAATTGTTAGCCTTGTTAGGTGGCGCTAAGGTCTTTAGTACAATAGACCTCACTTCAGCTTACCACCAAATAGAGTTAGAAGAGTCGTGTAGAGACTTTACTTCCTTCATTACGCCGTTTGGTACTTTTAGATTTAAGCGTATGCCATTTGGTTTAGTATCAGCCTCCTCGGTTTTTCAAAGAGTTATGGAGAAAATACTTAATGGTCTCTCAGGTGTATATGTATATCAAGATGATATCTTGGTATATGGCGATGATGTAAATCAACATGATGCATGCTTGAGACTAACTTTGGAGAAATTGTGTGATCACAATTTAACCATTAAGGCAGAAAAGTGCAAGTTTAGAACAGACTCAATAAATTACTTAGGTCACAATATTACTAGCGAAGGGGTTAAACCAAAGTCAGATTTAATTAATACCATACAAGAAATGAGTTCTCCTTCATGTAAGAGTGAACTCATGAAGTTTTTAGGTGTAGTTGAGTATTATGGTAAATTTGTGAAGAATTTAGCAGATTGTGCTGCTAATATGAGGTATTTGTTGAAAAAGGGAATTGATTTTGAGTGGTCTGATTGTTGTGAGAGAGAGTTTATTGACATCAAAGAGAAACTTAAGTCTGCTCCATCTCTTAGCAGTTTTAACCCAAAGTTTAAAACTTTACTCATCACTGATGCCAGTGAAAAAGGGTTGGGTGCAGTCTTGCAACAATGTGGTCCCAAGGGCATGCAAACCATAATGTTTTTATCACGCAGTCTTAAAGATCCTGAAAGTAGATATTCGGTGGTGGAGAGAGAATCCTCGCTGTATTTTGGGCCATCAAAAAATTTAAAAAGTTTCTTTGGGGGATCGATTTTGAAGTACGAACTGATCATAAACCTCTGATTGAAATATTTAGCAAGAAAGGCCTTGATTCAATATCTAGTAGGATAACCAAGTGGGTGATAGGTCTACAGGAGTACCATTTTAGTATAAAATATATTCCTGGTTTAGAGAATAAGGTAGCAGATGTGTTGTCACGTCTTACACCCAAAGTGGTGTCTGAAGAAGAAGACGTAGTAGATGCTGAAGAATGGGTTTGTGTGATTGATCAAGAAGTAATTTCTGAAAAAAGATGGTGTGATGAAATGTCTAAAGATGTCACCTTAAATGAGGTCATGGGACTTATTAGGAAAGGTTGGATCAGTAAGAAGGAAGGATCAGATTCTTGTAAGAACTTTTGGTCATTGCTTAATGAATTATCCGTCGACAGGGGATTATTGTTTCGTGGTACGAGGATAATTCCTCCAAACACCCTTAGGAAGGAGCTCATTGATTTGGTTCATTCCTCACATGCTGGTTTGACCAAATGTAAGGAGAGATTACGCATGACCTATTGGTGGCCAGGAATGGAAAGGGAGGTTGAGCGGATATTACGTGATTGCATTCCATGCTCACTGAGCGATAAATCCAAATGCACTCGGGTGCAACCGATGGTTTTAAGAAGACGTCCTTCTAGACCATGGCAAGATGTAGCTCTAGATATTTTGGGTCCTATTCATAGTAATGGCTCGCAAACTTTTGTTTTGGTTGTTATTGACATGTTTTCACGATGGCCAGAAATTTTCTTTTTTCAGGTTATTGATTCTAAACACATTATTCGCTGTTTAAGTGATTTGTTTGCGAAAGAAGGGATTCCTGAATCTCTATTAACTGATAATGGGGTTCAGCTTGTCTCTGAGGAGATGAGAAACTTTCTCTCCTCTAAGGGAATCATTCACAAGACATGTTCCCTCTGTCATCCAGAGGCCAATGGAATGGTTGAGAGGTTTAACAGAGTGATCAAAGAAACTATAGCCTTAGCAAAGTCCCTTTCTTTAAATTGGAAGTCTATGGTAATAAACAAAATAGAGGAATACAGATTGTGTCCTCATTCCACGACTGGGAAGACACCCTTCTTGCTTTTCAGGGGTAGAATTCCTAATACCAACGTGGAACCTGCGTGGGTAAACAAGTATGAACTAACTAAAGGGAAGGAGTGTAAATGTGATGAGCGTGAGATTCTGAAGAGAGAGGAGGAGAAGGCTAAAGTGAGGAAAAGTTACTTTGATGCCAAAAAGGCAGTTAAAACCACTAAAGTAGCAGTTGGTGACATTGTGGTGGTAAAACGTCCTGGTCTGATGGGCAATTCAGCTTCAAAATTTATGAAACCAATAAAAGTGATTAAAGTGTTTAAAAATGCTGTAAAGACTCAGGATCATCGCATTTGGAACCTGAATAGAGTTGTTGTAGTCAAAGGAAAGGTTAGCCGTGAACAAAGTGAAAGTTCGAGTGGGGTAACTCCGCAGGTTGGTGGGAAAGGTGAAATTCGTAGTTCATCTAGGAGGTGCAAACGACCATCTTATCTTTCTGATTATGTATAAATGTTTTGTTGTATTTTGTTTAGATAAAGGAGGGAGGTGTGTGGTGTACTGCCTTTCTGAGTTCAATGTGATGTATTAGTCATGGAACTGTGGGGTGTCATTACAGAATGTTGGATTGGTCATAGGCTTGTGTCATGACATTCCATGGAGGGTTTGGAATAGAAACCAGGGCAGTTGATGGAGAGTCTGCTGGTTGATGGATGGGATTCTTTATGCAATAAACTTAAGAAGAAACAGCACACTGGTGTCAAGTCTTGGTGTACCAGGAATGCTTCAGTGCAGTATATAGTCTGAAAGAGTGTTGTGCCTGGTTGCAGGCAGAAAAATCAATAACTGTTGGGCGGTAGTTAAGTAATCAGCGAGGGAGTGCGTGCAGGCCACAAAGTCAATCTGCTAGTGGTTTAGCAGGTGATGACAGTTGCAATGGGTGGGTCTCCAAAAACAGAGCCCTAATCAGGAAACAGGGCGTAGCATTCTAGCGCTCTCAAGTAGGTCGGAATCCCAGCCGAGCGATATAGTGGTCCAGTTTGCTATGTGCAGGCTAAGAGGACCAGGACCATTGTAAGCAGCAGATGATGAGAATGTCGTGTCCGCTCACAGCTTCTTGCAATGCAGAACATCATGCTTTGCGTTTATCAATCTGCTATGTCATGCTGTGTTCCTTGTGTTCACTCGACTTCCCCTGCCCAGCACTGTATAGGTGACTGTGATGGCCTACTTGTGCCGCGGTAGGTCGGGCGCTGGTTGCCGGTCAGCAGAAGGTGAAGAAGGAGGATCAATGTACATTCCTTAGGCCTCCGGACGGCCCAGCATTAGTTTGTCTGTGCGGCTGCCCCGCCCTCCAGCAAGGCAGACAGGAAAAACAGGGCAGGGCGATCCCAATACAAAACAAGCATTTGCAATGCAATAGGTCTCTCATTTGCAAGAGTTTAAGCTATTGGCATTGTAAATGACAATGCCTTTTATTTATCTGTTTTGATAATTAACACATAAATGAAAGGCATTGTCATTTACAATGCCAATAGCTCAAATTCTTGTAAATGCGAGACCTATTTCATTTCAAAGAAAGCGGCCGCCATTGTCCCAGGCTGCTTGGAAAGTGAAAGCGCGCATGGCGCGCTGAATGTTGCAGGTAACCATGTTGTGCCTGCAGGAGGAGATACTCATTAAAGAAAATAGAGCTGTACAGAAATTACAATAAAAAACGAAAAATCACTTGATACAGATAGCCCAAATTCTTATTTTACGGACACTAAGCAATCAGGCATTGCTTTTAGTTTATTAATTTTACAGCATTTGTTAACATTCAACGCTCTGCATTTGGTGCCGCGGATGATCACGGTCTCTCTAAAGCGCCTTGATTTTTAGAAAGCACAATGGTGTCTTTTTGAGGGCCTGCCGTTTGGCAGAATCAGAAATCTAGGGCATGGCATGCCCCTCTCCTGAGACGGCAGATGGCCGCATTTAACTCACAACTACTGCACTCACAAATAGAAACAGATCTGCATGGTCTGAGTAATCACCGAAGGAAACAGCAGCATCTAACTGGATGCAACATCTAAAATGAAATGTTAGTAAACGCCATCAGTAGACAAGACCCCACAACTTGCCCCTCCCTATAAAATGAACCCATCCTGTGTGCTTGGGAGGGAATGCAAGAGTAGAGGGATGCTTTGAATTTGGATTATTTTGCAGCCAGAATATAATGCAGTATTACTGTTATTGTTCTCTACTGGAGCAATACAATGTGTAGGAATTAAACAGTGTTCAACTTGTTAGTCTACTCACCACCCCTATCCACACTGGTGTAGGAAGGTTCTCACAAAGCAGGAAAACAGCAATAATTGGCAGGTGATCACTACCTCAAGTGATCAATCCTCTCGAAATCAATGATTTATATGTGGTCTTCATATCTCTCTTGTTACTCAGTAACAGTTTCTTTGATATAGTTTCTTGTGGCATAGCCAACTTCTTCTAGCCATACTTAACATGGATGCCAATACATAAACCATAATTAATACTTCAGCACATGCCAGTATCTTATTGGGCTCAACAGTGTTTTGGAAGTGGCTTCCACCACCACTCGGAACGTTTTAGGCAACATGCTGCAGGCCATTTAAGAAGTGAAGGGCACGGTCCATCACTATAAAAGTTTCAACATGGTAGATGAAGAATAACAAGGTCACGTGGTCAGCCTGACTTCTGTCTGCATCATCGAAAATTTGATCATCTGGCTTCAGCATTGAAATTTGTCATGAAAAGAAATATTAAAGTGCTGCAAGGGTACATAAACCTGGAGAACTATTCCCTAATTTGCATTTCCACCTGTAATTTGTTTTTGGTACTGTTAAACCTGAAATGTAGTTCAGAGGTTAATACAGCTCCGCAGAGATTTCTGTATGTAGCGTCAAGCTCATAGATTTGATTCATGTCCCTGCCTTTCTTCCTCCAAATGTCTTTAGAGTGGGAACCCCACTGTTAGTATCGGTAATCGCAACCCTGCAATACGTGCCAAGAGCCAATTCGGTTTGTAGTATGCTCTGTGCAGAAGGGCTATATTATAATAGTGTCATTAAATGCAGGACTTCCTTTTGCAGTGGTGAAGGCACAAAACGTCGTTGTTCGTTTATTAACAAAGGAGCTTTTAACCAGCTGCCAAAGTACTGCATCCAGGACACAGCAGTTTCTAAATGTTACCTTAAATTAACATCCAGGGAACGATTTTCTAATCAATGGTTTGTTCAGGTATTTTTTGGCAGCAGTAACAGTGTTCGAAGGGTTAAGAAGCAGTGTTAATCTTTCTTTGGAAAGCCACATTGATATTGCGGGCCCTCAGTATTACAGAATTGAAGGTGTCTTGGGCACTTCATCTATGTGCATTTAAAGCCAGATATACTGCTTTCGTTTTGTTTAAAAAATGAGGTCCCACCTCTCAGAAACTGGAGAAAAGCTATGCATCGTAGTGGCGGAAATTTACAAAAAATGCCAGTTTGAGCTATTGGCATTGTAAATGACAATGCGTTTTATTTTTGTTTCAAAAACCAAAACATAAATTAAAGGCATTGTCATTTACAATGCCGATTGCTCAAACTCGCGTAAATGCGAGAGCTGTTGATAAATAATTATCATTATCAAGAAAACATGCATGTGCCTTTGACACGCATGAACTCTGCTCCGAGCGTCGTGGCTAATGAAAGCCTTCTTTGGCTATGTAAAGGCACAATGAAGTATTTGTACGAGGGAAGATAACACTACAAATGAAAACACGAAATGTGCAAGGCTTAAACCGCCCACCGTCTAAGATGTGAAAGGGTATATGCCGATCTGGAAACCCTTCGCAAGACAACAGCAAATGCCCCCATTAATTGGTTCCTCCAGTATCCCGGCATGCAGCACTTAAACTACCAAAATAATGCAGATTTTCCACAGTTTTAATGGGAAGAAAATCATGATTTT
Source organism: Calotriton arnoldi (assembly GCA_963921515.1). Lineage (NCBI taxonomy): Eukaryota > Metazoa > Chordata > Amphibia > Caudata > Salamandridae > Calotriton > Calotriton arnoldi. The sequence continues at coordinate 232,423 of CAWUFW010017332.1, read as the reverse complement.
ATTAAAGGCAGGGAGGCTAATATTATGCATATTTCTTTATTGCTCTCAAACACAGCAGCAACATTAAAAATTTGAATTAGAACAACAATAGAACTCTAGAACACTGAACATGCATATAACATCAGAACAGGCAGCCATCTTCCTCTTTTAATAGCTGTGAAACAAACAAAGTCCCATCTGTAGAACAAAAAAGTCCAGTCCATTTGTGTTCTCCAAAGACTCCTCCTCGATATCCATCTTCTCTGCTTTAACCTAAACAAAAGAGAACAAATAATTTAAAAGGGGTGGATAAGCGGAGGGATAATATTAGCCTCCGTGCCTTTAATAAAATCATGATTTTCTTCCCATTAAAACTGTGGAAAATCTGCATTTTATGGCAAGGCCCAGAGGCCAATATTATGCATGTTCAAAGTTCTTCTAAAACTCTCTCCAACACATTTTCCACAGGTTTAAAATCGATTTTTGTAAAAGTTGAATCATTTGACCAATCAGCCGCCTTCAAAATGCCACTCAAACTAGAACCTCTCATAAACGCTTTACTAGCCATAGCACCCCTAACAGAATGTGCCCCAAAAATACTCACATCCACACCAGCCTTACACATCACCTCCTTCACCCACCTAGCCATGGTTGGAGCAAAAACAGCCTTAAAAGGCCTCCTGAAAGAAATCAACAACTGAGAACAACCACACTCCCTTAAATCAAATGTTCTCAACTCATACTCTCTCAAACAACGAACCACACACAAATTACTATGCCCCTCCATAAGAGGATAAAAAATAGTCCTCTACATAGTCTTCGTCCTTTTCCGCAACTCAAAACACACACCCTCCGGTTGGTAACTTTAGAATTCACTTCCAAAGCTCTAATGTCTGAAACCCTTCTAAAAGAGACCAAACACAAAAGCATCGCCAATTTCCATGACAACAACTTCAGACGCAACGACGAATTTGCACCACAACTGTCCAATTCCCTTAGAACAACCGAATCATCCCAAAGAACAGCATACTTTGCCTTAGGTGGCAACTCCAACCACACACCCTTAACCAACCTTTTAACTAAAGCCTGCTGACCCACAGGCACACCATCCACCAAAACATGCCCAGCTGAAATCGCAGACCTGCTCAAATTCACTGTATTGTAAGCCAAACCACCTATACACAGAACTGATAAATAATTCCCAACCTCCACTAGAGGAGCTGATACGGGATCCAAACCCCTCTCAACACACCAACTACACCATTTCCTCCAAGCTGACTTGTAGACCCTTTTAGTTCCTGAAGCCCAAGATCTCGCGGTGAGATCCGAAGCCTCCTTTGATAATCCATGCACTTGCCAAACTCTCCTAAAATCAGCCAAGCTATAAGCCTCAACTGGCCGGTCACCACCAACTCGTGCATGTTCCCCTGTGCATCCAAAAGAACCTTCGGGAAAATCGGCAACAAAACAGGATCCTCCATTAACAAACTCATCACATCTGGGAACCACACTTGGGCCTGCCAAAACGGCGTTATCAGAACCAACTCTGCCTTCTCTCTCCTTACTTTCATCAACACTCTCTGAATCATGGAGAATGGTGGAAAGGCATAAAGCCTCCCCACACACCACTCCTGTAGGAAATCATCTATCCCCTTTGCTTCCGGATCCGGCCTCCAACTGTAAAAATCCACCAACTGCGCATTCAGTCTGTCCGCAAATAAATCCTCCTGCAGAGGACCCCACCTCTGCTGTAACTTCTGGAAAACTCCCCTGTCCAATCTCCAATTGCTCACATCCTTGAGATACCTTGAATACCACTCCGCCTCCGTGTTGCTCAGCCCCGGTATATACTGGGCTTGAACCATAATCTCCTTTTCCAAACAGAACCTCCAAAACTCCTTTGCTAATTCCGCTAGTCCCCTTGACCGAGGACCCCCCAGCTTGTTCACATAACGCACTGCTGAAATGTTGTCCATCTTTAGCAGAACACAACATTTTACTTGATCCTTCATGAAACTCTTGCCGGCAAATGATCCTGCCAGGAGCTCCAGACAATTTATGTTAATCTCCCTCTCCTCCTTGGACCACTGTCCCCCATTCGACAGTGTCCCACACCTTACTCCCCAACCATACAGACTTGCATCCGACTCTAACTCCACCTCTGGAACTTCTCCAAATACTGCTCTTCCATTCCACGCTTCCAGGCTCATTAATCACCAATCCAACTCCTCCTGAGTCTCCTAATTCATCCTCACTTTCTGTGAATACTTCGCCCCCTGCCTCAAATGAAAAGCCTTCAACCTCTACAATGCTCTGTAATGAAGGGGAGCGGGAAAAATCGCTTGAATAGACGCTGAAAGTAGGCCCAGCAATCTTGCCAACTGACGCAACGTGATCCATTCTGCACTCTTCACCCTCTTTGCTTTCTTTCAAATCTTTTTCACCTTCTCCATTGGTAATTTCAACACAGATTCCAATGTCAGAATCTGAAAACCTAAAAACTGAATCACTTGCGCCGGCTCCACACACGACTTCTCCCTGTTCACAACAAAACCTAGATCCTCCAGAACCCTCATTGCAAACTCCGTTTGCTCTTATGCCAAACTCTTCTCCTCACCCATTATTAGAATGTCGTCCAGATAAACAATCAGTCGAATTCCCCTGGACCTCAACCATGCTACTACTGGCCTCATTACTGGCCTCATTACTTTTGTAAAGCACCAAGGAGCTCCTTCCCACCTGAATTGAAGGAAATCCCTTTGCTCCACACACACCGGAACAGTCAGATACGCATCCTTCAAATCCAAACGGGTCATCCAATCCCCTTTTCTCAATAAATCCCTTAACATATGGATTCCCTCCATTTTGAAATGATTGTAACACACCCAATCATTCAACTCCTGGAGGTTAATAACTGGTCTCATACCCTTGTCCTTTTTTTTCACCAAAAATATATTGCTCACGAAACACCCTGGCATCATCTTCGCAACCTCTATTGCCCCTTTCTCTGCCAATGCTTCTACCTCCTTTGTAACTAGAGCCTCCAGTTCCTTTGAGAATCTTAAAACAGCGGGACACCTCTCCTGAACTGGTGTCTCCATAAAATCTATATGATATCCTGCCACTGTTTCCAAGACCGACAGATCCTGAGTTATTTCCTTCCACCTTGAAACAAACTGGGCTAGTCTGCCGCCCAATATCACATGGATAGCAATAGGGTCTGTGAAACATCTTACCTGATGAACCTCTTGTTCTTCCCTCCGCCCGCATTCCACGAGACCTGGACCTTTGCCTCTGTGGGTAGAAAATACCCTGTTCCGATCTCGAGAAACCATATCCGAAAATTGAACCATAGGGTCTATAACCTGTACCAAAAGATTCTCTGGTAATCCCTTGGATATCCTTTTGAGCCTTTTGTAAAGAATTAAAGGTTCCGACGTACCTAGACATGTCCTTCACAAACTCCTCACCGAAGAGCATTCCATCGCTTTGCTCCCCAAATTCCTTATTTGCCAGGTCTGCCAACTTAGGGTCAATCTTTAAGAGGATGCTCCTACACCTCTCTACACATAAGGCTGCATTAGAATTACCAAGCAGGCAAATTGCCCTTTGCACCCATTGCCGTAACTCCACGACATCCTCTCCTGTATTGTTCGTATGTGCTTCCTCACATAGATCAAATACTTTTGATAGTGGACCAAGCACGTCAAGCAGCCTATCCTGGCATCCCTTCAGACCCTTATCTAGACCATTCTTCGATCTCTTCCTGACTTATTTAAAAAAGTCATAATTTTAGGGTCCAATTCAGGTGTATACGCCACCTTCCAATCTAAACTTGGTCTTAGGCACTCAGACCTCAACCTTGTCCGCACCTCCTTAGGAATCTCCCTCCTAATCCAGTATCTCACATACTTTGCAACATGCTCCGCAGGAGTCCATTGAGGAGACAGAGGATGTTGAATCAAAAATGGATCAAACATTTCCTCACCCTGAGGATCCACAAAATCTCCCATTTCCAGTTTAATTTTCCTCTCTGCCACTTTCCTCCTTTTATGGGGAACCTCTTCCTCATCTGAGTCATCAAAACTTGTAGAGCAAGTCAACTCTACATCACCACTGGCAGAGGACGAGTCGCAAGCCACAACACTATGGCCTCTCTTTCGCGCCTTTATAGCGCCGCTCTTTGCCTTTATAACATCATCAAAAACTTGAACTTCTTTTTTTTTTTTTTTTTTCTTGGTCAGTCAAAAGAGTACAGTGTTCACATTATAGATAAACATAAGTTCAAATTATTGTACATTGCAGAATCATCATGTTGACTTGTACATAGCGCACTACCTTCGTTGTCTGGTAGGTTACTTTACCACATCATGCAAACAGAAAGAGAGGATTAGCTTATTACCACATAAATCAGGTAAAAATAAAGAAAAACAGATTATGGCATTCAGTACGTCAGACGCATATAGTCCTCAGCTAACAAAGCTTAATGGGGTGCAGTAGCGTGTAGTGTACAATGGCGATGCACTCACTAATGTATACAATCAGTCCTCCGCCTGTGTGGAGCTAAGGTATTGTACCAGCGGATCCCAGGAATCTCGTGGACGAGAGGCCTGTGGTAGTTCCTCCGCATATGTTTCCAACTGTGCTTTACAATACGTCATATCTATAATCCAATCTGTACATTTCGGTACCTGCTTGCTGCCCCATTTCATTGCTATTCGTCTCTTTGGCAGCAGCAGTGCCACCGCCAAGAATTTGCGTCTACGTGCCAGTTTGATCTTATAAATGCCCAGAAGGCATACCAAGGGCTCATTAGGAATCCGTTCAGACAGTATATGAGTGAGAGTGTTGGTTACTTCCAGCCAGTAAGGTTGGAGTTTTGGGCACGCCCAGGCCATGTGCAAAAAGTCTGCATTGGGAGCGTTACACCTGTGACATCGGTCATCCGCTCTTAATCCGTATTTATGCAGCCGCATAGGTGAATATTATACCTGGTGTATAAACTTGAAATGTATAATTTTCAGGTTGCAATTTGACGTAAGTAATTGCAACTGCATTCAACTATAGTCCCAATCTTCTTTGGTAATGCCTACACCAAGCGTTGTTTCCCATCAAGTGAGGGGTCTATCCAGGGTGTGGAATTGTTCGCGCTGAGCCGTATTATAAAGTTTTGTAACTAAGCATTGCCGCGTAGTGGATGTCAATAGGACCTGTAGTGCATTATGTGTCAGTGGTTCGTACCGGAATGAGGGGTACAAAGCTCTGACCGCCATCCGCAATCGCAAGTATGCTAATATTTTTAGGGGGGTATGATGTGTGTTTAAGGCTGCATCATCCTGTGTTATACACTTTCCATTCGGGAAGACATCCCCCATAGTGTGGAGTCCCATCTCATGCAGCTCATGTATCATTTTGCGTTCCTGTGTTACCGTAAGTTGTGGGTGGTGACACAAGGGCAGCGCTGGTGCATACGTTGGGAGCTTGTGCGCACGTTTCGCTAGTGTGTGCCACGCTCTCGAGGTGCAGACCGCTGGATGTATCTCCGAGTTCGGGGCATACTGTCTAGGTGACGATATAAGTGTAAGTAGGGGAGTTGGGTGCATACTCTCGTATTCTACTGCTATATGCGGTATGTGCCCGTGCGGGTGTAGCCAATAGTGGGCGTGTTGCGCCTGTGCGCAGTAATAGTATAGTTGGAGGTCTGGTGCTCCAAAGCCGCCTTGAATGTATGGTTTCGTCAGTTCCTTTCACCCTACCCTTCCGTGTTTTCCCGTCCATGTCAGCCTAAGCATAGCTGTGCGCAATTTGGTGAACAGTGCCTGTGGAATCCATATAGGTATATTCATAAATAAATAAAGAAACCTTGGCAGTACCACCATTTTCTGTAGCTTGATTCTTTCAGCGTGGGATAGGGGCAGCCGGATCCATCTATCTATTTGATCTTCTAACTTGGTTATTGCTTTGCCATAGTTTTCACGTAGTACGAGCTCTGGATCTCTATGTATCCAGACACCTAAGTATTTGACTGGGTCCCACTACCACTGCAGCGGATAGTCAAGTATTGGCTTCGCCGTCGCCGGGGTGAGCGGGATGACCACTGATTTTCCCCAATTAATACTGAGGCCAGAAAAATATTCAAACCTAATATATTCTCGGATAAGTTAATTAAGTTAGTGTCCGGGTATCGGGTGTATAGGACCATATCATCCGCGTAAAGCGATATACTAACGGGGCGTAATTGGAATTGTAGTGCTGTATCTGCGTGTCTTTGTCGTATCTTACACACCAGTGGCTCTAGTGCCAACGTGAATAGAAGTGGTGATAGTGGGTATCCCTGTCTTGTCCCTCGATGTATGTTAATGGGTTCAGAGATATTGCCATTTATTCTGAGCCATGCACAAGGTTATGTATATAATAATGTTATCCATCTTAAAAATGGCTCTGAGAATCCCATGCGGCGCAAGACGTTGAACATGTATGGCCATTCCACGGAGTCGAACGCCTTCGCTGCATCTAGCAGCGCTGCAGCAGCCGGTAGTTCTGGGTTTAAGTGGTGTAACATAGCAAATATGGTCCTTAAGTTTTGTGTTGTGGAACGTGAGGGGATAAAACCCGCCTGATCTGGCAAGACCAATTTCTGCATCAGTGGCTTTAGTCTAAGGGCGATGATTTTGGCTAGTATTTTGGCGTCCATGTTGATTAATGAGAGAGGGCGATATGACTCGCATTTAACCGGGTCTTTATCAGGTTTAAGGAGAGTGATTAATAATGCCTCGCGCAATGAAGGAGGCAATATGCCATCCTCATATGCCTCCTCATACATGGCCGCCAGGTGAGGAATCAATAGGTCTTTGTATTCCTTGTAAAACTCCCCAGCAATCCATCCATGTCCGGCGCTTTATTATTTGGGGGGGAATTTATAGCTTCTCGCAGCTCATCTTCTGTTATGTGGTGACTAAAGTATTCTCTATGTACATCAGACAACCACGCCAAGGCTATGTCATCAAGGTATTGGCTTATCTTGGTGGTAGATGTGGTGGCCCCCGCATTGTACAGACAAGCATAATAGTCTGAGAAGCAACATATAATAGAGGGGGTGTCATATTTGGGCATGTCCTGTGTGTCCACTATCTGAGTTATGTAAGACGTGGTGTGCATGGGGTGTATCTTACTGGAAAGCATTCTCCATGGCCTACCTCCCTCGCCATAAACACGTGCCGGGTACTTATGCGAGATATACTTAAGTTCACTCTCCGCAAACTCGTGGTAAGTATCAATTTTCCCCCTAATGTCAGCCAGGAGTTTGGGATCTAGGGTGTTTGTGTATGCGTACTCTAATCGTGTAATGTCCGCCTCAACCATGGAAAGCTGTCATTGGATATCTTTGAGTATACCTGCATGTGTGCCAATACAGAATCCACAGATTGTTACCTTAAAAGCCTCCCATAGCACCTTTGCGCTATCCACTGAGCCTGCATTGTGCTCAAAGTAGTCAGTAATAGCCTGTCGTAATTCAGCTTTAAATACTTGGTCCTGTATCGCGCTGGGTTGCAAGTGCCATGTATACTGTCGCGGGGTGTGAGTGGGGATGGCAAGTTCCAACTGGACTGGTGCATGGTCTGAAAGGGTTTTGGGCATGTGTGTTATGGCAGTGTTCCACGCACTTACATCCGCAGTGGCTATCCAGAAGTCGATTCTTGACCACGTGTTGTGGGTGGTAGAGATGCAGGTACCCTATCAAACGCTTGAACCTTACATTCAGCATCCTTTTCCTTCTTCTTTCTCTCTACATTTTTCCTTTTTTGCGACCTTTTGACTCCTTGACCTGATCCACCAGCAACAACCTCCACTTCTTCTGTTGTCCAAAAACTTTCATCTTCACCAGACCTCTTTCTAGAGTCTTTAGCCTGCAAACTTTTCTTCACACTACTCTCTATCTTTCTATCAAGAGAAGCTGACATCTCGCCAAACATTTTTTCCATATACTGCTTCATCCTTTCCTCAAATCCTGACCCTTCACTATTTTCCATCTTTATAATATAAAATTAACTAAGTTATACCAATTAACACAACCTAACTATGTCACTTTAATTCATTTTATAAAACTTCACAACCTCCCAAAGTCAAATACCAAAATATTCTTCTCTAAGCGCTATTTAATCGACCCCCACTTGAACTCCTGACAAAATTGTGACCGAAACTGACAAGCGTTCTGTCAGTTTCCGATCGACGAAACTGCCCAAAATATGGCCGACTATACTACAGTTAAATTGTAGCCAAACATCCCAATCCTTAAAGATGGCCGCCGTACTTAGCGTAAGTACGGCGGCCTCCTGTATCCAATACTCATTTCCTTCCCTCGCACTCCACAATACCGGAGACGTGAGAGGATACAGACACGCTCGAGCGCTAGCAAAGAATGCTGTTGACCGCTCGAGCGCTCACCACGCTCCGATCCTGCCTCCCGCTTCACAACCACCACACGTGCTCGAGTGCGTGCTGCTTTTCAAACGTCTGCACACCAACGTTAATTATCTAAAAGGCTATGTTCTCCATAAAACCTTATAACCGATTAGACTTCCTTAATCCGCGCTGAATGCTTAAGCCACACAAGACGCATAGGGGTCGATTCCGATCCCGGTCGGAGGCGCACCTAATACCATTCGGCCGGGAAAAAAGCCAGGCGAATGCCTGTTTCCCAGCCGATTCGCACATACGTCCGATCGAGCAAGTAAGATGCGCACAACTGCCCAAATCCCGACCCAGTCGTACTCACACAATACAGGTCCTGTTCTCCGACCGAGGCGGATCCGGAAACGCAAAATCGAGTCGCACGGAAGCCAAAATGCAGCCCCGTCTGGCCGGACAAGTACGATGCGCCCTCCGTACGCGCCGAACCCGTCGCTACGCACGGCACGTCAAAGCATCCGGGAGAGGCGCACATAAGCTCCGATTCGCGCCACAAGACGATCCATGGCTACGAGACGAACACGCCAGCGACGAGGACGAGGCGAAGCAAAGAGAAAGACGAACGAGACGAACCAACCATGAATCCCATCGTGCCGATCCTACCAATATTCTACATCTATTACCGGAACTGGCACGGACGCGTCCGACGCAGAAGGTAAGTCAGACACCTACCACACAAACAAACCACACGTACCCGACATATCACACACACACATAGGGATGCAGAAATTACTTACACCAGCAACAGCAGCACCATAGGGGCGGGATGGCTATCACCAATGCCACATATACACATAGGGGCCTGGATGCCAACCACTAACACCACACCTACCCAGGGGGTGCTAGATGCCTGTCACTACTACCACCTTTACCCATGGGGGGCTGGATGCCTACCACCACTACCACCCCTACTAAGGGGGTGCCAGATGCCTACCACTACCACCACCCCTACCCAGGGGGTGCCAGATGCCTACCACTACTACCACCCCTATCCATGGGGGGCAGGATGCCTGTCACTACTACCACCTCTACCCAGGGGGTGCCAGATGCCTACCACTACCACCACCCCTACCCAGGGGGTGCCAGATGCCTGTCACTACTACCACCTCTACCCAGGGGGTGCTGGATGCCTGTCACTACTACCACCTCTACCCATGGGGGCTGGATGCCTACCACCACTACCACCCCTACTCAGGGGGTGCCAGATGCCTACCACTACCACCACCCCTACCCAGGGGGTGCCAGATGCCTACCACTACCACCACCCCTACCCAGGGGGTGCTAGATGCCTACCCCTACCATCACCCCTACCCAGGGGGTGCTAGATGCCTGTCACTACTACCACCTCTACCCAGGGGTGCTGGATGCCTGTCACTACTACCACCTCTACCCATGGGGGGCTGGATGCCTACCACCACTACCACCCCTACTCAGGGGGTGCCAGATGCCTACCACTACCACCACCCCTACCCAGGGGGTGCCAGATGCCTACCACTACCACCATCCCTACCCAGGGGGTGCTAGATGCCTACCCCTACCATCACCCCTACCCAGGGGGTGCTAGATGCCTGTCACTACTACCACCTCTACCCATGGGGGGCTGGATGCCTACCACCACTACCACCCCTACTCAGGGGGTGCCAGATGCCTACCACTACCACCACCCCTACCCAGGGGGTGCCAGATGCCTACCACTACCACCACCCCTACCAAGGGGGTGCTTGATGCCTACCCCTACCATCACCCCTACCCAGGGGGTGCTAGATGCCTGTCACCACTACCACCCCTACTCAGGGGGTGCCAGATGCCTAACACTACCACCACCCCTACCCAGGGGGTACCAGATGCCTACCACTACTACCACCCCTACCCATGGGGGGCAGGATGCCTGTCACTACTCCCACCTCTACCCATGGGGGGTTGGATACCTACCACCACTACCACCCCTACTCAGGGGGTGCCAGATGCCTACCACTACCACCACCCCTACCCAGGGGGTGCCAGATGCCTACCACTACCACCACCTCTACCCAGGGGGTGCTAGATGCCTACCCCTACCATCACCCCTACCCAGGGGGTGCTAGATGCCTGTCACTACTACCACCTCTACCCAGGGGGTGCTGGATGCCTGTCACTACTACCACCTCTATCCATGGGGTGCCAGATGCCTACCACTACCACCACCCCTACCCAGGGGGTGCTAGATGCCTACACCTACCACCACCCCTACCCATGGGGGGCAGGATGCCTACCACCAACAACACCCCCACTCATAGGATGGGTAATGCATGACACAACAAGCACACACCAACATAAGGAATGCAACAAAAAGACATCCTCCCAACACCATGACAAGCGTGTGTAGACTGTGTCAAATGCCTACAACACTGAACATGACTTTGAACATACAATGTGACCCCCTATCACATGTGTCACACATAAATGTGTGTGGCCCCCACAATGCAAGGAGACCATGACCACTGTGGCAATGGGGTCCAACCCCCATCATCACAGTGACCAAAAGGTAAGTGTGGAGTCCATAGCTGAAGCACATTTTGAACATTGTGGCAATGGGGTCCAACCCCCATCATCACAGTGACCAAAAGGCAAGTGTGGGGTCCATAGCTGAAGCACATTTTGAACATTGTGGCAATGGGGTCCAACCCCCATCATCACAGTGACCAAAAGGTAAGTGTGGGGTCCATAGCTGAAGCACATTTTGAACATTGTGGCAATGGGGTCTAAACCCCCATCATCACAGTGACCAAAATGTAAGTGTGGGGCCCATAGCTGAAGCCCATCTTGAACATTGGGTCCAACCCCCATCATCACAGTGACCAAAAGGTAAGTGTGGGGTCCATAGCTGAAGCACATTTTGAACATTGTGGCAATGGGGTCCAACCCCCATCATCACAGTGACCAAAAGGTAAGTGTGGGGTCCATAGCTGAAGCACATTTTGAACATTGTGGCAATGGGGTCTAAACCCCATCATCACAGTGACCAAAATGTAAGTGTGGGGCCCATAGCTGAAGCACATCTTGAACATTGTGGCAATGGGGTCTAAACCCCCATCATCACAGTGACCAAAAGGTAAGTGTTGACATTGAAAAAGCTGCAACTGCCAAACTGCATGGATGATTCCTGGTCACAGAACAACAAACACATCAGTGGCAAAGTAGTGCTTGTGTCCCATAGCAACATAGATTGGGGGAGGCAAACAGTGCAGTGCAAATAAGACATACCTTTGGCCATGTGCAGACAAACATCACCCATGGGGGCTGACACTGTCAACATCCAGCAATGACACAATGACAGAAGTGACCATCATAATGCAGACCCACATATTTGCACCAATGGGCACACAAATGGAGATACCCTGTGGAGACTGTAGATGTGAGGTGAACAAATAACATACCATGGCAGCAATGGGACACACAAACAATGATCATTGTGCTGACTGATGACCTAGGAGTCCCAGGGACAGCAGGTGAAACCCAACAAACAACATACAGCCAATGGCACACTAAAGATATGCCAATGCAGTGGTGCAGATGCACAAACACAAACAGGCAGACCCACACTGCACATCAAACACAACAGGTGAGGGGGGTGCCAGTGTCCCCAGGCACCCACACAACACACGATGAGGCCTGAATACCAATTACACAGATGCACATACAGTGCCACACAAAAGTAACTCACGGATCCAAATCCCCTATGTGGGCAATCAGGCATTGTTAGATGAGAGGGACCACAAATTACATATGTCACACAAGCTTGTAGGAACAGCAACTAACACAGCAAGAGACAGACCCAGCACAGCACTACCCCCAGGGACCCCATATTGTGCTGACACTAGCCTGCATGATAATCCCACTGTGATGACAATGTTAGATGTCGTTCACACTGTGAACCCCAGCCATGTGTCCTGAGCAACTAACTACCATCACACCTACACAAGCTCCAATCAATCAGCACGGCCTGCCAGCCAAGGCCAATATGGAGGTAGGGGTCTGGCCGTCCAACAACTCACTTTTGCACACACTCAACACCACACACCCTGATCTCCACCAATGTGCAGCAGGGAAGCTCACATGGACTGGTGACATTGCACATGCACCCATGACAATACCAGGGGTGGTGGTGGGAACTAAGGTGCAGAAACCCATCACACATGGCCAGTCAACAAGACTCGTCAATGTCTGACACACAGCACAGTATGCCGTACATGGGCATGATGTGAAATCCACCACAATCAATAGGATCCTGGCCATAGTCACACACCAATGAAGAAGCCAAGGTGACACACGAAGAACACACGTACACAACTACCAACATTGCAGCTCTGACCCTGAGCAGTGGCAGCAGTCACACACACAACGTGTCACAATCACTGAAATCTATCACAAACTGTAAATCACATGACTCGTGTAAACAACAAGTGCCAAGGGGAATCCTGAATGTGTCCCATCTTCGTTTTCCCACATCCCCAGCACTGACAACAAAGACAACCTGGGATGACAACCTCATGAACATTAGTTTGCCATGCACCCACATCACAGAGAAACCAGGTCCAAGATGCTGGATGAACACAGAACAACTCAGCAAGCATCACAAACAGGAACATCCCTAGGGACACAGCCTGTGTAGGAAAAGGGAAGGGAACACGCACAGACATGCTTACACAACACAGGCCCACGCAATGTCACCAGATTACACACTGCCATGAGGGCACTCCACTCCTGTGGAAGGTCCGCTGTGCCAAACCTTTTCTGTGCACGACCCAAACATGTCAGCAGAACACTCCATCAGTGAGTCAACAACCACAACACACAGAAGGCTCTGCTCACATCAGCCTGGGTACGAGAGTGTCACGTCAGTCATCTGCACACACACCAAACACGTGTCAAGCAAGTTGCACTGTATACACAGATGAGTCCTTCGACATTGATGTGCAAAACTGCATGTCCAGTGGAGCTGGGCACACAGTCAGGGAAATCGGAACATTGGACAGTGGTAAGCCAACCAGATGTGCATCAGTGTAAGACAAAGATGTTCATTTACAAATGCAAAAAGGACATCCCTGTGTCAAATGCTGAACATTACACCCTCAGACTGTAGCAAAGGATGCTATAGATCCAGACTACAACAGGACACATATCCCATAGACCACATGGAGTCCATCACTGCAACACTTCTTCGTCCTGATGTGAACACTATTACAACTGCAAATGCAGGATGCTACTCATCCACATCATGTACATCAAAAGAAAACCCAAAAGTAAACAAAAAGGGGCTTTATTCAGCAAATGTCAGGGTAAACACAGAAGTCCAAAAGAAACTAAGGCCAATGGCCAGTCCAAAATCACAGTACCAACGGGGTGAGAAGTGACAACTGGTCACACATTGCTTGCCTGCAATGGTACGGTTGGGGGACATCCCCCTTGGAGGGGCATACAAGGGGCAGGCCAGGCACCGCAGGGACAGGATCAGGGGATGGCAGAGTGAGGCAGTGAAGGGGTGGTGGGTGCAGGAGTGTCACCGGCAACTGCAGTCGAGGTGTCTGACTCAGGGGGGGCCGGCACCACTGTGGTACACAAGTCAGTTGGTGTGGGTGCTGCAACCACTGCAGTGGGCTGGACTGATGTTGTGGAGTGGGTACCCACTGCAGTGCCCGAGTCAGATGTGGTGGTTGTGGACTCCACTGCAGTGCATGACTCCAAGGGAGTGGAAGGGTGGGCAGATGAGGTGGGCAGGACAGAGGGGGGGACCCTGTCCCCACAACAGTGCCACTAACAGGCAGAGCATCTGGGTTGGAGGTGGAAGAGCAAGTGGCAGGGGGGGAGGGCCTAAGCAGTCTGGGGATGCGGTATCGGTGTGTGGGGGAACCTGGGGCAGGGTGTGGCGGGGGAACCTGTGCAGTGGTGGCCTGGGGGATGGAGGAGAGAGACTGGGCGCTGGAGTTGCGTGGTGGTGGTGGTGGGGTCTTGCTCTTCCTGCTCCGGGGGGACTTCCTAATGGGCTCCTGTGTCTGCCTGCGCCTGGGGGAGGATGTCTGGGGGCGAGGGGCACTCCTCTCTGTGTGGGTGGACTTCCTCTTCCCCTGGTATGCTGGATCAGCAGGAATGGAGGGGAAGAGGCCGAGGTCACACAGGAAGATCTGCTGTGTAGGTGGGGTAGCAGGCGAGGCAAGGGAAGGGGTCTTGGAGGGAGAGGATTTGGAGGACTGCGGAGTGAATGTGGATGCCTGTGTGTGTGTGTGTTCCCCATCCCCAGTGTCTGTGGTATCAGTCCCCTGAGGATGCTTGTGTGCACGTCTTGCCTTACTCTTGGGTGTGTCTGTGCTGCTCGTGTCTGTGTGTTTGGTTGACTGTGCAGGTGTGCATGTGCTTTGGACAGGTAGAGGGGCAGGAAGTGTGGATGGGGCAGAGGTGGGAGGGGTGAGGGACTGTTGGAGGAGGGACACTGCTGCCGTCAGGGAGGAGTCCATGGACCTATTGCTCCTCTGTAGGGCAGACATACCCGTCGAGATGCCCTCCATGAACGACACCAGCTGTGTCAACAGAGTGGTGTGTGCATGGAGGACACTCAGCATTGCTGTCTGCCCTACATGGAGCTGCCGAAGGAGGTACACAGACTCCTCACTCAGGGCAGCAGGGGACACAGGGGCAGGGGCTGCGGTGCCTGGCACGAAGGAGACACGCTCCCGAGCACGGGAGCCTCCACGGACCTCAGGAATGGGAGCCAATGGGAGGGCGGTGGTGGTGGTGGTGGGGCCAGACAGACTAGCTGGCCTTTGGTGGCTGCTGAGACCTGCCTCCACAAGGGAGTCATCCTCCGAGCTGCTGTGGTCCCCAGCTGAGGTGGATGGTGCTGAGGACTCCTTGGTGTGGCTCCCCTCGCCCTCTGTGCCACTGGGTCCCTCTGACCACTCGTCCGATGCTGACCCAGTCTGGCTCCGCTGCTCCTCCTGGTCCGTGGAGCTGTCCCCTCCTGTGGCCGTGGATGTATCTGCAAACAATTAGGGAAACAGACAAACATCAGTCACCTGCACTGACCGCACACACCACAGTAAGTACAGCACATTACAGAGCAAGCCCTGGCATCCTTAGTTGAACATTGCCTAAAGTCCTCACACAGATTCGGGGAAGCCAATTGTCAGTCTGATGGTCAACCATGGGACTCACACCCCTCCTGCCCTTGCACCCATCTGTCTGGTGCCTGTCTGATGGTAAGACCCCAGTGTGGACACATGCACCACCTACACAGTTGTTGGACATAGCAAGGAACACGGTGAAGTATGTGAACATGCACACATCACATCTCTTGCCACTGAGTCAGTGCAGGTGTCCGGATAAAGGGATGGCCAGAGTCTAATTAGAAATGCATGTGATGCATACCAGCACCAGACACCATGATGCACCCATGTCCGTATAGTCAATGCCACAATGGGGTGCATGTTGCACATGTCACTCCCCTGCAGGATCAGTCCCAGGAAGTTTAATGCCATGACACAGGAATGCGTGCAAAGTCATACATTACTGTCTCAAGTCACATGGCCATGGCAGCCAGCCAACAACAGTCTGCACTGTGTCACAATCCGAGGGCATGGGGAATGCAAGTTATGTGACTGACAAGTGCACATGTCCATCCCCCAAAAACCACATCATCTGTACTACTATTTGTCCACGTCATACCAACTGGACCTTTGGGGGACATGAAACACAACTCTCTGAACATGAGCACCTCACAGTGTGCTGTGAATGAAAATACAGCTGCCTGAAAGTCACATTCGCAAACACCTGTGTGCACAGTCAAGTGATCAGACACCTATAAGTCACAGAAGTATCGTCTATCATGGTCACATCTCAGATGGCATGCTGAGCCCTAACCGATAAACATACCAGTAGTCCTGACAACGAAGACACAGCACAATGAGACAGAGGCAGACACCTGAGGGTACATTTCACTGATCACAACATGCCAGATGATACACAGGAGTGGGAGTACAGAGTGTATTGTATGCCCTGGAGTAGGCATGACTGTCCAGCTCCACCTGTAAGCGGGATGAGTCCTGGACAGTAGGCAGGTGGCTAAGCATGTGTGACACACTGGATACACATACTCCTGAGGCCCAAACATTCTTCCCACCAGCAGCATGGGTGTGTGCCAAATTCCCCAGGGACATGTGGTGAGTCAGAGCAGCAAGCGGACCACATATCAAAGTTACACCCAGATCACATGTCAGAACTTAGGCATTGTGTAAGCAATTGACCCACCCATGAATCGCACAACATAGTCACGGGAACAAATGCTGTCCCCCACCTTGAGCAAAGCAAAATGCAATGACACAGTCCCCAAATGACACAATTTCCTGACTATAAGGGCCACACATATGCGTATCAGAGGAGAAGTGGGCATGTCACAAATGAGGGACATGGGTCCTGGACCACATGACTGATGTACTGTGGAAGTTTAATCAGGCCAGAGGAGGGCACATAGCATGTCAGACAAAGTGCACAGTGCAGTCATGGACTCACCCCCTCCTTGCTGCTGTCTGTCCTTCAGCTGCCCATCCAGGTCAGGGAAGACCACCGCCAGGATCCGGAGCATGTGGGGGGTTAGGGTCCGGTGTCTGCCCCTCCTGTGAGGAGGCGACAGCTTCAGCTGGACCCTTGCGATCCTCCGGTTCCAGCCACGAAGGTCCTGCCACCTCTTTTGGCAGTTGCGGATCCTGCGCCTGTAGACCCCCACGGATCTTACTTTCCGGGCGATGGTCAGCCAGATTTCCTGCTTCTGGTGGGCATCAACCTGTGAGGATGACAAAGTGAAAAGGCCTTTACTACACATGCAACATATACGTGCATCACACAGTTGGATATACATGTCTCAATCACAGGGGCATATGATGTACACAGGCAGTGCAACAATGGCTATGAACAGTTTGCCAGCAGTCACTACATGGTATCATTGCATGGGAAGTAAACCTAGTTGGAATGCACTGTTACTGCACTGTACCAGTTCAGTGCATGTAACTACACACTTTGGGGTGTGACAACTACTCAGTGGGCATGCTAGCCAGTGGTGTGCACACTGAAAGTCCTGCTAGTCAGACAACATGCACAATTAGTGATGCAGTGGACAGCACACTCACCTGCTCCCCTGGTTTCCCATACAGCTTGCTGTACTGTGGAAGGAGGCTGTCCAGCAGGGCCTGGTTCTCCTCAAGGCTGAAGGCTGGGGCTCTCTCCACAGTACGTGCCATTGCAGGAGCCAGAGGATGCATAAACAGCAGCAGTGTTGGTGGCAGATGTCGTCCTGGAGCATGTAGTGCAGTCAAGTGGGCTCTCAGGGGAACAGCCTGCATTATATGTGTGCTGCAGAGGCAGATACTGTCCCATGTGTCCAAAGTGATAGGTCCAAGTCGTTTGCATCTTCTGAATCTGACCAATCCATGGAATAGCAGCACTAATACACGCCCACAGCATCCTTCAAATCTTCAACTTCATGACACCCATGATTTTGCAACATTGTTGTGGCTGGCCAACTGAATTCACTGCATCAGACTCATTGGAGCTTCGAAAACGCGTCCGTTGCCATGCCAGGCCCCAGCCAATGTGTGCGCACCGTTCGGTCCATTGCTGTACAACGCGTACCCGGGATACAACGCGTACCCTCTCACATTGAATGCAATGGGCCGGCCGGGCACACCGATCGGTCCATTGCTCTACAACGCGTACCCGCTCACATTGAATGCAATAGGCCGGCCGGGCACACCGATCGGTCCATTGCTGTTCAACGCGTACCCGCTCACATTGAATGCAATGGGCAGGCCGGGCACACCGATCAGTCGATTGCTCTACAACACGTACCCGGGATACAACGCGTACCTGCTCACATTGAATGCAATGGGCCGGCCGGGCACACCGATCGGTCCATTGCTGTTCAACACGTACCCGCTCACATTGAATGCAATGGGCCGGCCGGGCACACCGATCGGTCCATTGCTGTTCAACGCGTACCCGCTCACATTGGATGCAATGTGCCGGCCGGGCACACCGATCGGTCCATTGCTGTTCAACTCGTACCCGCTCACATTGAATGCAATGGGCCGGCCGGGCACACCGATCGGTCCATTGCTGTTCAACGCGTACCCGCTCACATTGAATGCAATGGGCCGGCCGGGCACACCGATCGGTCCATTGCTGTTCAACGCGTCCCTGTACAAGTCACTGGCATATGTCACCATGCCTGTCACAGGTGAACATATGCCAGCCACATATACTTCCCAGGGAGTGAGGGGCACACCTACAACACCACAGCCTGTCCACACTGTATCCTAAGGCATGTAAGGCTGCATTACCTGTTCCGTGTATGGGGGTCAACATGTTGTTTTTTGGGTGGCACTCGGGGGCAGCCACTCCCAGGCTGTGCACGTGTTCATGGGGACAGAATCCTTGGTGTATTGTGCACATGAACACTGTGGTGTGCAACTGTTCATTTCAGGGCATGTGGCATGGTCACATTTCACGGTTGTGTATGTGTATGTCATGTCACATACCCCCTGAGTCCCATGTGGGATGGTATGTACGTCCCAGGGTGACCCATTGCCACAATTGTGATGGCCCTCCACAGTCTGTGTGCATGTTGTGTTTACAATGTCTCTGATTCCATGTGCACAATGGGAGACAGTCTCCACATCCACGTTGTTTGTGCATGGACTTTGATGTTGTGCATGTGTGTGTCACAGACGTCCATGTCTGTCCTGCCGAGGCAACAGGGACCACTACCTGTGGGGGGTCATGGTTGTTTAGCTGTGGTGTATTCATGATGCACCATGTCATGCCAGTGTCCATGTGGCAATACAGGGTCCCTGGGAATATACCTGTTGATGAGCTGTGATGCCTGGGGCACATCTGTCCTCACATGTCACTGTGGTGTGTGTTTGGAACGTGACAGCAGTACATGGGTACTGTGACACAGCCTAATGATATCCCATAGCACAACCTGGGACTTGTTGAGGGCACATGTTGAACTGTGATGTTAGATGTTAGCCATGTAGGTGCCATACATGTCCTTACGGAACGGCACACGCATCATGTACTTGTGTCTCATAATGATGTATCATGTGATATTGAGTCTGGTCTATGCCACATATGTGGGGTGACTGACAATATTTCTTTCTTCACCTATGCACTGCAGGGCACCAGCTGTCCCTGACCTTGCAACAGTGGTTAAACGGGACTGCATCCGACGGTACCGCTTCACCAGGTCACTGATTGAGGAATTGACGGTGCGGTTGGCCCCACATTTGCATCCTGGCCGGACATACCCTACAGCGCTGACCCCCAAGGTGAAGGTGAAGGCAGCCCTACACTTCTTTGCCACCGGTACCTTTCAACACACTGTGGCGTCTGCTGGTGGGATGTCACAGACCATGTTCAGCCGTGTGCTCCGCGATGTTTTGGAGGCTATGTTGAGATACCTGAACCAGTACATCTATTTCCCTAGACTTCAACAACTCACTGACGTGAAGAGTGACTTCTATGCCCTGGGAAGGATGCCGCATGTCATTGGCTCCATTGATGGGACACATGTGGCTTTGGTACCACCACAGGCCCAAGAGCAGGCATACAGGAACCGCAAACACTACCATTCGGTCAATGCACTGGTGGTATGTCTTGCAGATATGAGCATCTCAGACGTGTGTGCCCGTTTCCCCGGTTCTGCACACAATGCCTACGTGATGAGGCGATACAAAAGGGGATGATGGACGGAACGTTTGAGCCAATCAAACACTCACCCCCAGTCAACTGATCTGGGTTTAATCCATCATCATTCTTTAGCTCACTCCACCACCCCAGGAGTAGTCGCATCCCGAGGATGATGTCACAGATGCGGAACCAGCGTGCCTGGCTTGTTGGTGTGTACTGACTTTGTACCATTGTGTGTGTTCTGCAATGTAGTGTTCCACCCTCTTTTCCAACTCAGCTAATGTGCAATTGTCTGTATGTAGGTGACTCCGGATACCCCAACATGCCGTGGTTGCTGACGCCCCTCAGGAACCCTGTGACACCAGCCCAGATGCGCTACAATGAGGCACATGGTCGGACCAGGAGAGTGATTAAGCGGACATTTGGTCTCCTGAAGAGCCGCTTCCGCTGCCTAGATAAGACAGGAGGGTCCCTCACATATGCCCCAGCAAAGGTGTGCAAGATTGTCATCGTCTGCTGCATGCTACACAACCTGGCAGTGCGGAAGGAGTTGCCTCTCATCCTGGATGACGATGACCAACATCCGCCACCTGTGGAGGATCCTGGGCTGGACCACGATGCCAGTGATGATGATGATGACGAGGGTGATGTCCGCACACAGCTCATCACCAACTTCTTCAGCTGAATGTGAGTATCCAGGGATGTTATGTCAATGATGTGAGTTTGCATGATATGTGTTGGTGGTGCTCTGGTGCTGTTTGAGTGTGTCCATGTGCTACTTGACTGGATGCGTGCAGCGATGTGTCCTTACAGGTAGTCTGCACTCCCCAACAGTGTTGGCATGCTAACTTGGTTCTGGGTGGGTTTCTTGTGACATGTATTGGGCATGAGTATTGCAGTTCTGTCCTGTTCTTCAGTGCTTTTGACTGTGTGTCATTTCTGTCCTTCACAGGGTACTTTCAGAGTTGTTTGGTCAACTGTGATCCCCCGACACCGTGAATCAACTTCCAGGGTGGTAGCTGTCGTTTCCCTACAGGTGATGTGCGCCACACCCATGGACTTCCTTTCTTCTACACTTGTTGACTGTGTGCCCACTGCCAGGTGGGATTACCTTGCATCTGTAGTGGTTACAACATGTTGCAAATGTGTAATAAACCTGTGCTTCACTTTGTGATGTGCGTTGTCTGTGGTCACACATCTGACTGACATTTGCTTACTGCACCAGTGGGCTAGTTAACACAGACTGTGAATAGGTGTTGGGTCTGTGCATTGCACCGTATTTCCTGGCAACATCAGTGTAGGCGATGAGTCAGATGGCCCTGGTGTGTATGTGTTGTGTAGCCCTGGTGGTGTGTCTCCCTCATATGTGTCACGTCGCCATGACTCACATGCTGGTGTTGTACTTGCTGTAGCAGTTAGCATGCACAGTGTCATTTCACAGATCATCATCTCCACTTCAGAAACAACGTTGGAATCACAACAGAGGCAAGTATGGTGTATTAGTGAGTTTATTGACATACATGTGTGAGTATAGTGCACAGGATGGTGGGTGCTGTACATTGTGATTGTAATCCAAAGTTCCTAGATGATTTGGAAGTCCTGGTAGCAGAAATGTCCAGAGTAAAGTCCACAGTCATCTGATACATTGGTCCAACTTGAGCTCCCCATGTCATGTGGAAGAGTTGTGTTGCATTCGACAGGGTGAAGACTTTGGGCACAAAGGTGATTTTCCAGAATAGGTGTTGGCTTCCTGGGGGTTGTGCATGGCCATCAGCCTCTCAGTTGTCCTTCCTCGGACGACCCCTTTTCTTTGGGGGGGACCCTCAAGTGCAGGCTGCTGCGGTGCAGGGGACTCTCCGCCAGAGTCATCCTCCCTCCCTGTGGCAGTTGCAGTTGTTGCAGCACCAGATGTTGTGGGCACACACGGAGGTGTTGACATGTTGGTGCAAATCTGGCGGAGGCATTGCAATATGTCCCTATGCACCGCCATCTGTTCTTGCACTGTGTCCCACTTGGACTCCATGCAGGACATGTGTAAGTCCAAGCGGGCATGATGGGCAGCCTGCTGCTGTTGAATGTCCCTGAGGATCCCCACTACCTGGCTGAACTCTCCGGTGCTAGTCTGGTACGCATCAGCTATGCGTACCAGTTGTGGGTCATCATGCAGTCCAGACCCCTCTGCAAGCAGCAACCTATGTCTACCACCCCTCCCACCACCCCTGGCGACACGTGAAGGACCTGCGGTGGCACGCACAGGTGACCCTGGGCCCCCTTGGGGGTTGTTGCTGGTGTTGTTGTCCGTAGCTCCACGTTGGGCCGGGGTCCGTGTGCTGTTGGTGGTGGTGGTCCTTGGTCTGTCCGTGTCGGCAGGGGTGGTCTGTGTGTTGGCAGTTGTTGGAGGGGTGGGTGCAGGGGGTGCAGCTGGTGGTCCTGCTGGTGCTGCATGATGACTCACTGCGGAGGTGCCAGGTAGGTCTTCGTCATCCGAGGTGGGCAGAGGCTGTTCCACACCAGTGAGCTCAGTGTCCCCCGGAGCCTGGGACAGGGACTCCTCAGCGTCTGCTGCTGTGTCCTCATCATCACCTTTATTTGGAAGAGACACACAATGTATGTAATGTTTCTACAGGCATCAATGGTTCAAACACAGAGTTGTGACTGTACCTCTGGATGCGGGCCTCTACATTGCATTGTCCTAAGTTGTAAAAATGGCGCCCTCCAAACGAGGAGTAAGCGAACTCAATGAGCACTCATAGCGGCATGATTGCCGCTTTCAAATCTTCATCCAAAAACGATAATCCACGATAATCCATGTTATATGATTTTTATATTCCTTTATTTTGTCTTTGTATCTTAATTTCATACTCCATTTTTCAAAATTTGGTTCATACGATTCTTCTCATATGCATACCAATAGTGAGGTAAATTATCTCATTACACAGGTGCCCCAATGCATTTCGGGCGGCAGCCCTTCGTCAGGGGGATCGGTCCTACAAAAAATGTATAATGTGATTTACTAATCCAGGAACACATATGTACATTGCTTTAATACAATGTTCAAACCACCAATTCTATGCGTGTTGTGTCTAAAACTAAAGAAAAAGATGTGAGTACTGCAAAGTGAACAGAACCTCATGTCTCATACGAGGAATTTCATTCAGTAATAACTCGGTAAACACCCTGTGACAATGCTACTTTGTTAAACTGCGTGCTCCAGTAAAAAACGTCTTCAAGTGCATTATCATAAAACGCTATATACAAAATGTGACAAATCCATTTAACCGGTGCATAAAGTCACTAACATCAGTCCCATTATAACTGCTCTATACACGCGTGCATCGTTCGTATACCAAAAGTGTCAATCGGCCGGCCACTACACTCTTAAAAATACCTGTTGTAATGTCGATCTTCTCTCCCTCTATCCTCTGCTCGTTAAGCTTCCATAGCTACACGTCTCTTCCCGGAATTAAATGTGAAAAGAAAACCGGAAGTAACAATAATCATAGAAAAAAGACTATGACGGCAATCCAACAGACGGTAAACTATTATAAGTAAAGTTGTTCAAAATTGAATATAACTGCAACCGAGATCAAGGTATTAATAGTACTACTCGATAATAGCTCCTAAAAATTAAATATCACGGAAACAATCTCAGATCTTCATAAGTACGAACGCTAACCATGGTCTCAATAAAGCGTGTAGCGAAAAAACCGTAGCAGTAACAACAAGGTCACCATGGTGACAAGCACCACCCTATCAACTGACGAAACTGTTCTTAAAGGTACATGACTGTGCAAGGTATAAAAACACGAACTGATCAAATATGTATTCAAGCTTGAAACAAACAATGAAAAAATGATGTGTACACGTCAACAATATGCAAAATCCCTGAAACCAACTCTAGTGCAGTATGGTGTGATGTGATTAAACATTGTATGCATTCAAATCTTTCTAATCAAAAGGTACACAAAATACACATGTGGTTATAAATACATGACAGCCGCAAATTATTACAGAAAACAACTAAATTCTACACGATCATTCAACACTTTAGGGTGTATTGAGTTCAATTTTGAAATCCAGTACAATTCACGTTGTAAAAGATATTGTCTATTATCCCTTCCTTCTTCAATGTTTACCTGTTCCAATACCATATATCTCAATTGGCTGATGTTGTGATTCATTTGCAAAAAATGTGTTGCCACGGTGGATTTCAAATTTTTTGTGCGGATATTACTTTTATGTTCCATGAGACGGGTTTTTACTTTTCGTTCCGTTTTACCGATATATGGTAGTCCGCATGGACACTTTATAAGGTACACTACATTGGTAGTGTCACACGTGGCTGTGACTCTCAATTTGATGGGGGTGCCCTGAGTAGGATGCGTGATAGTAGTGCCCTTAATAATGTTATTACAACTTCCGCAGTTGTGACATGGGATGGTACCTCTGTAATTTAAATCTTTTCTGCTAGTTTTTCGGTTGAGAAGTTGTTTCAAGTTTCTGGTGCGTTGGTAAGCAAAAATAGGAGGGTATTGGAATATGCCTTTAAAATCAGGTTCAGCTTGTACCAACGGCCAATATTTTTGGATTGTTTGTTTGATCTTCGTGCTTTCTGTAGAGTGTTTGGATACAAACACCATTCTTTCCTCTTTTTTAGCATGTATCACTTTAGGTGTTAACAATTCCATTCTGTCCATCAGCTTCACTCTGTCAACAGCTTCTTGTAGAATTGGTTCCGGATATAATCTTTCTTTAAATTTTTGTAAAGTCCTTTTACTATTGTTGTTGTATAATTCTTCTGAAGATGAGATTCTTTTAATCCTGAGCAGTTGCGAATAAGGTAAGTGACGTTTTAAAGACTTTTGGTGGAAACTGGAGAAATGTAGAAAATTGTTCCTATCCGTAGATTTGGTAAATACGGTAGTGGTCATGATGTTGTTTTGTAGCATAATGTCAACATCCAGGAACGCTATCCTTTCCGTACTGATGTTGTGTGTGAATTGAATTCTTTCCTCAATTGTATTGATTTCACGAATGGCTTGTAATAAGTCTGGTTGAGATCCTTTCCAAATCAAAAAATATCATCTATATACCTGTGATAGGTAATCAGGTTATCTTGCCAGGTCTTTTTGGATAAAATGTGATCAAGTTCAAACCGATGCATAAAGAGATTAGCATACGCAGGAGCTGCGCAATTTCCCATCGAAGTACCTGATAACTGTGTATAGTAATTGTCATCCCAAGTGAAGTAGCTGTGATAAAGAGAAAAATGCATCAATTCTAACTGAAAAATTTTAAGATCTTCTTCTTTGTTACTATCGATCAGAAATGATTCTAGGGCTTGAAGCCCCATGTCATGGGGAATTGAAGTGTACAAAGACTTCACATCTATGGTACATAAAATGAGTTGATCATGATCTCCAATCTTGATGTTGTTAATTTTAAGGAGAAAGTCGGTAGTATAGAACCTGATTTTAAAGGCATATTCCAATACCCTCCTATTTTTGCTTACCAACGCACCAGAAACTTGAAACAACTTCTCAACCGAAAAACTAGCAGAAAAGATTTAAATTACAGAGGTACCATCCCATGTCACAACTGCGGAAGTTGTAATAACATTATTAAGGGCACTACTATCACGCATCCTACTCAGGGCACCCCCATCAAATTGAGAGTCACAGCCACGTGTGACACTACCAATGTAGTGTACCTTATAAAGTGTCCATGCGGACTACCATATATCGGTAAAACGGAACAAAAAGTAAAAACCCGTCTCATGGAACATAAAAGTAATATCCGCACAAAAAATTTGAAATCCACCGTGGCAACACATTTTTTGCAAATGAATCACAACATCAGCCAATTGAGATATATGGTATTGGAACAGGTAAACATTGAAGAAGGAAGGGATAATAGACAATATCTTTTACAACGTGAATTGTACTGGATTTAAAAATTGAACTCAATACACCCTAAAGGGTTGAATGATCGTGTAGAATTTAGTTGTTTTCTGTAATAATTTGCGGCTGTCATGTATTTATAACCACATGTGTATTTTGTGTACCTTTTGATTAGAAAGATTTGAATGCATACAATGTTTAATCATATCACACCATACTGCACTAGAGTTGGTTTCAGGGATTTTGCATATTGTTGACGTGTACACATCATTTTTTCATTGTTTGTTTCAAGCTCGAATACATATTTGATCCGTTCGTGTTTTTATACCTTGCACAGTCATGTACCTTTAAGAACAGTTTCGTCAGTTGATAGGGTGGTGCTTGTCACCATGGTGACCTTGTTGTTACTGCTACGGTTTTTTCGCTACACGCTTTATTGAGACCATGGTTAGCGTTCGTACTTATGAAGATCTGAGATTGTTTCCGTGATATTTAATTTTTAGGAGCTATTATCGAGTAGTACTATTAATACCTTGATCTCGGTTGCAGTTATATTCAATTTTGAACAACTTTACTTATAATAGTTTACCGTCTGTTGGATTGCCGTCATAGTCTTTTTTCTATGATTATTGTTACTTCCGGTTTTCTTTTCACATTTAATTCCGGGAAGAGACGTGTAGCTATGGAAGCTTAACGAGCAGAGGATAGAGGGAGAGAAGATCGACATTACAACAGGTATTTTTAAGAGTGTAGTGGCCGGCCGATTGACACTTTTGGTATACGAACGATGCACGCGTGTTTAGAGCAGTTATAATGGGACTGATGTCAGTGACTTTATGCACCGGTTAAATGGATTTGTCACATTTTGTATATAGCGTTTTATGATAATGCACTTGAAGACGTTTTTACTGGAGCACGCAGTTTAACAAAGTAGCATTGTCACAGGGTGTTTACCGAGTTATTACTGAATGAAATTCCTCGTATGAGACATGAGGTTCTGTTCACTTTGCAGTACTCACATCTTTTTCTTTAGTTTTAGACACAACACGCATAGAATTGGTGGTTTGAACATTGTATTAAAGCAATGTACATATGTGTTCCTGGATTAGTAAATCACATTATACATTTTTTGTAGGACCGATCCCCCTGACGAAGGGCTGCCGCCCGAAATGCATTGGGGCACCTGTGTAATGAGATAATTTACCTCACTATTGGTATGCATATGAGAAGAATCGTATGAACCAAATTTTGAAAAATGGAGTATGAAATTAAGATACAAAGACAAAATAAAGGAATATAAAAATCATATAACATGGATTATCGTTTTTGGATGAAGATTTGAAAGCGGCAATCATGCCGCTATGAGTGCTCATTGAGTTAGCTTACTCCTCGTTTGGAGGGCGCCATTTTTTCAATTGTACCCAACACCTCAAGGATCAGGAGGTGATACTCATGAGCACCTAAGAGGACTACACTGAATAACTGTTTTCATTAATAATTTAAAACTAGGGTGTGCAACCGTGTTACAGATATTTTTCGTACATTGTCCTAAGTTGTCACAGTCAGCTGTTGATATTGGTGTAGCGCATTGTCCTGACAACATGAAGCATTTCAATGTGAATGTTAATGTGTGTGCATGGCGAGCATTGGTGGTATTTGGTTGACATCCGGACATCCTTCTCCCTCCAGCCCAGTTATCCCACCATGCAGCATGCCACCCTTGCAGTGGGTGCAGGTTGACTCTCAGGATGTCAGTCAGTGGTGTCCTGCTGTTTGTTGGTGCCCAGTTCCCAGCAGGGCCTTGTGCTCCCCACAGCAGTACCCAGTGTCAGCCATCTTGTCAGTTGTTTTCCACTCCCTGTGATGTGAGCATGGTTCAGAGTGGTGTTGATGGGCCAATTGTGAGGGTGAGCAATATCTGTGACTACCACTCCCATCATGCTATTGCCTGCACCCCCTTCCCAGCATGCCCATACTTCCTTCCTTTTGAGTGGACTTCACTGTGTGTGGGTGTGACAGCAATGGCAAGATGGCTGACAGTGGTGTCCTGCTGTTGGTTGGTGGCCAGTTCCCAGCATGGCCTTGTGCTCCCCACAACAGAGCACCGGTGTCAGACATCTTTGATGGGGCTTTCCACTCTCTGTGAGGTGTGCATGCTTCAGTGTGAGCTTGCTGGGCCATGTGGTTTGGGGATGTTGAGCTGTGACTACCAGTCCCATCATGCTATTGCCTCCACCCCCTTCCCAGCATGCCCATACTTCCTTCCTTTTGAGTGTACTTCACTGTGTGTGGGTGTGACAGCAATGGCAAGATGGCTGACAGTGGTGTCCTGCTGTTGGTTGGTGGCCAGTTCCCAGCATGGCCTTGTGCTCCCCACAACAGAGCACTGGTGTCAGACATCTTTGATGGGTCTTTCCACTCTCTGTGAGGTGTGCATGCTTCAGTGTGAGCTTGCTGGGCCATGTGGTTTGGGGATGTTGAGCTGTGACTACCACTCCCATCATGCTATTGCCTCCACCCCCCTTCCCAGCATGCCCATACTTCCTTCCTTTTGAGTGTACTTCACTGTGTGTGGGTGTGACTGCAATGGCAAGATGGCTGACAGTGGTGTCCTGCTGTTGGTTGGTGGCCAGTTCCCAGCATGGCCTTGTGCTCCCCACAACAGAGCACCGGTGTCAGACATCTTTGATGGGGCTTTCCACTCTCTGTGAGGTGTGCATGCTTCAGTGTGAGCTTGCTGGGCCATGTGGTTTGGGGATGTTGAGCTGTGACTACCACTCCCATCATGCTATTGCCTCCACCCCCCTTCCCAGCATGCCCTACTTCCTTCCTTTTAAGTGTACTTCACTGTGTGTGGGTGTGACAGCAATGGCAAGATGGCTGACAGTGGTGTCCTGCTGTTGGTTGGTGGCCAGTTCCCAGCAGGGCCTTGTGCTCCCCACAACAGAGCACCGGTGTCAGACATCTTTGATGGGGCTTTCCACTCTCTGTGAGGTGTGCATGCTTCAGTGTGAGCTTGCTGGGCCATGTGGTTTGGGGATGTTGAGCTGTGACTACCACTCCCATCATGCTATTGCCTCCACCCCCCTTCCCAGCATGCCCATACTTCCTTCCTTTTGAGTGTACTTCACTGTGTGTGGGTGTGACAGCAATGGTAAAATGGCTGACAGTGGTGTCCTGCTGTTGGTTGGTGGCCAGTTCCCAGCATGGCCTTGTGCTCCCCACAACAGAGCACCGGTGTCAGACATCTTTGATGGGGCTTTCCACTCTCTGTGAGGTGTGCATGCTTCAGTGTGAGCTTGCTGGGCCATGTGGTTTGGGGATGTTGAGCTGTGACTACCACTCCCATCATGCTATTGCCTCCACCCCCTTCCCAGCATGCCCATACTTCCTTCCTTTTGAGTGTACTTCACTGTGTGTGGGTGTGACAGCAATGGCAAGATGGCTGACAGTGGTGTCCTGCTGTTGGTTGGTGGCCAGTTCCCAGCAGGGCCTTGTGCTCCCCACAACAGAGCACCGGTGTCAGACATCTTTGATGGGGCTTTCCACTCTCTGTGAGGTGTGCATGCTTCAGTGTGAGCTTGCTGGGCCATGTGGTTTGGGGATGTTGAGCTGTGACTACCACTCCCATCATGCTATTGCCTCCACCCCCTTCCCAGCATGCCCATACTTCCTTCCTTTTGAGTGTACTTCACTGTGTGTGGGTGTGACAGCAATGGCAAGATGGCTGACAGTGGTGTCCTGCTGTTGGTTGGTGGCCAGTTCCCAGCATGGCCTTGTGCTCCCCACAACAGAGCACCGGTGTCAGACATCTTTGATGGGGCTTTCCACTCTCTGTGAGGTGTGCATGCTTCAGTGTGAGCTTGCTGGGCCATGTGGTTTGGGGATGTTGAGCTGTGACTCCCACTGCCATCATGCTATTGCCTCCACCCCCTTCCCACCATGCCCATACTTCCTTCCTTTTGAGTGTACTTCACTGTGTGTGGGTGTGACAGCAATGGCAAGGTGGCTGACAGTGGTGTCCTGCTGTTTGTTGGTGCCCAGTTCCCAGCAGGGCCTTGTGCTGCCCACAGCAGTACCCAGTGTCAGCCATCTTGTCAGTTGTTTTCCACTCCCTGTGATGTGAGCATGGTTCAGAGTGGTGTTGATGGGCCAATTGTGAGGGTGAGCAATGTCTGTGACTACCACTCCCATCATGCTATTGCCTCCACCCCCTTCCCAGCTTGCCCATACTTCCTTCCTTCTGACTCTGCTTCCCTGCGGGGTAGTGTGCCTGTGCTGAATGGATGGCTGACAGTGTTGTCCTGGCGTTTGTTTGGCTACAAGTCCCATGTGTGTCACTGTGCTTCCCACAGCATGACCCAGGGTGGTGGTTCTTTGTGGGATAATTGATTTTAGTGTGAGGCAATGCATTTTCCCAGGTGTGTTGTGTGTAGTTTGTGTTAGGGGTGTGTGTGGGAAGAGCTGCTGGTAACTATGGTCATAGCTGTCAGTCCTCCTTCCCACCCAGCCAGATATCCCACCATGGAACGTGCTTCCATTGCAGGGAGTGCAAGTTGTCTTTCAGGATGTCAGTCAGTAGTGTCCTGCTGTTGGTTGGTGCCCAGTTCCCAGCAGGGACTTGTGCTCCCCACAGCAGTAGCCAGTGTCAGCCATCTTGTCAGTTGTTTTCCACTCCCTGTGATGTGAGCATGGTTCAGAGTGGTGTTGATGGGCGTATTGTGAGGGTGGGCAATATCTGTGACTACAACTCCCATGATGCTATTGGCTACACTGACTTGACCAGCATACACAGAATTCCTTCCTTTCTGTGGGATTCCCTGTGTGGTGGTTTTGTAGTGGTGGCTACATATCTGACAGTGTTTGTTGGTTATATTTGTGCCACTGCCTAGCTTTATTTGTTGTAGGGTTTGTACATGTCATGACACAGTTACATATCACTATGAGATGGCATGTATTGTGTTTATCTGACTGACATACACATCTTGGGATGATTCTGTTTTTGTTGCTGTGTATTTGCTAAGGGTGCATGGTTTGACTTTCCCCTTGACAGTGATGTGTGTGTATTGTCACACAATATTGGGTATATTGGTTGTGTACTCACCAGGCTCTGGGATGTTTTCTAGTCCATATACCCTCAATGGTGGTAGGATGGCCCGCACATTCTCCTCCCAGGGCCTGAGGTATAGTGGTTTGGCAGGAGGGCCACTGCCAGTGTGTTGGCTCAAGATGTAATCCTTCTTCAGTAGGTCCCTGACCCTCCTGCGCACATCATACCACCTGTTCTGGATTTCTTCCTTTGTGCGCAAACATGGTGATTGTGCATTCACCCTGTCGACGATCCTCGCCCACATCTTGGTTTTCTGCGACATGGGGGTCTGTTGGACCAGTGTACCAAACAGCTGTGGCTCTACCCTGAGGATCTCATCTACCAGGACTTCCAATTCACTATCTAGGAACTTTGGATTCTTCTTGGGGGGCATGGTGATGGGTGGTGGTGGTGAGTGATGTGTGTTGGTGTGCAAGTGAGGGTGTGTGAGTGTGTGTTTTGCTGGGTGTATGTGAGTGTGCTATTTGTTGAGGTGCTGATGGTGTGTGGCTTGTGTGATGGATGAGCTGTGAGTGTGTGTGTGGTTACTGTCTGTTGGTGTTCTGTGCTGGCAGGTAATTTGAATTTGCAAAGGATCATGGTAGAGATTTGTGTCCTTTATATGGGTGGAGTTGTGGGTGTGTCTTTGTTCCCTGTTTCCCCCCCAGTATTTATTGGCTTTGTAATTGCTTGTTTGGCCTTTTTTTGTGTGTTTTTCCCTTTGTACTTTTTGTGCATGTAGGAGACGTTCTTCTGACTGAGTCGGACCCTGCAGTTGTCTCGTGCGAGCTTCTCCGAGTCGTTCACGCTGTGTTTGTGCTGTTTTATGTGCTACGTACGCGTCGGTCGCGGTGTATTGGGTTGCTTCGGCTCGCTGTTTTGTATGCGTGTCGGTCATACGGCTTGAGCTCCGTGCGACTCGGTCGTGTTTTCCACACGTTGCATCCTACTTGGCGGGTCGGAGTTCGCGGGTACGTTTCGTTCGGGATTCTTCCTGGTGCGTGTCGGTCGGTTCGATTTGCGTGCTTTTCCGGCCGGATAGCTGTTTTCCGCGCGGTTCGGTCGTTCGTATTGTGTTCCGTACGAGTCGGTCGGATTTTGCACGCTTTTCATCGTACTTTGCGGGTCGGGCTGCACCGGTACGTGTCGGTCGGAATAAATTCCGGCTCCGAGTCGGTCGGTACGTTTTCCGTCCCGAATCGGAATCGGCCCCTTAGTATTGAATCATACTGCTATTATTATCTAAAAAGCTGCTTATAAACGATATATCTATTTAAGTTTGTCTATAAAATCCACAAGTACATAAAATCTCTAACAAAATTAATTCTCACACATGCCAAATCAATTAGCTCTCAAAATAATTACGTTCTCCAAGCCCAACCATACCACAAACATTTTCAAGTTCGTAAGATATGAATGGACTTATCTGTGCTTGAGCAGCAACAAAAGAGGAAGATGGCTGCCTGTTCTGATGTTATATGCATCTTCAGTGTTCTAGAGGTCTATTGTTCTTCTAATTCTAATTTTTGGTGTTGCTGCTGTGTTTGAGAGCAATAAAGGAATATGCATAATATTAGCCTCCGGGCCTTGCCATAAAATCGAAAGCAGAGCGGAGAGGATGATAATGGACATAGAAAACGGCTCTGCTGCAGCAAGTATAAGTTCCAGTCGCCATTTTAAAATAGCAAAGACGAAGCTTAACTACATTGTACATCGCGTTTTTCAAACATTAATGCGTAAATGCGGATAGTAGACGTTTTATTTAATTTTCTAAATTTGAAAACTTGAATGTTCGCACGTGGCTAAAACGTTGGGGCATTGTTAAGAAATCGCAAGAGTTCAGTTCTTCAAATGTATATAATAATTACAGTGTGTCCAAAAGTGGCCGTTGTAAAAACAAAGGAGGATTAGCATTGCGGTCTGGGATGCCCATGTGGCAGTGCGACATAAGCAGCGCTCATGAAAAGTGCACTAAAGAAATAATTACAAATAAACAAGACTTCAAGAAGCCCAATCCCCCATAAAAGGAAGCCCAAAATGAACCAAATATCCTACCAAAAACGAGCCCAACTGCCATACACATCGAAAAGTGGAAAAAGGCTGAATAAATACAATCAATAGAGCGGGAGGAACAGAGAGGAAGGCAGTACTGACACAATTGTGGCATTAAGAATAGATGGGAGGGAGGAAAGATATATTTACATGTAAGCAGCTTTGCCTCCAAAGCTGAACACAGGCAAACAGTAACAGACCAGGAAACAAAGAAAAAAAATAGTCCCCCCAAGAACACATAAAGAGCCATAGCGGAATGAGATAATACTTAGTCCCTGCTGCATGGGAGGAACAGAAGGGAAAAAGGAGAAACAAAGAGGCAGGGCTGACCACTAGCAAGCAAGGATTTCTAAAGGACACTGAAACAAGCAAATCAAAAGCAGGGGGATGGCTTTGAGCCAGCATGAGAAATTACAACAGGTCTCGAATGCTCAACCTAAAAACGGGGGTGCATATTTAGGCGGCCTGCGGTGCTGGGGCAATGTGAGGAGGCGTGGTTCACCAGTGTCCGCTGTAGGAGCCAGTCAGCTTCGCCAGCAGGCCTGTCAGGTACATCGGGAGTGGGGCCCACGCAGGGCGACTCACCGGAGTGCGGTGTCCGGGTGCCCAGAGGTCCATTTGCAGCACTTTGGAGGGGAGGGCATGGAACAAGTTTGCTCACCTCATAGGGGCATTGCCCTGGTTGGTTACAAGTCAGGGTCCGAGTATGCGGCCCAGCGGCGTTCATCCATCCGCCTTGCCAATCCTATCTTCGAGGCGAGGCCGCACACTCAGGTTGTGTCGCTCTGGGTCAGCGCCATGGAGATAGAATCCAGCCAAGCAATGGCTCACAGGGGTCATTACGAGGCGGGCTTTTGTGGCAACAGTTCGTCCCTAATGGATGGCACAGTGGAGGCAGGATAATTGCAGGATTTGGGGGCATTCGCTACAGAGCCTACAGAGTTCCGGTCTCCATCTTTGCAACGTAGGCCACGCCCTCCATTACTTATCATTGCTGATACTTTTTGATTAAGATCACTTGCAATGCATTATTACTCATGCAAAGCTCAGAGGTGGTGTTTTTATTCAACACATTATTTCCCATCTTTTTCTATTAGTTAAAATCAGCATGTTCTTTAAAAATGTGTACTTTTTAATTTCGTTTTTTAATTTATTTAAGAGAGTTTGCATTATGAACAGTTTCCACAATTATGAGCATATTTTTCTAAGCTCTATGATTCCTGATTAGTTAAATTAGCAAAATTTGTGTTTAAAAAACCGGTGCTTTACTCTGCCAATTACTATGGCACTCATTTTTTCTTGCTTGTGACTCACTATAAATGAAAGTGTATATCCGATTAAATAAAATTCGTGCCATTATTCTATTTAATTAACTTGTCGTTTTAGAGAATGTCATACAATTCTCCCAGTAATTGTTGTTCACTAGGAGGCACCACTTAGTACGTAGCCACGAATATCAAGCATAGCCTGCATGTCAACATGTGCAAGGGCACATATGTATGCACCATTTAGTTCTCTGTTGCTATAGCAATAACATTAAACAGTTTGCAATGGACACTGGGTAATGTCTCAGAATGAGGCAGTGAACCAATTAGCAAGATGAATGATATTTCCAGTTCAAATTGGTGACATTTGCTTATCCAGCAATGGGCTTCTCCCTTAGATTCACTTGAGATATTCTTTACAAGCCATAAAAGAAACAGACAAGGGCGATCAGGATGGAATAGTCTCCTTGCTCATTTTTCTGCTACATCGTGACATGCAGACTAGTAGTACAGTTTTATTTTGAGCTCTTACTATCAGATGTATTCATATTTATGTTTAGCACGCGCACACATGAAAGGGCTGGCCGAAACAGGCCCCGATGTTCTTATCTGGGGGAAGATAAAGTTTAATGGAAAACAGAAGTGGGATGTTTCCTTTAATGCATCCAGACATCAGTTGCAGTCCTTCATCGTGGTTATGTAAAGAATAATTCATATTAGTTTAATTTCAACAATGAATTTTCGTTTTACATATAGCCAATTGATATGAAGTTCACCTTTAAGCACATGACACCTAGAACCATCAGGCTAACATGAAAGTCTGTGCTTTCTGTAGATCGGACAAGAAGAACGCTGCACAGCAGTGTTTATGTGTATTTTGGGCTACTGTGCTTTCCCTTTCGTTGATCCGTGTTTTTCCTGTGGTCTCAGTTCTTCAAATTGAAATATAGAAATGTCAATACTCACTACCCCAGAGTACCTATTTGCAACTGAGGAGTGCCAGTACGATCCAATTGAAATTACTCCCTCATTAATGTTGCTAGTACTCTCCTTTTGAAATGAAAGAAGAGAGGTATTGAGTACCTGACAGTATCTGCCTGTGCTTTACGTAGGTACAAACATGTCTGGCTCTCTAAAGGGGCATGATTTAACAGACACAGTTAAGAACTATATAAAAGATTAATTGCTTATGGGAATGGGCTAATATATGTGGCCTAAAATCACATTTATTTCTCATGGTTGTCTTCACCCTGGTTCTTGTTTTCCTGATCCTACTAATGTTCCTGGTCCCCCAGTCGACTCTCCTTCTTTTGGTCCTTCCACTCCTCCTTCTCCTGCTTTCACTGGTCTTGGTCTTCGTGCACGTTGTGATCCTGGTCCATCAGGTCATGGCTTTACTGGTCCTGGTTCTCCTGGTGGTAATTTCAATCATGGTCCATGGATGCTTGAGGACGTCCTCCTACTGGTAGTCCTTATTCTCCAAGTTCATGCTCATCCAGTCCTACCCAAGCAATCCTGGTCCTCATGATTCTTCTGGTGGCCCTCTCCTGATTCTTCCAGTAGAGAAAGTCCTGATGGTTCTCGTATTCCTTCTTCTGTTTGTCCTGGCCTTGGTCCATCTGGTCATGATCACCCAAAACATCTTGGTCCCAGTCCTCTGGTCATGAGCATTTGGTCTTGGCCCAAAAGGTGGTCTTGGTTTTGGCTATCAGTGTAGTGGTCCACCTTGCCCTGATCCTAGTCCACTTGGTGATCCTTGTCCTCCCTGTGATTCTGGCCCTCTTTACAGCACTTGATTGCCCAGGCTTCCGACGTTGTCTGGCCCTAAAAAGATTGGGCAGCATTGTGTAATTACAGCATTCACATATATGATACAAATATATGGTTAACAGGAGCAATACTGTGCTCTGGCTTGGCTGCAATCTAAAGGCACCACAGTAACATATGTCATGGAAAAGTGTCTTTGCCATGAATGAAAACCAATTTTTATATATTAATAAGTCACCTCTAAATTGTCCCTTGTCAACCTACAATTGATGATCCCTATTAAACAAAAAAGCGGCACATTATCCATTTAAGAAGTGTTCCTTCGTAGTGATTGAAGGCTTAAGAGCCATTTCACTATGTATGTTCAGCTACATTTTCCATCGGACAGTCCTAGGTGTGATTAAAATATTTATTTCAATATATCCACCTGGGAAAATACTAGCAGAGTCCTTCAAAGGTATTTCCTACATTTAAAATATGATGTAATGTGAAAATCTGATTTTTGATAATTTTATTAAAATGTACTTTAGTCTGCCTGCGCCTGAACTGGATCAAAACCAGTTATGTCACCCACCACACCTTCAGAGCTAGAATACACATCAGTGACTAGGATAGATAATGATCATGACTTAGAGGACAATGATATGCCTCTGAGTCCAGGAAGAGCAGGGTGGTGTTAACTACTGACAATTTAGCAGGCATTACCTATTAGATTGTCAATAGGTAAAGTTGACAAAACAAGGGACAGGAGGAAGGCTACCTCGTTTGACTTATAGGTGCCAAGTAGGGCTTCCTCCTTTCATTCCCACAACACTCTTAGACCCTTTGGCACCAAACCAAGAAGACAGAAGAACTAGTTTGAGACCTGCCAGTGGAATGTGTACCTCAGCTAAGGATGGGAGTGGTAGAGAAAGCCAAAGCCCTTCCCGGTGGAAGAAGGTTTCAATTATTTTATATTTAGTGCTTATCTGATCAGTGAGTAGTTCTTAGGATAAGATTTGAAGCTCACCAGCACATCCTCAGAACGGTCCTGGGTCTGGGAAGAGTAAAAAAGGAAGAAAAAAAAGTCCTGCTGCAATGGAAATGGGCCCAGGTGAAATTATTTTCATTTTGTTTAAGCCGGCGTAATCTAGTGTAATTTTTAGCATTTTACATATTGCTAATGCCATTATGCCATGTTTTGTAATTGTGGAGCATTGCAGCAGCATGGAAACAACAGGAAGCAACAGGACCCAAGTGGATGTTGTTCCCATCACATGAAATTTCGTGTTTTGTATTGCATAAAATGCATCCATACATACAAAATGGATTTGAGGGTGTATTTCACACTAAAAAATAGAGCAACAAGTCGGACTGGTATTTTACATAGTTTGTGAAATTGTTTTTGGTGCACATCCTTTGCAGAAATGCACAAATGTCACCCAGGGTTGAGGAAAAGGAACGATAAACCTTTGATTCCTCCTAGTAGAGAGGAACAGGAACTGCTCCAAGGATCACATTGATAACTTCCTCTTTGCCTACTTCAGGGACACAAAAATAGAAGGACTCCCGACTCCAAGAAGGTCCAACTGACCACAGAGTACTGGATTCTGCAATAGCCCTGGCTAGAGAGAGGTCTGGGCCCATATCAGGTAATGGGTGCACTGTCTCTGTTTGTACCATGGCACACCTTAAAAACAGATGTGCCAGATGCAAACAGGAACAGTGCACACTTTTACAATCAACATGCTGCCCCCAGGGCAGTTAAAAATTTGCACTGCCCTGGGGGCAGCAAATTAGTGAAAGACAAGGTGGCTGCTTTAAACAGCTGTCCCATATTTTTACTGTGTAGGCAGCACCCACTCTCACCTTAGAGAGATGCAGAGATCCACCTGCAAGTGGGTGCACCCAGTGTCTGCACCCACCTGCAGTTGAATGTCAGGGATTCATGAGATCCTCTTTCCTCACTCCAGAGGGGCGCCCACAGGGAACACACTGACTGTGTACCACCACTTTTTTTGCACACAACCAGTGTTTCTCCTGAAAGCCTCTTTTCCATTGTGCCCCATTCCAGAAAATGGCGTGGGCGCTGAGGCACATCATACGCTAGCATTGGTGCTGTATGTGTGCTGGTGCTATCTGCATAACAGAAGGGGTCATACAATTGTCTGCAGCCCCTTCTGTTATACTAGAGTGCTCATGGGGCACAAAAAACAGGCACACTCATCTTTTGCGTCCTTGCAGCTCTGTATTTAATACAGCCCCTGGTGTCCTAAACCTTGCCCTAGTGGCATGAGTATGCCAGGAGTGAAGAGGAAAAACCCTCCAATAAGTTGAGAAAACTAGCAACCTAGGGCCTGATTACGATGTCCTCCGAAAGCCTCCGACTGCCAGTCGGATTCTTCTAGACCGTGTCGAACCCATCCGCCCGACTCGGTCGGAAACATTTCCGACTGACCGATTAAGATGCTCGCGTTCGGTCATTCCGATCGGTTCCGACCGGCATTGGGAGAATCTGACTCAGGTGGAGCTCATTCATACAGCTCAATGGACAGCGTATCCGACCGACTGATTACGATGTTGGATTCCGACAGCCTTTCCGACTCGGTCTGTCCGACACAAAAAGGCTGTCGGAAACTCACTTCATCCTGAGTCTTCCGGTTTGGGGTCGAGGGGGTACCCACGGGAACCCAGTGGTAAAACAATCACAGTGTGACAGGGTGCAAGGTTTTCCGCAGACACCCATTTTCCCCCATAGGAGCCTGTGTTGTTGGTTGTAATACAGGCTCCCATTGAAGTCAATGGGAGTCCTTCCAAACGGTGTTCGGAAGCATCATAATCGGTCTGGAGGAACCGCTGAAAGTGAGTCAGTCGGAACCGAATCTGACAAGAAGTCGGGCAGTTTAGTTTCCGACCGACATCGTAATCAGGCTCCTAGTCTTTACTTTTCTACCTCTGTAAGACTGAGAAATGGTGCTGAAGCTTGCCCAGGATTGTCACACTAAGTCAAGGGTGAAGACAAGGTAAGACCAACTTAAAGCTTTTTGCTGTGCTGAAAGTGGGTGCAGCAGGGCCTCATACGCAATGAATTGTAATGGGGAAGAAACAGAGACTGAAGCATGCTTCATGTCTTAGACTTTTATTGAAGAAAATTTTGCTGCATAATTTTAAGGAGTGAAAGAGGAAGGCAAGAGTAAGTGACTCCATCAACTGACTGTACGAACTTTCAAACCAACACACATCAGACGTATAAACTGTAAAAAATGGGTTATTAGTCAAGGGGAGGGACTACCCACCTTGAGTAATAATCACAATGCTGATGAGAGGGAACATCTCAGAGTCACTAAATTAACCTGATCTCAACCCCTTGGTAGCTATGGCGCAGAGCAGACAGGATTAACTGTCGTGTAGTTCCTATTGTACCACTGCAGGACCTGCACGTTTGGATAACATAAACTGTGGGATTGGTGGTAGACTGGCTCTGTGCACCCCCACCGCATATGTTAGCCGGATTTGCATTAGCTAGCTCACAGTGCCACTAGAATCTCCTCTTATCGGGAGAGATTAGTTTCTGGCAACCTTAGATCATGACAACCCTGATACCTCAGAATCGTGGAAACAATGTACTACTTTTCGCTCAGTCACTCGTGCTTACTTGTTCGGTTTGTCTCAGAGAGTTACACAGAATAAACAGTCTGGGCGTTTCAATAAGTATTTATTGAACAGTTGTTATTCTGGTGTAGAATATATGTGCTGCAACAACCAGCAGACAATAGCAGAGATATATTATCAGCAGAACGATGAAAGTGAAAGGATAGTACAGTTCTACCATATTGAAAGAATCATGAATACGTACATGAATATAAAATGTATTCTAAAAGTACGCGTACTCCTACGATGCCTAACTAGATGTACCTAAGTGAACCTAGCATGTGTGTAGGTCTAAAAGCCTAAGAGCCAAGAATCCTTCTAGGATTTAGTTGAACCCCATTACCTGAATAGAGAGAGTGTGGGGCCCCGTCCTGGTCTCGAGTTGGACACCCCGCAAGGGCTGTGTTAGACTGCTGTCAGCTGGAGTGACTGCATGCAGGAGCCTCAGCGTCTCGGGTCAGTGTGTCAGCATGGAAGTCTCGGTTCCCTCTGTCTTACCGTGGCAAGATGTGGTGTATTTATACCCTAAAGTGTCTCGTCCCTTAGTATGGTTTGTATTGGTATTTGTTAGACATGAGGAAGACGTCAGGGGTGAACTTTGTACGTACATATTATGCGGGAGATGTAGCTGGTAAATGCTCATGCATAATTTATGAGTACATTGTAGGCCTGTGTTCGGGAAAAACCCTGCAGTGTCCAAACCACAGACTAGATAAAGTTCAACCCTCAGAGTTCGTTGTGTACTGTAGGGAACTAATGTAGGTGAAAGATCATGCCTATATTAGGGCATAGGAGATCATGACCATAATAGGGCATAGACGATTATGACCAAAATAGGGCATATACGAGTATGACCATAATAGGGCATATGCGAATATGACCATATACGGCATATATGAACGCGTCTATATTAGGGCCTCTATACGAAACATAACATAACTTAGGGAATAGTAAAGTATTTATTCAGGACCAAAACAGTAATAAAGTGAAAACACAACATAATAAAAATCCCAAACCAAATACAAATTAATAGAGTAAGTTTTGTTATATAAAATGACACCAAAACAACAAAATTCCAATAAGGGTACTTTTTGAAGTTTTTACTACAAATAATGCCAAAAAGCTTTAGGAGCCAACACCAACCGGGGTCAACTGGTAAGGCCCACAAGGAGTATTCGGACAAAATATTGAGTAGAACATTCTGAGATACAGAAATATCGAGTTTTTAATATCGTGATCCACAAATATTGTGATGCAGGAATATCGTTGACAAGAA
The DNA here is from genome assembly GCA_963921515.1 of Calotriton arnoldi. Taxonomy (NCBI): domain Eukaryota; kingdom Metazoa; phylum Chordata; class Amphibia; order Caudata; family Salamandridae; genus Calotriton; species Calotriton arnoldi. Next base: position 191,281 of record CAWUFW010017332.1, on the reverse strand, counting down.
TATCGATGTTTCTAAGGTAAGTAATATCGATGTCAAAAATATCTATATTGTTTATATCGGTTACAAAAATATCTCTGCTGTTAGTATTGATTTTTAAAATATCTATGTTGTTAATATCATTTACAAAAAATATTGGTGTTAATAATACTGTTTTTTAATCATATTTACGTATTTTAGCATAAGTTTTAATGGTATATGTTATAAATTGTTTGTATAATTGTTGTTAATCTTTTTTAATATAGTAGGTACATTTTTCGTTGTTTCTTAAATTAATCTAATTGTTTATTGAAATGTTTAGTGTTATAGTGGGTTGTGGGACTTGCAGGGATACAGGGTGGGAAGTAAATTAATTATGATTCATTAATATTTAGTTTTTAATTATGATTAATTATTTAATTGATAATTAATTATGCAAACTGCAATTAATTTATTTTTAAGTTAAGTTTTAGGTGCAAGTTGTGGGGTTTTTAGGGGTACAGGGTGGGAAGTAAATTAATTCTAATACATTAATAATTTATAATTATTATTAATTATGTATTTTATAGTTAATTATGTAAATTGTGTAATTAATGTAATTTTTAATTTAAATGTTGGGTGCTTTTGTGGGTCTAGTAGGGGTAAAGGGTGTGAAGGTAATTAATTATAATTAGTTGATTATTAGATATATATTAGTAATTGCTTAATTGATTATTATTAATGTAAATTGTGTAATTATTATAATTTTTAGATATATTTTAGGTGTGGGTTGTTGGGTTTTTAGGGGTACGGGGAGAAGTTAAATAAGAAATAATTTATTGATAACTAATTATTAATTTATTATTACTTATTTCATTGATAATTATGTAAATTTTGAAATTATCATATTTGTTAAGTTTTATTTTAGGTGTGTGTTGTTTAGTTTGTAGAGATATAGGGTGGGAAGTTATTTAAGTAATAATACATTTAAAATTATGTATTAATTTATTAAAAATTGTGTTATTTATTACGTTATATGTTAATTGTGTTATGATGTTTAATTTCAATTACATTTAAAAAATATATTTTTATTGAAATTTTTAGCATAACACGAGTAACATTGCATCTGAAATATCATCAAGTAGCAGCATAAATAAAGTGAAAAATCTGATTTTAAGCAGCATAATAACATACAACCATACAGTACCATAAAAACATGCATGTAGATAATAAAATGCATTAATACTGTAGTCTTAAAATCTTGCAATTCATTCTGCCCAAGACAAGATAAGCATTCTTTCTCTATAGGTAACATACAGTACAATAACAACACAAGATAGCAGCATAGACCCATCTGGGATCCAAGGTGTATTGTAAAGTGCATAACAATGTTAAAGTACATTGACACAGTAATCTGAAAATCTTATATCCCTCAGCAATATCAAAGTTAATAACAAACAGTATACTGATAACACAGCAACATGATTCTGCTATCAATAAATACATCAAAGTTACTTCAGTGCATAAGGTTACCAAAATACATTCCAGATTTTGATCGTTACCTCCCACTCCAGTTAACTTTAAATCACCATAACTACAAATAAGATGACAATATACAGTACAGTGATATTCTGACAGCATAGCCCTTACTAGATAGACACCCATTTCATTTCAGTGCCAGTATAGAGTTCAAGCATTTATAAAACTCGAAATACACCAATGGAACACCAGTATTCCGTCCCTATAATCTCAGGCAACCATAGATGGAGTCCCAGGATTTAATTTTAATAGAGTGCGATAATGTAGACAAGGCAATTTCTGATAAAATACATATAGACACACATAAAGGGATATGTCTATAAACTCCTGGAGTGCAAACCAAGGGAATCTCCTCAAGATTCCCATCATTGACCCTCATAGTTATCACTTAGCCCTCCACCAGATATTCTCTTTGCTGAATCCTCCCCATCCAATTAGCAACATGGGTCAAAATTAAATCAGCTTGTTTCCATGCCCTCCATCCCTTCTGATCATACAAAGCCTTTTCCATATTATGCATTGCCAAAAAGCGTGATCTCCACTCAGTAAATGTAGGGGGATCGGGGCTAATCCATCCAGACGCTAAGCACATTTGTGCCATAGCCACTGCCACAAAAATCAGATACCTACCCCCTGCAGAGAGTCCCTGATACTCACTAACCCCTAATAAAACATTTTGGGGAGTAATTCTGATCTGACGTTTGAGGAATGCGCCAATAAAAACTTCTGTTTCTCTAAAGTACTTAAATAACCGGGGACAGGAGCTAAACATGTGCGTTAAATCCGCTTCTTCAGACCCACATCTATGGCATTTTTAGTCAGCTCTCTTACCCCACCTAAACAGCTTATTGGGTGAGTAGTATAAGTCAAACACATTGTTAAAGTGTTGACTTTTGAGGTTAGCCGTCAATAGGGTCTCTCTACATATCTCAAGTGAGCTCTCGAGTATTGGCCCTGCAACAGCCAACCTTGATTCCCACTTAATATTCAGGATTTCCATATCATCTGATAGGCCCTGTATTAACACATCATAGATTCGCCCGATTCTGCTACCTTGATTCACTACATTTCTGACCAAGCATTTGGCAATCAATACTTGATTTCTATCCAATTTACCAAGAAAATCCCGGATCTGAAGATACTTATAAAACTTCTCCAACTTATCTTGCAATTTCGAAAAGGAGCATAATTGATCATTATTGTAAAAATCTGCTAGCCTTGAGACCCCGCAAAACTCAGACCTTTTACCCATGCCGTCTTTAAAAATGCTTGGCAAGATGGGAGACACCCACAGAGGTGTAAAGTGATTCAGCTTGGTGACATTAGCCTTCCTTCTAATCTGACGCCAAACCTTAAACACCCCATCCACTATTTTAAACTTGGTCAATTTATAAAAGCTTCTCTCTAATTTCCATAGAACAACTCTTAACTTCTGAACCCAGCATGAGTTGATAGATGGATGGGGCCACAGCAGGGTTAATATCATCTGTGTTTCCCATTATCAAAATGGCAAAATGCTGCAACATGCATGCCCGGTAATTTAATACAAAGCTAGGAACAGCCCACCCTCCTCAGCTTCTGGGGAGAATCATAAATCTTGCTGCTCATCTTGGTTTCTTAAACTGCCACATAAAGCTGTAATACAAACTTCCAACTTGGTGAGCCACTTACTGTGGAACTCTAATGGGATAGAACTAAATAGATATAATACTTTTGGAAGAGCAAGCATTTTTAACATATTGCATCTCAAGCTCACTATTAGGTGCAGATCCTTGATCCTATACAGATCTTGTTTAATTTTACTAAGTAATGGAGATATCTTCAATTCCACAATCTTTTCTATCATGGTTGTAATAACCACTCTGAGATACATCATCTGCTCCACCCAACGCTTATCCCCAGGGTTAATGCTTTTAGGGCTTATCCCTTGTGTCTTACCTTCATTAAGGTGGTACCCTGCAATAGCGCCAAATATACTTGCTACTTCTTCAATTGCCTTTAAGGATCAGGTGTAACCACCAAAATATCGTGGGCATATGCCAATACTTTGTAATGCACTTGCACTACTATAATTGGTTGAATACTGCTGTTGCTCTCCAGTCGGGCAATAAAAGGATCAATATACAAGGCAAACAACAGAGGCGAGCAGGGACATCCCTGCTTTGTTCCTCTTGTAATAAAGATCTGATCCCTTACCCATGATCTGTAATCTAGCCTTAGGGGATCAATACAGGGCCCTAATGGTTGCAATGATGTCCGGACTGAGTCCCTTCCACCTCAATATTTCCCATAGGTAGCCCCAAGAGACTCAGTCAAAAGCTTTCTCTGCATCCAGCAACACCAGCCCAATAGGAACTTTCTTTAATTCAGCAATATCTGACAGAGTGATTACTCCACATACATGGTAAACAGTGCCATGCCCAGGGATGAACCCATGCTGATGTGAGGAGACAAGTCCAGCAATAACCTTCCCCAATCTCCAAGATCTTAGCATATACTTTGGCATCTGCATTTACCAGCAAAATTGGTCTATATGACCCGGGGTTTAAAGGAGGTTTACCCTTATTTTTAAATATTATAAGATTAGTATCTTCCCAAGATGATGTTATAACCCCCTCTGTTTGAGCAATATAAAAAGTAAGGAACATAGCCTCCAAGAGCTCAGGGAGGAATATCCTATAAAATTCCAAGGGAATTTTATGTGGGCCAGTAGCCTTCCCCCTGGCCAGAGATCCTAAGGCCGCCGACAGCTCTTCAGATCTAATTGCTTGTTCAAGGGAAGCCTTTCCTCTTCCTGTAATACATTCCCTTTTACTGAGCTTTCTTGGGCATGTATCCTCAAAATATAATTCTGTATCACAGTTACAAAATACTTTGAGAATCTTTGTAGGGACTTCGGTCTTATGACCCTGTTTATCGCAAATAGCCTCCACTCTGTCTAATACGATGCCAGTACTCTCCCCATATTTATAGTAATCAGCCCTGTAGCTTTGATATTTAACCGCCACCTCCTTACTGTATTGTTAATTGATTCTAGCCTTAATTACCACTATTTTCTCCATGATTTCTCCACAGTCATGCCCCTCCTTTATTGCCCTAGCCAACTCAGCTTTGTATTTAGAAAAGTCATTGAGCAGTTCCTGTATAATCATGCACTTACATTGTTGTTGAGAGAGACTAAGGGGTCGATTCCGATCTCGGTCGGAGGCGCACCCAATACCATTCGGTCGGGAAAAAAGCCATGCGAAAGCCAGTTTCCCGACCGATCCGTACAGCACACCGAACGAGCAAGTACGATGCGCACAACAGCAAAAATCCCGGCCGAGCCGTACTCACCCAAACCAGGTCCTGTTCTCCGACCGAGGCGAATCCGGAAACGCCGAATCGAGTCGCACGGAAGGGAAAATGCAGCCCCGTCCGGCCGGACAAGTACGATGCGCTTTCCGTACGCGCCGAACCCGTCGCTACGCACGGCACGTCAAAGCATCCGGGAGAGGCGCACATAAGCTCCGAATCGCGCCACAACACGATCCACGGCTACGAGACGAACACAGCACAGACGAGGACGACGCGAAGCGACGAGGACGAAGCGAAGCGACGAGGACGAAGCCAAGCGACGAGGACGACGCGAAGCAACGAGAAGGACGAACGACACGAACCAACCATGAATCCCTTCGTCCCGATCATACCAATATTCTACATCTACTACCGGAACAGGCACGGACGCGTACGGCGCAGAAGGTAAGTCAGACACCAACCACAAAACACATACAACACGTACACGACACATCACACACATACACTGGGAATCTGAATATACTTGCAACAGCAGCACCATAGGGGCGGGATGCCCATCACCAATGCCACATATGCACACAGGGGCCTGAATGCGTGCCACCACCCCAACCCAGGGGGCTGGATGCCAACCACCACAACCACCCTTAGCCAGGGGGTGCCAGATGCCCACCACCACTACCACCCTTACCCAGGGGGCTGGATGCCTACCACTACTACCACCCTTAGCCAGGGTGGCAGGATGCCTACCACTACTACCACCCTTAGCCAGGGGGCAGGATGCCTACCACTACTACCACCCTTAGCCAGGGTGGCAGGATGCCTACCACTACTACCACCCTCACCCAGGGGGGCTGGATGCCTACCACTACTACCACCCTCACCCAGGGCGGGCTGGATGCCTACCACCACCCTTAGCCAGGGGGGCTGGATGCCTACCACTACTACCACCCTCACCCAGGGGGCAGGATGCCTACCACTACTACCACCCTCACCCAGGGGGGCAGGATGCCTACCACTACTACCACCCTCACCCAGGGGGCAGGATGCCTACCACTACTACCACCCTCACCCAGGGGGGCAGGATGCCTACCACTACTACCACCCTCACCCAGGGGGGCAGGATGCCTACCACTACTACCACCCTTAGCCAGGGGGCTGGATGCCTACCACTACTACCACCCTCAACCAGGGGGCTGGATGCCTACCACTACTACCACCCTTACCCAGGGGGCTGGATGCCCACCACTACTACCACCCTTAGCCAGGGGGCTGGATGCCTACCACTACTACCACCCTCACCCAGGGGGCAGGATGCCCACCACTACTACCACCCTTAGCCAGGGGGCTGGATGCCTACCACTACTACCACCCTTAGCCAGGGTGGCAGGATGCCTACCACTACTACCACCCTCACCCAGGGGGGCTGGATGCCTACCACTACTACCACCCTCACCCAGGGCGGGCTGGATGCCTACCACCACCCTTAGCCAGGGGGGCTGGATGCCTACCACTACTACCACCCTCACCCAGGGGGCAGGATGCCTACCACTACTACCACCCTCACCCAGGGGGGCTGGATGCCTACCACTACTACCACCCTCAACCAGGGGGCTGGATGCCTACCACTACTACCACCCTTAGCCAGGGGGCTGGATGCCTACCACTACTACCACCCTCACCCAGGGCGGGCTGGATGCCTACCACCACCCTTAGCCAGGGGGCTGGATGCCTACCACTACTACCACCCTCAACCAGGGGGGCTGGATGCCTACCACTACTACCACCCTTAGCCAGGGGGCTGGATGCCTACCACTACTACCACCCTCACCCAGGGCGGGCTGGATGCCTACCACCACCCTTAGCCAGGGGGCTGGATGCCTACCACTACTACCACCCTCACCCAGGGGGCAGGATGCCTACCACTACTACCACCCTCACCCAGGGGGGCAGGATGCCCACCACTACTACCACCCTTAGCCAGGGGGCAGGAAGCCTACCACTACTACCACCCTTAGCCAGGGGGCAGGATGCCTACCACTACTACCACCCCCACTCATAGGATGGACAATGCATGACACAACAAGCACACCACAACCTAGGGAATGCAAGATTAAGACATCCCCCACCACCATGACAAGCGTGTGAGCAGGCTGTGTCAAATGCCTACAACACCGAACATGACATTGAACATACAATGTGACCCCCTAGCACATGTGCCACACATATATGTGTGTGGCACCCACAATGCAAGCAGCCCATGACCATTGTGGCAATGGGGCCTAAACCCCCATCATCACAGTGACCAAAAGGCAAGTGTGGGGTCCATAGCTGAAGCACATTTTGACCATTGTGGCAATGGGGTCTAAACCCCCATCATCACAGTGACCAAAAGGCAAGTGTGGGGTCCATAGCTGAAGCACATTTTGACCATTGTGGCAATGGGGTCTAAACCCCCATCATCACAGTGACCAAAAGGCAAGTGTGGGGTCCATAGCTGAAGCACATTTTGACCATTGTGGCAATGGGGTCTAAACCCCCATCATCACAGTGACCAAAAGGTAAGTGTGGGGTCCATAGCTGAAGCACATTTTGACCATTGTGGCAATGGGGTCTACACCCTCATCATCACAGTGACCAAAAGGTAATTGTTGACAAAGAAAGAGCTGCAACTGCCAAACTGCATGGATCATTCCTGGTCACAGAACCAAAAACTCATCTGTGGCAAAGTAGTGTATGTGTCCCATTGCAACATAAATTGGGGGAGCCAAATACTGCAGTGCAAATGAAACATTCCTTTGGCCATGTGCAGACAAACAACACCCATGGGGGCTGAGACCGTCAACAGTCATCAATGACACAATGACAGAAGTGACCATCAGAATGCAGACCCACATATTTGCACCAATGGGCACACAAATGCAGATACCCTGTGGAGACAGCAGATGTGAGGTGAACAGATACCATACCATGGCAGCAATGGGACACACAAACCATGATCACTGTGCTGACCGATGACCTAGGAGTCCCAGGGACAGCAGGGGAAACACACCAAACAACATACAGCCAATGGCATACCCAAGATATGCCAATGCAGTGGTGCAGATGCACAAACACAAACAGGCAGACCAACACTGTCATCATACACAGCAGGTGAGGGGTGGGGGTGCCAGTGTCCCCAGGCAACAACACAACACATGAGGAGAGCTGAATACCAATCATACAGATGTGCATACACTGCCACACTAAGGTAACTCATGGATCCAAATCCCCTATGTGGGCAAGCAGGCATTGACAGGTGAGAGGGAGCACAAAACACACATGTCACACAGGCACGTAGGAACAACAACTGACACAGCAAGTCACAGACACACCACAGCACCACCCCCAGGGCCCCCACAATGTGGTGACCCTGGGCTGAAGAAAAATACCACTGTGATGACAAAGCTAAATGTCGTTCACACTGTGAACCACAGTCAGGTGTCCTGAGCAACTAACTACCATCACACCTACACAAGCACAAATCAATCAGCATGGCCAGTAAGCCAAGGCCAACATGGAGGCAGGGGACTAGCCGGGCAACAACTCTCATCTGCACACACTCAAGACCACACCCCTCGACCTCCAACAATGTGCAGCAGTGAAGTACACATGCACTGGTGACATTGCACATGCACCCATTACTATTCCAGGGTGGTGGGTGGGAACCAAGGTGTAGAAACACATCACACATGGACACTCAACAAGACTCCTGAATGTCTGACACACTGCACACTACGCTGTACATGGACATGACGGCAATACCACACCGACCAATGGGATCCCAGCCACAGTCACACACCAATGAAGAAGCCAAGGTCACCCACAAAGAACACACATAGACAACAACCAACATTGCAGCCCGGACCCTAAGGAGTGCCAGCAGTCACACACACAACGTGTCACAATCACTGAAAGATAACACAAACTGGAAATCACATGACAGGGGCAAACAACAAGTGCCAAAGGGAAACCTGACTGTGACCCATCTGCGTCAGCACACAAACTCTGCCCTGACAGCAAACACACCTATGGGTGACACCCTGATGACCAGTAATGTGCCATGCACCCACATCACAGAGAACACAGGGAGAAGACTTTGGGGGAACATAGCTCAAGTCAGCAAGCATCACAAACAGGTACAACACTAGGGATCACAGCATGCGCAGATGAATGGAAGTGAACACACAGACATGCACATACAACACACACCTTGGGCGCAGGCAATGTCACACGTGTACACACTGCCATGAGGGGACTCCACTCCTGTGTGAGGAAAGCTGTGCCATATGTTGCCTCAGTAGGGCCCCATCATGTCAGCTGAGCACTTGGTCACACAATCAACAATTAGCACCAAATGAGGGCTCCCATCACATCAGCCTGGTCATGGATGTGCCAACGGAATCATCAGCACAGATCCAACACACTTGTATAGCAATGTTGCACTGACTACACGGATGAGTCCCTCCCCATTGATGCCCAAACCTGCATGTCCACTGGAGATGGCAACACGGTCAGGGAAGTAGACAAATGCAACGATGGCAGGCACAACAGATGTGCAGGGGTGGAAGCCACAGATATGAAATTGCCAATGTAAGTAGGAAACCCATTGCCAAATACTGAACACATGACACCCTCAGATGCTGCTATTGATGACATGGATACACCACATGATAGGACACATTCCCCCTGGACCACATGGGTTCCTGCACAGTAACACTTCATAATCATGAGACCAGATATCACCATCACTGCAGCAAGGGCATGGTTAGCTGCACCAACAACATGTACATCTGAAGCATGAGCACTAGAGAAAAGAAAGTTGCTTTATTCAGCATATGTGTTGAGGCCAAACGAAGTCCTGAAAAAGAGCAAAGGCCAATGGCCAGTCCATTGTCAAAGTTCAAACAGGGTGACACTGGCAGATGTCACCCTACGCATGCCTGCACAATACCAGGGACAATCCACTAGGAGGGGCAACCGGGGGCAGGCCAGGCACCGCAGGGACAGGATCAGGGCTCACCAGGGGGAGTCAGGGAAGGGGTGGTGGGTGCTGGAGAGCCACTGACAACTGCAGTGGAGGTGTCTGACATGGTGTGTGCCGGCACAACTGGGGGGCATGACACAGATGTCGTGGGTGCCGGCACAACTGCAGTGGACCCTGCAGATGGGGTGGACAGGTCCGCCACTGCAGTGCCCAAGTCAGACAGGGCGGTAGTGGACTCCACTGCAGTGCCTACCTCCAGGGGAGGAGAATGGGGAACAGGCAAGGTGGGTTGGACAGAGGGGGGACACCCTCACCACATCAGTGGCACAGACAAGCGCAGCGGGGGTGTGGTGCTGGGAGAGCAAGTGGCAGGGGGAGAAGGCCGGAGCATCTTGGGGATGGTATATCTGTGGGTGGGGGAACCTGGGGCAGGGTGTGGTGGGGGCACCTGTGCAGTGGGGGCCTGAGGGATGGAGGACGGAGACCTTGTGCCTGAGCTGCAGGGCGGTGGCGGGGTCTTGCTCTTAGCACTCCGGGGGACTTGCGGGTGGGGGCCTCAGTCCGTCTGCGCCTGGGGGAGGGTGTCCGGGGCGAGGGGCACTCTGCTCCGTGTGGGTGGGCTTCCTCTTCCCCCGGGATGCTGGAGCAGCTTCATCGGTGGGGAAGAGGCCGAGGTCACAGAGGAAGAGCTGCTGTGACTTTGGGGTTGCAGGTGAGGCAAGGGAGGGTGCTTTGGAGGGAGAGGGAACTGAGGACTGCGCAGTGCATGTGGATGCATGTGTGTGTTCCAGGGCCCCATCCCCTGTGAGTCTGGCTTCAGTCCCCTGAATGTGCGTGCGTGTGCGTTTTGTCATTGGCGTGTGTGTCAGTGTGCTGGATGTGTGTGTGCTGGTGTGTGCCAGTGTGTGTGTGCCTGGGATGGGTAAGGTGCTGGGGAGTGTGGATGGAGCAGAGGCAGGAGGGGTGAGGGACCGTTTGAGGAGGGACACTGCTGCCGTCAGGGAGGAGTCCATGGACCTATTGCCCCTCTGTAGGTCAGACATGCCCGATGAGATGCCCTCCATGAACGACACCAGCTGAGTCAACAGCGCGGTGTGCGCATGGAGGACACTCAGCATGGCTGTCTGCCCTACATGGAGCTGGCGAAGGAGGTACACAGACTCCTCACTCAGGGCAGCAGGGGACACAGGGGCAGGGGGTGCGGTGCCTGGCCCAAAGGAGACACGCTCCCGGACATGGGAGCCTCCACGAACCTGGGGAATGGGAGCCGATGGGAGGGCGGTGGTGGTGCTGGTGGTGGCGGGGACAGCAACACTAGCTGGGGTGTGGTGGCTGCTGACACCCGCCTCCACAAGGGAGTCATCCTCCGAGTTGCTCTGGTCCTCAGCTGAGGTGGATGCTGCTGAGGACTCCTCGGTGTGGCTCCCCTCGCCCTCCGTGCCACTGGGTCCCTCCGACCACTCCTCGGCTGCTGACCCAGTCTGGCTCTCCGGCTCCTCCTAGTCAGTGGAGCTGTCCCCTTCCGTGGCCGTGGATGTATCTGCAAACAATGGGGAAACAGACAGACATCAGTCACCTGCACATAACGCACACACCACTGTGAGCACAGCACATCACAGAGCAAGCCCTGGCATCATTAGTTGTACATTGCTAAAAGTGCACTAATTGAACAGGAGAAGTCAATTGTCAGTCTGATGCCAAGCATGGCACTCACATCCCACATGGCCTTGCACCCATCTGTCTGGTGTCTGTTGGATTGCAACACCCCAGTGTTGACACATGCACCAAGTACACAGTAGTTGGACAGTGCAGAGGACACGGTGTGGACACATCACAGCTCTTGCCACTGAGTCAGTACAGGTTTACGGATGTAAGGGATGCCCAGAGTCAAATAGGAAATGCATGTGATGCATACCAGCGACAGACACCATGATGCACCCATGTCCTGATAGCCAGCGCCACTATGGTGTGCATGTAGCACATGTCACTCCCCTGCAGGATCACCAATCAGTAGACACATGCCATGGCGGAGGCATGACTGCAAAGTCATACATCACTGTCTCAGTGATGTATGACTTTGCAGCCAGACAACAACACTCTGCACTGTGTCACAATAGTAGGTCATGGGGAATGCAAGTCCTGGAGCTGCACAAGTGCACATGTACATCCCCCCACAACACATCCTCTTAACCCTCATCTGTCCAGGTCATACCTATTGGACATATGGGAGACCTGTGACACTACCCTCTGAACCTGAGCCCCTCACACTCTGCTGTGCATGGGGAACAGCTACCTGAACTTCACATTTACATGCCCCAGTCTGCATGGGCAGCTGATCAGACACCTATGTGTCACACAAGTATCGTCTCCTATGGTCACATCTCCAGTGGCATGCTGAGCCCCTACCAAGAAACTCCACAGCAGTCCTGGTGACTAATCCACAGCACACTGACACAGAGGCAGACACCTGAGGGGCAAATCACTGTGCACAATGTGTCCACTGATACACGGGAGTGGGAGTACAGAGTGTATTGTATGGCCTGGAGTAGGCATGACTGTCCAGCCCCACATGAATGAGGGATGAGCCCTGGACTGTAGGCAGCTGGCTAAGTATGTGTGACACACGTCATATACATACTCCTGGGGCCCAAACATTGTTCCCACCCGCAGCATGGGTGTGTGCCAGGTACCCCAGCCACATGTGGTGGATCAGCTCAGCAATTGGACCACAGATCAAAGTAACACGCTGAATACATGTCAGAATACAGGCATTGTGTAAGCAATGGACCCACCCATGATGCCCACCACAGAGTCAGGGAAACAGATGCTGTCTCCCACCTTGAGTCAAGCAAACTGCAAGGACACAGTCCTAAGTGACAGGATTCCCTGCATGTAAGGGCCACACCTGGGTATCAGATGAGGAGTGGGCAGTGCACAATAGAGGGACATGGCTCCTGGACAACATGACTGCTGTACTGTGGCAGTTCAACCTGGCCCGAGGAGGGCACATAACATGTTAGACAGAGTACACAGTGCAGTCTTTGACTCACCCCCTCCTTGCTGCTCTCTGGCCTTCAGCTGCCCATCCAGGTCTGGAAAGACCACCGCCAGGATCCTGAGCATGTGGGGGTCAGGGTCCGTGTTCCGCCCCTCCTGCGAGGAGGCGACAGCTTCAGCTGGACCCGTGCAATCCTCCGGGTCCAGCCCCGAAGGTCCTGCCACCTCTTTTGGCAGTTGCGGATCCGGCGCTTGTAGACCCCCACGGACCGGACAGCCCGGACGATGTCCTTCCAGATCTCATGCTTCCGATGGGCAGAAGCCTGTCAGGATGACAAAGTGATAAGGACATTACTACACATGCAACATATCCGTGCATGACACAGTTGCATATACATGTCGCAATCACAGGGGCACATGGTGTACCCAGGCAGTGCACGGCTGCCCATGGACAGTTTTCCAGAAGTCACTACATGGTATCATAGCATGGGGAGTAAAACCCTGTTCAGAAGCACTGTCACTGCACCATACCTGTCCAGTGCAAGTCACTACACACTATGGGGGTGACAACTACTCAGTGAGCCTGCTAGCCAGTGGTGTGCTGACTCTCAGCCTTGCTAGTCAGACAAAATGCACATTCAGAAAGGCAGTGCACAGAACACTCACCTGCTCCCCTGGTGTCCCATACAGCTTGCTGTACTGTGGAAGTAGGCTGTCCAGCAGGGCCTGGTTCTCTTCAAGGCTGAAGGCTGGGGCTCTCTCCACAGTACGTGCCATTGCAGGGTCCAGAGGGGCAGAGACAGCAGCAGTGCAGTGGCAGATGTCGTCCTGGAGCATGTAGTGCAGGCAAGTGGGCTCTCAGGGGAACATGCAGCAATATATATGTGCTGGAGAGGCAGATACTGTCCCTTGTGTCCAAAGTGATAGGTCCAAGTCGTTTGCATCTTCTGAATCTGGCCAATCCATGGAATAGCAGCACCAAAACACGCCCACAGCATCCTTCAAAATTTCAACTTCATGACATACATGATTTTGCAACATTGTTGTGGGTGACCAACTGATTTTCCAGCAACCGACTCGTTCGAATATTCGAAAACGCGTCCGTTGCCAGGCAAGCCCATTGTCAATGGGTGCGCACCGATCGGTCCATTGAGGTACAACGCGCACAGGGGTACAACGCGTACCCGCACACATTGAAAGCAATGGGCCGGCCGGAGGCACCGATCGGTCCATTGCAGTACAACGCGCACAGGGGTACAACGCGTACCCGCACACATTGAAAGCAATGGGCCGGCCGGAGGCACCGATCGGTCCATTGCAGTACAACGCGCACAGGGGTACAACGCGTACCCGCACACATTGAAAGCAATGGGCCGGCCGGAGGCACCGATCGGTCCATTGCAGTACAACGCGCACAGGGGTACAACGCGTACCCGCACACATTGAAAGCAATGGGCCGGCCGGAGGCACCGATCGGTCCATTGCTGTTCAACGCATCACTGTACATGTGACTGGCATATGTCAGCATGCCTGTCTCAGATGGACATATGCCAGCCACAGATAGCTCCCAGGGAGTGAGGGGCACACCTACATCACGACAGCCTGTCCACACCTTATCATGAAGGCATGTAAGGCTGCATTTCCTATTGTGTGTATGTTGGTGTACATGTTGTCCTGTGGGTGTCACCTGTGGGCAGCCACCCCCAGGCTGTGCACGTGTTCATGGGGACAGGATCCTGGGTGTTACGTGTACGTGACCACTGTGATGTGCAACTGTTCATATCTGTGCATGTGCCATGGTCACATTTCACAGTGGTGTTTGTGTATGTCATGTCACATACCCCGTGAGTCCCATGTGGGACGGTATGTTTGAGCCAGGGTGTCCCAGTGGCACAATAGTGATGGCCCTCCACAGTCTTTGTGCATGTAGTGTTTACAATGTCTCTGATTTCATGTGCACAATGGGAGACAGTCTCCACATCCACGTTGTGTGTGCATGGACTCTGATGTTGTGCGTGTGTGTCACAGACGTCCATGGCTCTCCTGCCATGGCAAGTGTGGCCACTACCTGTGGGGGTCATGTTTGTTTTGTTGTGGTGTACACATGATACTCCAGGTGATGCCAGTGTCCATGTGGCATTACAGGGTCCCTGGGAATGTGCCTGTCGTTGAGCTGTGGTGCCTGGGGCACATCTGTCCTCACATGTCACTGGGGGTGACTGTGACACAGCATCATGATATCCAATGGGCCAACCTGGGACAAATTGATGCCACCTGTAGGACCGTGTTGACAGATGTTGGCCATGTATGTACCATACATGTCGTTCCGGTACTGCACACTTCATGTAGTTGTGCCTCATGATGATGTATGTTGGGATCTTGAGTGTGTTCAATGCCGCATATGTGGGGTGACTGACGATCTTGCTTACTTCTCCTCTGCACTGCAGGGCTCCTGCTGTCCATCGGCCATTCCCAGACCTGGCAACGATGGTGGAACGGGACAGCATCCGACGGTACCGCTTCACCAGGCAGCTGATTGAGGATTTTGCAGTGCAGTTGTCCCCACATTTGCAGCCTGGCCGGCCGTATCCTACAGCGCTGACCCCCAAGGTGAAGGTGATGGCAGCCCTACACTTCTTTGCCACCGGTACCTTCCAACATACTGTGGCGTCTGCTGGTGGGATGTCACAGACCATGTTCAGCCGTGTGCTCCGCGATTTCTTGGCGGCAATGTTGCTCTTCCTGAACCGGTACATCTATTTCCCTAGACTGCGACGACTCACTGACGTGAAGAGTGACTTTTATGCCCTGGGGAGGATGCCGCATGTCATTGGCTCCATTGATGGGACACATGTGGCTTTGGTACCACCACAGGCCCAGGAGCAGGCCTACCGGAACCGCAAGCACTACCACTCGGTCAATGCACTGGTGGTGTGTCTTGCAGACATGACCATCACACACGTGTGTGCCCGTTTCCCTGGTTCAGCACACGATGCCTTTGTGATGAGGAGTAGTCGCATCCCCAGGTTGATGGCACAGATGCAGAACCAGCGTGCCTGGCTTGTCGGTGTGTACTGACTTTGTGCCATTGTGTGTGATCTGATCTGTAGTATTCCGCCCACTTTTCCAAGTCAGCTGATGTGCACTTGTCTGTCCGTAGGTGACTCGGGATACCCCAACATGCCGTGGTTGCTGACACCCCTCAGGAACCCTGTGACACCTGCCCAGATGCGCTACAATGAGGCACATGGTCGGACCAGGAGAGTGATTGAGCGGACCTTTGGTCTCCTGAAGAGCCGCTTCCGCTGCCTGGACAAGACCGGAGGGTCCCTCCCATATGCCCCTGCGAAAGTGTGCAAGATTATCATCGTCTGCTGCATGCTCCACAACCTGGCAGTGCGGAAGGAGTTGCCTCTCATCCAGGATGACGATGACCAACATCCGCCACCTGTGGAGGATCCTGGCCTGGACCACGATGCCAGTGACGATGATGATGATGATGGTGATGGTGATGTCCGCACACAGCTCATCACCAACTTCTTTAGCTGAATGTGAGT
Organism: Calotriton arnoldi; assembly: GCA_963921515.1. Classification (NCBI taxonomy): domain Eukaryota; kingdom Metazoa; phylum Chordata; class Amphibia; order Caudata; family Salamandridae; genus Calotriton; species Calotriton arnoldi. The sequence continues at coordinate 174,913 of CAWUFW010017332.1, read as the reverse complement.
ATCCTGAGGTGTCATGTGAATGATGTGAGTTGGCATGATGTGTGGGTGGTGCTCTGGTGCTGTTGGAGTGTGTCCATGGGCTACTTGACAGGATGTGTGTTGCGATGTGTGGTGACAGGTGGGCTGTACTCCCCAACAGTGTTGACATGCTAACTTGGTTCTGGGTGGGTATCTTGTAACATGTATTGTGCATGAGTTTTGCTGTTCTGTCCTGTACTGCATTGCTTTTGACTGTGTGTCATTTCTGTCCTTCACAGGGTACTTTCAGATTCGTTTGGTCAACTGTGTCCACCGACGACGTGATTGCACATCCAGGCTGGTAGCTGTTGTGTCCCTACAGGTGATGTGCGCCACACCCATGGACTTCCTTCTGTCTACAGTTGTTGACTGTGTGCCCGCTACCAGGTGGGGTTACCTTGCATCTGTAGTGGTTACGGCATGTTGCTACTGTGTAATAAACCTGTGCTTCACTTAGTGATGTGCGTTGTCTGTGGTCACACATTTGACTGCCATTTGCTTACTGCACCTGTGGGCTACTTGACTACAACTGGGAATGGGTGTGGTGTCTGTGCATTGCACCGTCTTCCCTGGCAACATCAGTGTAGGCAATGAGTCAGATGGCCTAGGTGTGTATGTGTTGTGTAGCCCTGGTGGTGTGTCTCCCTCATATGTGTCACGTTGCCTGTACTCACATGCCTGTGTTGTCCTTGCTGTTGCAGTTCGCATACACTGTGTAATTTTGCAGTTCATCATCCCCATAACAGCACCCACGTTGGAATCACGACAGAGGCAAGTATGGTGTATTAGTGTGTTTATTGTGATAATAGTGCATAGAATGGATTGTGCTGTACATGAATCTTGCAATCCCAAGTTCCTAGATGAATAGAAAGTCCAGGTAGACAGGATCCCCAGTATCGGGGCTACAGTTGTCTGACACATTGTTCCAACTTGTACTCCCCATGCAATGTGTGGGAGTAGTGTTGCCATCAACAGGGTGAACAGTCTGTGCACAAAGGCGAAAATCCAGAACAGGTTCAGGCTTCCTGGGAGTTGCGCTTGGCCATCAGCCTCTCACTTTCCCCTCCTCGGACGACCCCTCTTCTTGGGGGGGCCCTCAAGTGCAGGCTGCTGCGGTGCAGGGGACTCTCCGCCAGAGTCCTCCTCCCTCCCTGTGGCAGTTGCAGTTTGTTCGGTACCAGATGTTGTTGGCACACAGGGAGGTGTGGACTGGTTGCTGTTCATCTGGCGGAGGCATTGTAAAATGTCCCTGTGCACCGCCGTCATCTCATGTAGTACATCCCACTTGGACTCCACGCGGGTCATGTGGGAGTCCACACGTGACATGTGGGAGTCCACACGTGACATGTGTGACTCCACATGGGACATGTGGGAGTCCAAGCGGGCATGATGGGCAGCCTGCTGCTGTTTGATGTCTCTGAGGAGCCCCACTACCTGGCTGAGCTCTCCGGTGCTGGACTGGTACGCATCAGCTATGCGTACCAGTTGTGGGTCTTCATGCACACCAGCAACGTCTGCAAGCAGCGACCTCTGTCTCCCACCCCTCCCACCACCCCTGCTGACATGTGCAGTGTGTGCAGTTGCACGCACAGATAACCCTGGTCCACCTTGGGGGTTGGTGGTGGTGGTGGTGTCCATGGCCCCAGGTTGGTCCAGGGTCACTGCGCTGGTGTTGTTCCTTATTCTGTCCATGTCGGCAGGGATGGTATTCGTGGTGACAGTCGTTGGAGGGGTGGGTGCAGGGGGTGCAGCTGGTGGACCTGCTGGTGCTGCAGCTGGTGGTCCTGCTGGTGCAGCATGTTGACTTGCACCGGATGTGCCAGGTTGTTCTTCATCGTCCGAGGAGGACAGAGGCTGTACGACGCCAGTGAGCATGGCATCCTCTTGAGCCTGGGACTGGGACTCCTCAGCGTCTGCTGCTGTGTCCCTATCATCACCTGTTTTTGGGAGACACAAACAATGTATGTCATGTTTCTGCAGGCATCAGTGGTTGACACACCTGACAGTTGTGACTGTGCCTCGGGGTGCGGGCCTGTACATTGTATTGTCCTAAGTCGTCACAGTCAGGGGTTGATATTGGTGTGGCACATTGTCCTGCATTATTTGGGCATTTCTATGTATTCTCTGGGGTGTGAACATGGTCTGCATTGATTGTGTTTGGTTGACAGCCAGACCTCCTTCCCACCCACCCACCCACCCAGTCAGTTATCCCACCATGGAACGTGCTTGCATTGCAGGGAGTGTAAGTTGTCTCTCAGGATGTCAGTCAGTGGTGTCCTGCTGTTTGTTGGTGCACAGTTGGCAGCAGGGCCTTGTGCTCCCCACAGCAGTAGCCAGTGTCAGCCATCTTGTGAGTCCTTCTCCACTCCCTGTGATGTGAGCATGGTTCAGGGTGGTGTTGATGGGACAGTTGTGGGGGTGAGCTATGTCTGTGACTGTGACTCCCATCATGCTATTGCCTCCACCCCACTTCCCAGCATTCCCATACTTACTTGCTTTTGTGGGGAGTTCAGTGTGTGTGGGTGTGAGGGCAATGGCAAGATGGCTGACAGTGGTGTCCTGCTGTTGGTTGGTGTGCAGTTCCCAGCATGCCCTTGTGCTCCCCACAGCAGTAGCCAGTGTCAGCCATCTTGTGTGTCCTTCTCCACTCCCTGTGATGTGAGCATGGTTCAGGGTGGTGTTGATGGGCCAGTTGTGAGGCTGAGCAATGTCTGTGACTACCACTCCCATCATGCTATTGCCTCCACCCCCCTTCCCAGCATGCCCATGCTTCCTTCCTTTGACTCTGCTTCCCTGTGGGGTGAGCTGGCTGTGCTGACAGGATGGCTGGGAGTGTTGTCCTGGCAGTTGTTTGGCTAAGAGTCCCAAGAGTGTCCCTGTGCTTCACACAACATAACCCAGGGTGGTGGTGCTTTGTGGGATCTTGTGTTAGGATGGAGGGCATTGCATTCTACCAGGTGGGTACTGTGGAGTTTGTGTTGGGGGGGTGTGAGGGGAGGTGCTGGTGACTATGGTCAGTGCTGCAAGTCCCCCTTCCCACCCAGCCAGCCAGATATCCCACCATGGAACGTGCTTGCATTGCAGGGAGTGTAAGTTGTCTCTCAGGATGTCAGTCAGTGGTGTCCTGCTGTTTGTTGGTGCACAGTTGGCAGCAGGGCCTTGTGCTCCCCACAGCAGTAGCCAGTGTCAGCCATCTTGTGAGTCCTTCTCCACTCCCTGTGATGTGAGCATGGTTCAGGGTGGTGTTGATGGGCCAGTTGTGAGGCTGAGCAATGTCTGTGACTACGACTCCCATCATGCTATTGCCTCCACCCCCCTTCCCAGCATGCCCATGCTTCCTTCCTTTTGACTCTGCTTCCCTGTGGGGTGGGCTGGCTGTGCTGACAGGATGGCTGGGAGTGTTGTCCTGGCAGTTGTTTGGCTAAGAGTCCCAAGAGTGTCCCTGTGCTTCACACAACATAACCCAGGGTGGTGGTGCTTTGTGGGATCTTGTGTTAGGATGGAGGGCATTGCATTCTACCAGGTGGGTACTGTGGAGTTTGTGTTGGGGGGGTGTGAGGGGAGGTGCTGGTGACTATGGTCAGTGCTGCAAGTCCCCTTCCCACCTAGCCAGCCAGATATCCCACCATGGAACGTGCTTGCATTGCAGGGAGTGTAAGTTGTCTCTCAGGATGTCAGTCAGTGGTGTCCTGCTGTTTGTTGGTGCACAGTTGGCAGCAGGGCCTTGTGCTCCCCACAGCAGTAGCCAGTGTCAGCCATCTTGTGAGTCCTTCTCCACTCCCTGTGATGTGAGCATGGTTCAGGGTGGTGTTGATGGGCCAGTTGTGAGGCTGAGCAATGTCTGTGACTACGACTCCCATCATGCTATTGCCTCCACCCCCTTCCCAGCATGCCCATGCTTCCTTCCTTTTGACTCTGCTTCCCTGTGGGGTGAGCTGGCTGTGCTGACAGGATGGCTGGGAGTGTTGTCCTGGCAGTTGTTTGGCTAAGAGTCCCAAGAGTGTCCCTGTGCTTCACACAACATAACCCAGGGTGGTGGTACTTTGTGGGATCTTGTGTTAGGATGGAGGGCATTGCATTCTACCAGGTGGGTACTGTGGAGTTTGTGTTGGGGGGTGTGAGGGGAGGTGCTGGTGACTATGGTCAGTGCTGCAAGTCCCCCTTCCCACCCAGCCAGCCAGATATCCCACCATGGAACGTGCTTGCATTGCAGGGAGTGGAAGTTGTCTCTCAGGATGTCAGTCAGTGGTGTCCTGCTGTTTGTTGGTGCACAGTTGCCAGCAGGGCCTTGTGCTCCCCACAGCAGTAGCCAGTGTCAGCCATCTTGTGAGTCCTTCTCCACTCCCTGTGATGTGCGCATGGTTCATGGTGGTGTTGATGGGACAGTTGTGGGGGGGCAATATGTGTGACTGCGACTCCCATGATGCTATTGGCTACACTGACTTGGCCAGCATACACAGAATTCCTTCCTTTGAGTGGTCTTCACTGTGTGTTGGTGTTGTTGTGGTGGCTACATGTGTGGATGTGTGTGTTAGTTCTATTTGTGCCACTGCCTAGCTGTAGTTGTGGTTGTGTTTGTACATGTGTTGGCACAGTTGGATGTGACTTTTTGATGGCATGTGTTGTGTTTATCTGACTGACATACACATTTTGGGATGATTCTGTTCTAGTTGCTGTGTAATTGCTATGAGTGCATGGTTTGACTCTCCCCTTGACAGTGATGTGTGTGTTTTGTGGCAGTTTATTGTGTACATTTGTTGTGTACTCACCAGGCTCTGGGATGTCTCTCTAGTCCATATACGCTCACTGGCGGAAGGATGGCCCGCACCTTCTCCTCCCAGGGCCTGAGGTATATTGGCTTGGCAGGAGGGCCACTGCCGGTGTGTTGGCTGTTGATGTAGTCTATCTTCAGCAGGTCCCGTACCCTCCTGCGCACGTCATACCACCTGTTCTGGATGTCCGTCTTTGTGCGCCGACATGGTGATTGGGCGTTCACCCTGTTGATGATCCTCTCCCACATCTTGGTTTTCTGCGACATGGGGGTCTGTTGGACCAGAGTGCCAAACAGCTGTGGCTCCACCCTGAGGATCTCGTCTACCATGACTTCCAATTCACTATCTAGGAACTTGGGATTCTTCTTGGGGGCATGGTGATGGTTGGTGATGGTGGGTGATGTGTGTGTTGGTGTGCAGGTGAGGGTGTGTGGGTGTGTGTTGTGCTGGGTGTATGTGAGGTAGGTATTTGTTGGTGTGCTGCTGGTGTGTGGCTTGTGTGAGGGATGAGCTGTGGGTGTGTGGTTGCTTTCTCTTGGGTGCTGGTAGTGGAATGGCATTTGCAAAGGCTCATGGTAGTGATTTGTGTCCTTTATATAGGTGGAGTTGTGGGTGTGTCTTTGTTCTCTGTCCCCACCCCCCAGTATTTATTGGCTTGGTAATTGCTTGTTTGGCCTTTTTTGGTTGATTTTTCCTTTGTGCTGTTTGTGTATGTTGGAAACGTTCTTGTGACCGAGTCGGACCGTGCATTGGTCTCGTACGGTGTTTTCCGTTTCGTTCACGCTGTGTTTGTGCAGTTTTGTATGCTGCGTACGCGTCGGTCGCGGTGTATTGTGTTGCTTCGGCTCGGTTTTGTATGCGTGTCGGTCGTACGGCTTGTCCTCCGTCCGACTCGGTCGTGTTTTTCGCGCCTTGCATCGTACTTTGCGGGTTGGAGTTGGCGGGTACGATTCGGTCGGATTTGTTCCGGGTGCGTGTCGGTCGGTTGGATTCGCGTGTTTTTCCGGCCGGATTGCTATTTTCCGAGCGGCTCGGTCGGTCGGCTTGGTTTCCTGACGTGTCGGTCGGATTTATCGCGGCTTGCATCGTACTTGGCGTGTCGGGCGCCACTGGTACGTGTCGGTCGGTATTTTTACCGGATCCGAGTCGGTCGGTGCTTTTTCCGGCCCGAATCGGAATCGGCCCCTAAAGCTCAATGTCTCACCCCTAATCCCCGCCTTTAAGGAATCCCACACTATCTTAGGGGAGCTGTGCCTTGATTAATCCCTAAGAAACCCTTCAACCAGCTACGCATATGTCCCACGTAATCCTCATCAAATAAGAGTTTCTTATCGTAAGGTCCAAGTCCTAGATGGTCTTTGAAAACCTGCTATTACACAATCTAATACTAGTGGATAGTGATCCGACATTGATCTGGGGTAACACTCAAGTCCAAATTGTCCTACTAGAGATGATATAACAAAGAAATAGTCAAGACGCACCAGCTTATTATGGTGATAAGAAAGAAATGTATATCCTGGTTCCGGGTTCTTAAGCATCCCGCAAACATCGACCAAACCATGATCTTTGATCAATTGCTGAACAGCCCTGTATACTAATCATTTCCTGCCAGAATATAACTGGCCCTTCTCTGTTTCCACAACCATATGTAGGTTAAAATCCCCACATAAAATAAGAGGAACTTGCCAAGCTGATAATGCTAATTTCAGTGAGTGAAAAACAGCCGGATCATCCAGGTTAGTCCATATACCGAACAGAGTGTGACTAACCCTAAACATATACGCAGCTCTGCAATGACCCATCTCCCCATTTTGTCAGCCTTGATCTTGATTGCGGTGCCAGCCCCACTATTGCCGATTATCGCCACCGCCCCTCTCTAATCCCCTGCATTGCACAACCTAATAATGAATATCCTAGGTCTTCAAGTACTTTCCTTCTCTCCCTTGGGACATGGGTTTCTTGTATACACACAATATCAGGCTTTAAAGCCTTGAGTCCCAGTGCAATTCTGCCCCTCTTGCCTCTGTCGTTCAGCCCACATGTTTCATTGTACATATACATATTCTATCCTGCATTGCAGATTTCTTTATTAATTACCTGCATTATGGAAACTGTATTTTCTCTAGATTAATGCCATTTGAGCACTGCTTATAGTTTCTCCTGTTGCTAATTATCTGATTGCCATCTACTATTTCATGACCCATACCATACAGTCAACCTCCATCCCGTACCCTCCCCCACTCCCTCCAGCCACCCCCCAAACTGTGGTAAGGCAATTAGACCACCCTTTGCCCATAGTTGGAAGTGTACCCCCAACCTGCTCCTAGAAGGAAGAAAACTCCTGAAAGTGTTATGAACTTAAAAAAATTAAAAGATTAAGTCCCGATGACAATCGCTGCATATTCGCGAATATCACACGAGTTACAAAAAATTTAATTTAGGCACATAACTTGTGTCATTAACACCCCAATTTGTCAAACATTGGGTAAGAGTACCTACACCCTGACCCCTGAGATCACCTTTCATACAACTTTTGAGTTCCAGGAACCGTTCCCTGATCCATAAAATGGCAGCAGCAACTTTCTCTTCAGGCTGCGGCCAGCCAATCACACCATTCCTGTTGGCTCACGTCATTGTGATTAATCGCGATTTCTCTGCGAAATGATTGCGACCACAGATATCACTAACTTTTTCTTCTTCAATTTATCAAAAACTACTGAATGGATTTACACCAAATAACAGAAAGCCCAATCTGTGAAACACAATCTAGGTTTCTGACAAATTTGGTGTAATTCCTTCCAGTGGTTCGCGCTGTAGTTGTGTTGACAGGGCCTATGAGAAATAACATTGCAGACGCATCCTTCTTCAAGCCCATTTTTCTTAGCCCCCCACTTCATGAATCTCCCTGAAGCTTTCAATGTGCAGCAAGCATCCTGGGCCATTTTTTTTTTTACATTTCGTGAAGATTCGTCAAAGGACGCCAAAGTTATAGGCAAGTCATAAAACACTTTTGCTATGGAAACATGGTCCTAACTATAACTACCTACTGTCGACCGCCAGTAGGTAATATTTTCATACACATAAAAAAATCAAAAGTACAACAAATAAACTGCAAAGAAATTACGTTTTACTAAAAATATCTTTAAAATTACATACATTTATATATACAAAATATAAAATTAAATGCACAGACACATAATAATATATATTTAGGCAATATTTAAAAAAAAAATGAAACTCTATAAATAACAAATATACTATTCCCACTCCAATGTATTCAACAGTAGGGAAAGCGTTAAACTCAGGCGGGGTAAATTTTACTATTCCCACTCCAGTCGGTGTCACAGTAGGGAACGCGTTGGACTCAGCGGTGGTAACATTTACTATTCCCACTCCAGTCTGTTCAACAGTAGGGAAAGCGTTGGACTCAGGAGGGGTACAATTTACTATTTCCACTCCAATCAGAGCAACAGTAGAGAGAGAGTAGTTCACTTCAAACAACATATTTTAACAACTCTATTTAATACCAAAGAAATATAATATTTGAATAAAAAATATTATATCTAAATTTGAACAAAAATTAAACAAAATACATAATTATTACAATGTTTAATAATTATTATCAATTGAAACAAATAATATTAATGTAATTAACATACCACAATATATTCTCACAATCATACCAACAATTAAAATGTAATTACAATTAAAAATCATAACACAATTAACATATACCATAATAAATACCTCAATTTTTAATAAATGAATAAATAATTTTAAATGTATTATTACTTAAATAACCACAAAAAGCTAATTGGGTATAAAACAAGGTCCTTAAGCTCCGAGAGGAATTCCTTAGCCAGTCAAACAGACTAAAAGGCTACCGTGGAGCATTGTTTTTCACTCTAGGATCAGTCAGGTTGAACCAGTGGGGATTCGGATGACGGGTTAAGAGGAGATGTGAGAGGCAGTCCAGGGAGTGGTCTCAGTGAGTCAAGTGAGGTAGAGGATGATGTCATGAAAAATTCTTGGCAGAATGTTAAGAATATGCCTCCACTGGGAGGAGCCGCAGAAAAGGCCGGTTTAAAGTGGGACTATAAAGGAAAGCCAAGACCTGGTGGCAAAATAGCAGGCTCTCAGATGAATGGGACAGCCCAGCCCGATCTAATAACTTTGGAGACCATTTATCAAGGGATCATGGCCCACCAGGAGGAAACTAGACTTGATAGCTGCAGAACACAGGCAGCCAGTCGGAAACTACAGGTAGCAGATCGAAAGGTGGCAAAAACCTGTACGGAGTTTGCAGGTCGGATGACAGAAATAAAAAACCGGGTCTCCACTCTAGAATCCGAGGTGTTGGCCATTAGTAAAACTGGGTCTGAACATGAAGCACGCCTGGTTGATACACAGTGGAAGCTTGAAGAATTTGAGAACCGTCTAAGGCGCAACAATCTGAGGATTCTAGGCATTGAGGAGGGGACCGAAAAGGAGGATGCCCAGAGTTTTGTTATCGGCCTATTCATGAAGACTTTTCCTGAGTTACAAACAGGGACTGGGAACATGAGGTACAGAGGGCACACCGATTTCCGTTTTAGCATCAGAGGCATCAGGGCCAAGATGGGAGCAAGCCAAGAGCTATTTTGGAATTTTTGTGCAATTTTCTGTTGCGTCAAGCTATCCATGAAAAAGTACTCCCCAATGCACAATGGTCAGCAGATGGCTTCACGTTTTTAGTAACACCAGACCTTTGTCACACCACAGTTGAAAGACAGTGGCGTTTGAGACAATTGATCCAGCCTCTGCTAAGTTAAAAGCTACCTTTCAGGATAAAGTGTTGTTTGTTTCGTCTGAAATAGAAGCTAAGGATTTTCTGGAAAAGATGGTATAATCAGAATTTAAGTGGAGAGGGTAATTTGATGAAAGAGGTTTGGTATATTCTTAGTCAGAGAATGAAAAAACAAAGGTAAAATTAAAAAGAAAAGGGAATCAAAAAAGGAAAAAGTTGGGGTTAAACAAAAGCAAGAGGGTTAGAAATGTGTGACTTATGATATTTTGGGTGGGGGAGCACTTCAGAATGATTTGTTTCTTTTAAATCTTTCCTTATTCTGTGTATTTAATCTATATTGTATTGCAGTGGGCAAAAAAGAAATGAGAGGAGCATGTTGTCAGAATCTTTTTTTTTTAAGTTCATAACACTTTCAGGAGTTTTCTTCCTTCTAGGAACAGGTTGAGAGTACACTTCCATCTATTGGCAAAGGGTGGTCTAATTGCCTTAACACAGTTTGGGGGGTGCCTAGAGAGAGTGGGGGGTGGAGATGGGGGAGGATAGGGGGAAGGATGGAGGTTGGCTGCATGGTATGGGTCATGAATTGGTAGATGACAAGCAGAGAATTAGCAACAGGAGTAACGATAAGCGGTGCTCAAATGGCATTAATCTAGGGAAAATACAGTTTCCATAATGCAGGTAAGTAATAAAGAAATCTGCGATGCAGGATAGAATGCGTATATGTACAATGAAACATGTGGGCTGAACGATAGAGGCAAGAGGGGCAGAATTGTGCTGGGACTCAAGGCTTTAAGGCCTGATATAGTGTATATTCAAGAAACCCATGTCCAATGGGAGAGAAGGAAAGTATTTGAAGACCTAGAATATTCATTATTAGGTTGTACAATGCAGAGGATTACAAAGGGGGGGTGGCGATAATCGCCAAAAGTGTGGCTGGCACCGCAATCAAGATCAATGCTGACAAAATGGGGAGATGGGTCATTGCAGAGCTGCGTATATGTTTAGGGAGCGTCACACTCTGTTGGGTATATGGATCTAACCTGGACGATCCAAACGTTTTTCACTCACTGAAATTAGAATTATCAGCTTGGCAAGTTCCTCTTATTTCATGTGGGGATTTAAACCTACATATGGATGTGGAAACTGAGAAGGTCCTGTTATATTCTGGCAGGAAACTATTAGTAATCAGGGCTGTTCAGCAATTGATCAAAGATCATGGTTTGGTCGAAGTTTGGGGGATGCTTCAGAGCCCGGAACCAGGATATACATTTCTTTCTTATCCCCATAATAAGCTGGTGTGTCTTGACTATTTCTTTTATTATAGCATCTTTAGTAGGACAGTCTGGACTTGAATGTTACCACATGTCCATTTCGGATCACTATCCACTAGTATTATACTGTGTAATAGCGGGTTTTCAAAGACCATCTAGGACTTGGACATTTGATAGGAAACTCTTATTGGATGAGGATTACGTGGGAGATATGCATAGCTGGTTGAAGGGTTTCTTAGAGATTAATCAAGGCACAGCTGCCCCTAAAATATTATGGGATTCCTTAAAGACTGGGATTAGGGGTTGAGTTTTAGTCTCTCTAAACAACATTGTAAGTGCATGATTATAAAGGAACTGCTCAATGACCTTTCTAAATATAAAGTTGATTTGGCTAGGGCAATAAAGGAGGGGCATGACTGTGGAGAAGTCATAGATAAAAAATAGTGGTAATTAAGGCTAGAATCAATGAACAATACAGTAAGGAGGTGGCTTTTAAATATCAAAGCTACAGGGCTGATTACTATGAATATGGGGAGAGTACTGGCAGGCTCCTGGCACATCGTATTAGACAGAGGGAGGTGGAAAGAGGTGTGGAGGCTATATGCGATAAACAGGGTCATAAGACCAAAGTCCCTGCAAAGATTCTCAAAGTATTTTGTAACTGTGATACGGAATTATATTCTGAGGATACCTGCCCAAGAATGGGTAGCAATGTTAGTCCTCTTAGCTCAGTAAAAGGGAATGCATTACAGGAAGAGGAAAGGGCTTCCCTTGAACAAGCAATTAGATCTGAAGAGCTGGTGGCGGCCATAGGATCTCTGGCCAGGGGGATGGCTACTGGCCCACATAAAATTCCCTTGCAATTTTATAGGATGTTCCTCCCCAAGCTATTGGAGACTATGTTCCTTACTTTGTATACTGCTGAGATAGAGGGGGTTATACCATCATCATGGGAAGATACTAATCTTATGGTATTTTAAAAGAAGGGTAAACCTCCTTTAAACCCCGAGTCATATAGACCAATTTCGCTGATAAATGCAGGTGCCAAAGCATATGCTAAGATCTTGGAGACTGGGGAAGGTTATTGCTGGACTTGTCTCCTCACGTCAGCATGGGTTCATCCCTGGGTATGGCACTGTTGACTATGTACGTAGGGTAATCACTCTGTTAGATATTGCTGAAGTAAAGAAAGTACCTATGGGGCTGGTGTTGCTGGATGCAGAGAAAGACTTTGACAGAGTCTCTTGGGGCTACCTATGGGAGATATTGAAGGGGAAGGGACTCAGTCCGGGCTTTATTGCAACCATTAGGGCCCTGTATCAAGCCCCTAAGGCTAGATTACAGATCATGGGTAAGGGGTCATATCAGATCTTTATTACGAGAGGAACAAGGCATGGGTGTCCCTGCTCACCTCTGCTGTTTGCCTTGTATAATGATCCTTTCATTGCCCGACTGGAAAGAAACAGCAGTATTCAACCAATTATAGTAGTGCAAGTGCATTACAAAGTATTGGCATATGTCAATGATATTTTGGTAGTTACACCTGATCCCTGTAATGCCTTAAAGGCAATTGAAGAAGTGGCAAGTATATTTGGCACTATTTCAGGGTACCATCTTAATGAGGGCAAGACACAAGGGATAAGCACTGAAGGCATTAACTCTCGGGATAAGCGTTGGGTGGAGCAGATGTTGTATCTCAGAGTGGTTATTTCAACCATGATAGAAAAGATTGTGGAATTGAAGATCTCTCCATTACTCAGTAAAATTAAACAATATCTGCATAGGATCAAGGATCTGCACCAGATACTGAGCTTGAGATGCAATATGTTAAAAATGCTTGCTCTTCCAAAAGTATTATATCTATTTAGTTCTATCCCATTAGAGTTCCACAGTAAGTGGCTCACCAAGTTGGAAGTTTGTATTACAGCTTTATGTGGCAGTTTAAGAAACCTAGATGAGCAGCAAGATTTACGATTCTCCCCAGAAGCCGAGGAGGGTGGGCTCTTCCTAGCTTTGTATTATATTACTGGGCCTGCAAGTTGCAGCATTTTGCCATTTAGATAATGAGAAACACAGATAGTATTGACCCTGCTGTGGCCCCATCCATCTATCAACTCACGCTGGGTTCAGAAGTTAAGAGCTGCTTTCTATGGAATTTAGAGAGAAGCAATTATAAATTGACCAAGTTTAAACTGGTGGATGGGGTGTTTAAGGTTTGGCGTCAGATTAGAAGGAAGGCTAATGTCACCAAGCTGAATCACTATACACCTCCCATCTTGCCAAGCATTTTTGAAGACGGCATGGGTAAAAGGTCTGAGTTTTGTGGGGTATCAAGGCTAGCAGATTTTTACAATAATGATCAATTATGCTCCTTTTCGAAATTGCAAGATAAGTTGGAGAAGTTTTATACGTATCTTCAGATCCGTGATTTTCTTGGTAAATTGGATAAAAATCAAGTATTGATTGCCAAATGCTTGGTCAGAGATGTAGTGGACCAAGGTAGCAGAATTGGGCGAATCTATGATGCATTAATACAGGGCCTATCAGATGATATGGAAATCCTGAATATTAAGTGGGAATCAATGTTGGCTGTTGCAGAGACAATATTTGAGAGCTCACTCGAGATATGTAGAGAGACACTATTGACGGCTAACCTCAAAAGTCAACACTTTAAAACTGTGTTTGACTTATACTACACACCCAATAAGCTGTTTAGGTGGGGTAAGAGAGCTGACTCAAAGTGCCATAGATGTGGGTCTGAAGGAGCGGATTTAACGCACATGTTTAGCTTTTCTCCCCGGTTATTTTAGTACTTTAGATAAACATAAGTTTTATTGGCGCAATCCTCAACATCAGGTCATAATTACTCTCCAAAATGTTTTATTAGGTGTTAGTGAGTATGAAGGACTCTCTGCAGGGGGAGGTATCTGATTTTTGTGGCAGTGGCTATGGCACAAACGTTTTTAGCATCTGGATGGATTAGCCCCAATCCCCCTACATTAACAGGGTGGAGATCACACTTTTTGGCAATGCATAAAATGGAAAAAGCTTTGTGTGATCAGAAGGGATGGAGGGCATGGAAACAAGTTGATTTAATTTGGACCCATGTTGCTAAGTGGATGGAGAGGATTCAGCAAAGAGAATATCTGGTGGGGTACTAATTGATAACTATGGGGAACAATAATGGGAATCTTGAGGAGTGTCCCTTGGGTTGCACTCCAGGATTTTATAGACATATCCCTTTATGTGTGTCTATATGTATTCTATTAGATATTGCCTTGTCCACATTACCGCACTTTATTAAATCCTGGGACTCCATCCGTGGTTGCCTGAGATTATAGGGCTGGAATACTGGTGTTCCTTCTGTGTATTTTGAGTTTTATAAATGCTTGAACTCTATACTGGCACTGAAATGAAATGGGTGTCTATCTAGTAGGGGCTATGCTGTCAGAATATCACTGTACTGTATATTGTCATCTTATTTGTAGTTATGGTGATTTAAAGTTAACTGGAGTGGGAGGTAACAATCAAAATCTGGAATGTATTTTAGTAACCTTATGCACTGAAGTAACTGATGTATTTATTGATAGCCTAATAATGTTGCTGTGTTATCAGTATACTCTTTATTATTAACTTTGATATTGCTGAGGTTTTTAAGATTTTCAGATTACTTTGTCAATGCACTTTAATATCGTTATGCACTTTAAAATACACCTCGGATCCCAGATGGGTCTATGCTGCTATCTTGTGTTGTTATTGTACTGTATGTTACCTATAGAGAAAGAATGCTTATCTTGTCTTGGGCAGAATGAACTGCAAGGTTTCAAGAACACAGTATTAATGCATTTAATATCTACATGCATGTTTTTAGGGTACTGTATGGTTGTATGTTATTATGCTTCTTAAAATCAGATTTTTCACTTTATGTATGCTGCTACTTGATGATATTTCAGAAGCAATGTTACTCGTATTATGCTAAACAATTTCAATAAAAATATTTAAAAAAATATTCTCACAATCATAACAACTAACAAATAAAATGCAATTGAAATGAAACATCATAACACAATTAACGTATAATGTAATAAATACCACAATTTTTAATAAATGAATAAATAATTTTAAATGTATTATTACTTAACTAACTTCCCACCCTATAGCTCTACAAGCTAAACAACGCACACCTGAAATATAACTTAAGAAACATGATAATTTCAAAATGTGCATAATTATCTGTAAAATAATTATTAATATATTAATAATTAGTTATCATTAAATTATTTCTTAATTAACTTCTCACCCTGTACCCCTAAAAACCCAACAACCCACACCTAAAACATATATAACAAATTATAATAATTACACAATTTACATAAATAATAATTAATTAAGCAATTAATAATATATGTCTAATAATCAACTAATTATAATTAATTACCTTCACACCCTTTACCCCAATAGACCCACAAAGAGCACCCAACATTTAAATTAAAAATGACATTAATTACATAATTTACATAGTTTATTATCAAATAAATAATGAATAATAATTAGAAATTATTAATTAGTTATAATTAATTTACTCCCCACCCTGTACCCCTAAAATCCCCACAACCTGCACCTAAAACTTAACTTAAAAATAAAATAATTGCACAATTTACATAATTATCAATTAAATAATTAATCATAATTAAAAACAAAATATTAATGAATCATAATTAATTTACTTCACACCCTGTACCCCTGCAAGCCCCACAACCCGCTACAAATCTAAAAATTACAATAAACAATTAGATTAAATTAAGAAACAACAATTTTTTTTATAAACTATATTAAAAAACATTAAAAACAATTATACAAACAATGTATAACATATACGATTAAAACATATGCTAAAATACATAAA
The DNA here is from genome assembly GCA_963921515.1 of Calotriton arnoldi. Classification (NCBI taxonomy): domain Eukaryota; kingdom Metazoa; phylum Chordata; class Amphibia; order Caudata; family Salamandridae; genus Calotriton; species Calotriton arnoldi. The sequence goes on along the minus strand of CAWUFW010017332.1, from coordinate 159,160 downwards.
CATGATTCAAAAACGGTATTATTAACAACAATATATTTTGTAAATGATATAAACAACATAGATATTTGAAACATCGATACTAACAACATAGATATTTTTGTAACCGATATTAGCAACATAGATATTTTTGACATCGATATTACTTACCTTAGAAAAATCGATATTCTTATCAATGAAATTCCTGCATCACAATATTTGTGGATCACGATATTAAAAACTCTATTTTTTTGCACCTCAAAATTTTTTGTCAATATTTTGTCCGAATACTTCTTGTGGGCCTTGCAGTTGACGGCGGTTGATGTTGGCTCCTAAAGCTTTTTGGCACTATTTGTATTAAAAACTTCAAATATTACCCTTATTGGAATTTTGTTATTTTGGTGTCATTTTATATAACAAAATTTACTCTATTTTTTTTGTATTTGGTTTGGGACTTTTATTGTGTTGTATTTTCCCTTATTACTGTTTTGGTCCTATATAAATACTTTACTTTTCCCTAAATGAATCCTGTCTGCTCTGCGCCATAGCTACCAAGGGGTTGAGATCAGGTTAATTTAGTGACTTTAAGATGTTCCCTCTCATCAGGATTGTGACTATTACTCAAGGTGGGTAGTCCCTCCCCTTGACTAATAACCCATTTTTTACAGCTTATATGTCTGATGTGTGTTAGTTTGAATGTTCGGACAGTCAGTTGATGGAGTCACTTACTCTTGCCTTCGTCTTTCACTCCTTTAAATTATGCAGCAAAATATTCTTCAATAAAAGTCTACAACATGAAGCATGCTTCAGTCTCTGCTTCTTCTCCATTACAATTTATTGCGTTTGAGGTCCTACTGCACCCAGTTTCAGCACAGCGAAAAGCTTTAAGTGGGTCTCATCATGTTTTCACCCCTGACTTAGTGCGACAATCCTGAGCAAGGCTCAGCACCATTTCTCAGTCTTACAGAGGTAGAAAAAAAGACTAAGGGGTTGATTAGGCTGGGGGTCGGAAAACCATTCCGACCGCCGTGGTCGCGGAAATTAACCGTCCGCATGTACCGCGGGAAAACCGGTAGTCAGATTATGATGAACCGCCAGAAAAATCCGACCGCGGCGGATGGATTCCATGAAACTCCGCCGGAAAAGCTGAAAATCGTTCCGCGGTGGTCGGATTTGCTGCGGAAAGACCCAAAACCGCTGTCCGACCAGCGGATTGACCACACGTGAAATTAGGATACGATAGCGGCGATAGCGGAACGATCAGTTGTTTCCGACCGCCGCGATCCCAAGAAATGATGAATGGGAGAGCCAGCGGAAGGGTTGTTGCATTCCGACCGCCGCGGTCACGCTGGAAGACTAATGGGGGTCGAAAGCAACCACACAACAAGGCTACCAAGTGTGGTTATGAATTTGGTTCAGCCTCAAAAAACACCTAAGACACCCCAATGACACATCCCCATGGCAAGTAAAAAATACAAATCCCAGGTCAACCCACACAACACACCTGACATGAATACTCCATTTTGACCCACCCACATAGCTGAGTATAAAACCAGCCCTTTCCCTGACCAGAATCCTTTGCACAACTCCACAACTGAAGGGCCCAACCCCACAGCACAAAGGAGAGGCAAATCAGCACACATCACACCATCACAACCACACACACACCACACACATCACCACCACCACCTTCACACCTGCACTTTTCCCACATTTGCACATCACACACCATGTCACAGAAGAAGATGCCAAAAATCACTGACACTGAGTTGTCAGTGATGGTAGATGAGGTAATCAGAGTAGAACCACATTTGTTTGGAAGCATGGTCCAACAGACACCAGTAGCCAGAAAAAATCAAATGTGGGCAAGGATAGTCAACAAATTCAATGCAGTAGGGACCACCCCGCGCACGCAGAAGGACATCAGGAGGAGGTGGCATGACCTCAAGACCAGGGTGAAAGAGCGTGAGCCAAGAACCATGAGCTGGCTCAGAGGACTGCCAGTGGCCCTCCCATTCCACCACTAACATTCACCGAATGGGAGGAGAAGGTGCTTGCCATACTGCATCCAGAGAGTCTCACAGGAATAGCCGGGGGAGTGGAGGCTGGTAAGTTACAAAAAATGTCTCCCATTACACTGCTATGTACTGTCTTGCACAACTACAAAGCTACACTTCCTAGGCCCAAATGCACTTATGTGCAACACACTCTTCCCAACACATGTCTCACAGATCTAACATTTACTCCCTCTGATTCACCCCAAAGGTAGCTAGCAACATTCCCAGGGGGGCATGTGTACAGGCAGCCAGCACTACAACTCCCACCAGGCCCTCTTGTCCCACAGCAGAGCAGGACGGAACACTCCCTATACCCACAAACATGTGTCAGCCATTGCATTGCTCTCTTCAAAACTACAGGTAGGTAGCCATCTTAACAGGGAGGGGTGTTTGTGGGTGGGAAGCCAGCACTACAACTCCCACCAGGTCCTCTTGTCCCACAGCAGAGCAGGATGGAACACTCCCCCACACCCACAACCATGTGGCAGCCATTGCATTGCTCTCCTCCAACTAACAGGTAAGTAGTCGTCTCTTGCTCTCTTGTCTCACCCTTGAGCAGGATGGAACACTCCCCCATCCAAGAGCCATGTGTAACCTTTTCCCTTCCTCTGCTCCACTTCACAGGGAGGTAGCCTTCTTAACAGGGAGGGGGGTTTGTGGTTAGGAAGCCAGCACTACAACTCCCACCAGGCCCTCTTGTCCCACAGCTCAGCAGGATGGAGCACACCCCACAGCCAGAACCATGTGGCAGCCATTGCATTGCTCTCGTCAAACTTACAGGTAGGTAGCCATCTTAACAGGGAGGGGTGTTTGTGGGTGGGAAGCCAGCACTATAGCTCCCACCAGGCCCTTTTGTCCCACAGCTCAGCAGGATGGAGCACTCCCCATGGCCAGAACCATGTGGCAGCCATTGCATTGCTCTCTTCAAACTTACAGGTAGGTAGCCATCTCAACAGGGAGGGGTGTTTGTGGGTGGGAAACCAGCACTACAACTCCCACCAGGCCCTCTTGTCCCACAGCTCAGCAGGATGGAGCACTCCCCACAGCCAGAACCATGTGGCAGCCATTGCATTGCTCTCTTCAAACGTACAGGTAGGTAGCCTTCTCATGCTCTCTTGTCTCACCCCTGAGCAGGATGGAACAATCTCCCCATCCAAGAGCCATGTGTAACCTATTCCCTTCCTCTGCTCCACTTCACAGGGAGGTAGCCTTCTTAACAGGGAGGGGTGTTTGTGGTTAGGAAGCCAGCATCACAACTCCCACCAGGCCCCCTTGTCCCACAGCTCAGCAGGATGGAACACTCCCCCCAGCCAGAACCATGTGGCAGCTATTGCATTGCTCCCTTCAAACGTACAGGTAGGTAGCCTTCTCATGCTCTCTTGTCTCACCCCTGAGCAGGATGGAGCACTCCCCACAGCCAGAACCATGTGGCAGCTATTGTATTGCTCTCTTCAAACTTACAGGTAGGTAGCCTTCTCATGCTCTCCAGTCTCACCCCTGAGCAGGATGGAACACTCCCCCCATCCAAGAGCCATGTGTAACCTATTCCCTTCCTCTGCTCCAATTCACAGGGAGGTAGCCTTCTTAACAGGGAGGGGTGTTTGTGGGTGGGAGCCAGCACTACAACTCCCACCAGTCACTCTTGTCCCACAGCTCAGCAGGAAGGTACACCCCTCCCACTCATAACCATGTGGCAGCAATTTCCCTCCACTGTGTCACCGAACAGGTAGGTAGACAGTGCATGCACCCTGCCATCCTTCTCAAAATGCATGGAGCCATATGACCACACCAGCCCTCACATGTCATCCAACTTGGCATAGATCCAAAAGCCACTTCCAGTGTGCAGACAGCTAAGCGTACGTAACTGTCACAGAAATTAAACTTTGAAATACCAAGTCACATGTTGAAGAAATTCAGGGACCAATCATGCACATCACAGAATGCAATGTGTAAGTGTCATGGTGTCAGAGCATGAAGGCCCATATGAACACAAAACATGCATGGTCAATCGGAAAAACAAAGTAAAGTACATGATATGAAAAAGGTATGTATAACATACAATGGCTAGTTTTTGCTTAGCTGAAACTGATTCCATGCAGAGCAAACCAAAAAGACGCATCACATAAAGTTGATATGCCGCAAGTCGTTAGATGAGGACATGTCCTTGTAATCACACAATCTGTACGTGGCACATGGTTACTATTTACATGTCACACCATGGACAAGTAATGTATGTACCTCACATCATGTCATGATGCTCAGTATCTTGCAGCCATACCAAGTGATTGCAATGAAAAGTGTGTGGTGTATTACATGTAACATCCAAACGTCTAACACCAAGCTTGTGGAGTGCACTTCAATGACCATTTCACCTCTGTTCAACAGGAGATCCATAAGCAACTGCTGCAGAAGACAACACCAACCTGCAGAGCCAGTCTCCACCCCCGGAACATGAACTCTCGGATGCAGACTCTCTACGTTTCTCGGATGAGGAGCACCAACCTGGCCCATCTGGACTGCCAGGGCGTACCACGTGCTGGGCCCCCATTGTCCCCACCAGCGCCACCACCACAGCAACAACAACAGCGCTGACCCCTGCTGCAACGACCTGTGCGGCCTCAACCACCACCACCACCACTGCTGCCTGCAACACTCTCTGTGCCTCAGTGGTTACCAACACCACCACACAATCAGAAGAGGGCAGGGAGAGTTTGCGGGTGCGTCGAGTGCCAACGCCAAAGGTCTGAGTCAGCAGGGCAGGTGGGAGAGCGACTGGGGGACAAATACAGGAGGACACTGGGACCAAAGCCCTGGCCAACATCGCCAGAGTCCTTGGGGCATATGAGCAGACCCAGGGACACATGGGCCAGATTGTGGAAGAAGTGCATGAGCTCCGCCTGCTGCTGAGGTCCATGGACACGCTTATGGGCCAACTTGTGGACCTCATGGTCCAGCTCATGGGTGTTCTGAGGGACAGACATGCGGCCCAAAGAACAGCTCAACCCCCCTCCAGTGGCCTGCAGGATGATACTCCCACTACCTCAGATGCGGCCACAGAGAGGGGTGAGCTGCAACAAAATGACTCCTCAGACACCGCTGAGCCCGCAGCAGTGGCCCCCCCTGCTAAACACACAAGGGGCCGTCCGAGAAACATCAGGGGAGGATCACGTGGCAATGCACCATCCAAACGCTAGTTGCCGAGCCAGCCACGATGGCACCTCTGTTCCCCTTGATATTGACTTTGTTGACTATCCTTACCCACATTGCCATGTTGATGGCAGGTGTCTGTTGGACTGTGTGACTACATCAATGTGGTGACTACTCTATTGTCTCATTTACCATCACTGACAACTCATAAATTCACTTAGCACCATTTTGTAAATAATCACTTTTCTGTCACAAATACTCATTGTAAATAAACACTCTTTACACACCTATGTCTTTGTGTCAGCTCCATGTTTGTCACAGTATGTACAATGTCAACTCAGAATCCAATGTACCACAAGCTCTGACTGTGATGAGGCATTGAGAGGGTGAAGGGACCTAGAAAGACACAAGAGAATGACATTTACTTGTCAGGTGATGCCATCACAGCTAGAACACACCACTAGTCATCAAGGTACACAAATCAGCACACATAACAATGAGCAACAACATAAACATAGACATTAGGTAGCTGGTCATAAATACCCTGTGCCACACACATCAGCCATTAGCACAGAGCCAACAACAGCCAGCAGTCAAAAAGCTCTTCTAGGCCTTGTCACTACCATCAAAGACAACAGACAATATCACTGTTGTACAATGTCACTCACACTCAAGGGAAGTAGTTGTTGATGAGCTGTTGACGCAGGTCAACACCTTCCTCCTCTCCACTATCGTCGTCACTGGACATGTGTGGGTTTGCAGGGGGTGGCATCTGCTGCTCATCATCGTCCAGGAGCAGGGGGATCTCTTTGCACAAGGCCAGGTTGTGGAGCATGCAGCATGCAACTACGATCTGACACACCTTTTGGGGAGAGTAAAGTAGTGCACCTCCGCTCTTGTCCAGACACCGGAATCTAGACTTCAGTAGCCCAAAAGTATGCTCCACCATACTACGTGTCCTCCCATGTGCCTCATTGTAGCGGACTTCACCCAGGGTCCTGGGATTCCTCCGTGGGCTCAGCAACCAAGGCCGGTTGGGATACGCAGAGTCACCTAGGTGTGAGATACACAGACCAATTTTGTAATATAAACAGTAGCTGAGAACAGCATGTCACACATACAGCACACTACTTGACTCTGCATACTCACCAACAAGCCATGCACGCTCCGGATGCAGATTTGCCATCAGCTGTGGTATGATGCTGTTACGCAGTATGTAGGAGTCATGTGCTGATCCAGGAAATCTGGCACAGACATGGGAGATAATCATATCCGCTTGCACATTAATGGAATGGAAATGCTTCTTGTTCCTGTATATGTGCTCACGTACCTGTGGTGGAACCAGTCCAACATGTGTGCAGTCAATGGCACCAACAACATTCGGTATGTTGCCAAGGTCATTAAAATCACTCTTCACAGCTGCCAATTCATGTCTCCTGGTAAAATGGATGTAGCGGTCCTTGTATGTCATCATTGTGGACTGGTCATCACGTAGCACCATGCTGAACATTGGTTGAGACATCCCACCTGCGCTGGCCACCATGTACTGGAAAAAACCAGTTGCAAAGAAATGCAGGGCCGCCATCACCTTAACTGTTGGTGTCAAAGCAGTCGGATAGGTTCTGTGAGGCCTCAGATGGGGCTCCAACTGACCACATAGGTCTTGAAGGGTAAGTCGATCCAGACGGAATTTCCTTATGTCCTCATCCTCCATGTTAGCCAGCACTGTGAACGGACGATGCACATTTGGTCGTCTCCTACATAAAATGAAAGTGGACACATGTCAAATTAATTCCCCTATGAGATGTGTCCAACATCTTACGTCTTGACTGACACAGTGCCAACAATGACTGGACTGAAACAACAGCTTAATGCACAAGTCACATGCAGAGACACCTTGATCTCAAGTAGTTGTACATGTGGTCAGTATGTACATACTGAGTACCTCCAAAACAGATTCTGACTATGTGAATGTAAAATGGTACATTCCGACATCTTGTGTCACCAGCCCTGAGAGTAGTTGACACAGCACATGTCTGAAACAGCAACACTGCTGGCTTCTACGTAGATGCTGTACCTGCCACACCTTCTTGCGTGAGTCAGACAGGGCACAAATTAACAACACAATGAGCACAGTGTGTGCATGAAGATCAAGTATCAACATGAGTTCCGCAATCTACACAGTGAAATAGGCACATTATGTAGTCAGTCCATCATTACTGTGGGTTGATTAGCCATCTCACACATTGACATGTTCACAAATATGAGAGTCCATTACACAACAGATCTGTGTACATGCACACACATATCATATGTGACATGTGAGGAAGTACATGCCAATGCATGTAATCCTGTGCACTGACATGGCATGTGTAGTCATCAGTGAGTTCAATGTCACACTAACATTGAAGTTAGCAATCAGGTGGTATAATTCATTGTAAGTGTCTAGGGTTCCATGATGAGAATTGGCCATTGCCCTTGCTACAGCATGATGTGTCCATAGGTGCCATAAGCGTGCTCTGCCACCGCAATCACGGTCATTGGCCACAATTGAAAAATGCCAATTCGCGGTAGCAACCACCTGGCCATCGCCTATGCCAATGCCACTGCAGGCAATGGGACCCGCGATCGCGGTCGTGAATTCCACATTTGAAACCTGTGGTAGGCGTGCTCCGCTACCGTGGGCCCGGTCATTGGGTACAATCAAAAGATGCATGATTCGGGTAGTGACAGCCTGGGCCCCGCGGTGTGACACCGCCAATGCCCATGCCTTACAGCCAACGGGACCCGCGATCGCGGTCGTGAATTCCACATTTAAAACCCGCGGTAGGCGTGCTCCGCTACCGCGGGCCCGGTCATTGGGTACAATCAAAAGATGCACGATTGCGGTAGCGACCGCCTGGCCCCCGCGGTGTGACACCGCCAATGCCTATGCCTTTTCAGCCAATGGGAACCGCGATCACGGTAGTGAATTACACATTTGAAAATCGTGGTAGACGTGCATCGCCACCGCGGTCCCGGTCATTGGTTACATTTGAAAAAAGCTGACCAGGAACACCAATTGCAGCAGCTGAGTACCACTGAAACAACCCCAGGGGGCTATATATGTCTGTGAGAGAGCCACACATTTCAGTTGCATCCAGACACTGCTGCCTGCCATTCTTCACCAACAACTGCTGCTGTTCCTGTCTCCTGGACCCAGTGATGGCGAGAACTGAGAACATCAGGGCCTGTCTCTTCACCACAGAGGAGCTGGAGGTCCTGGCGGACGAGGTGCTTTCACAGTGTGGGAGGCTATATGGTGCTGCAGATGTACTGGTAAGTGTTTCAGAGTGACAGTTTGAGAGTGCTCACAGGTCTCACATGATATTGCTCTGCAGTAGATTGTGCCTGTGTGTGCAAGTTAATGTGCATTCATCCTCATTTTTCATGTACCATGCTCCATACATGGCCTAGTAAATATTGCACTTGAGTATTTGGGGAGGATGGCAACATGGACATTTCTACAGCCCCTCTCTAGCAAGAAAAATATAAACTTTGGTCTGAGACTGGGTAATGTAAATGAGTGATACACTGCCTAGCATGCTGACTTCATGTCAATGTGGTGTGTAGCCTTATTTCCACAGATCCATGGCTGCATTGAAGGATGGGAGGGACATGCAGTGTTTTTGCAGCCATACAGTCACACTGCTGTTTTGCACAGTCGAAGTCTGAAAAAACATTGCCTGGGCCATGTGATGTCATAGTCCAGGAGGTTTTCACATGCTCATTTGTGACATTGCAAAGGTATTTCTTCCAGAGGGTAATGAAGAATGGGTGTACAGTTTTCATATTGCCCCCATGGATATGTGTGCATTATGCACAAGAGTAAAATGCCCGAGTGTAACACTTTTGGTGGTAATTCACCTATGACACATCAGATAAATGTAATTTGGAGATATCATCCTTCCATTGTTTTGATTATGTGTTCTGTCTCGCATGTGTAGGCACTGTTTGCCCTCTCATATTGTACATGCATGTGATTTTTAAGTTGGCCCACGTTTAACCTCAGTGTGAGTCCCCCTGGCCTGCACAGAAACTGCCCAATTTGACAAGGACCCATCAGTAAATGGACAGAGTGAAACATTTGTGTTGTCCGCCACCCTATTTCTCAAAGAGCTATCTTAGGCCTGAGGATTGCACAAGACAGGCCTACACCTTGTGAGAAGAGTGTGAGAATGTAAGATCATGGCCCTAAATGTGACCTCCATGACACAGGTAACCATTCACTGGCCAAGGACATTGAGGGGTGTGTAGTGTTGGACACAGTGAGTCTGCCCCAACACATCATTTCAAATGTATTGTATGTATTTCTCACTCACATACTGCATCACAGATGAGGGTGTTCTTCACATTGGTTTCTGTGCTGGCACTCTGCATGTGTATGAGATGGCCAGGTACTGTGTCCATCATCATACATGTATACATTTATATGAGAGTATTTGATGCAAGTATACTACGTGTCATGCTGTATGGCCTCTGCTCAACATTTATGTATTGGTCGGCTATGTTTTTTCATGGTCCTGTACTGACACACAGTGGTTCATAAAACAGTGTCACTGAAACTTCCTCTTCTTTTCTCCCATGCCTGCAGCTTAAGGTCCACCAGCAAAAGGCCATATGGAGGGCCATTGCACGCAAGGTGCAGGCTCTGGGTGTCTCCAACCGACGGCACACACTGTCACAAGAGGTGGGATGACATCTGCTGGCTGAGCAAAAACGTGGCAGAGATGACGCTGGGGGTGCTCCCTCGGAGTGGCAGGTTGGCGTGCAGGAGCATGACACCACTAATGGCCCGCATCTTGGCAGTGACACAGCCAGAGCTGGATGGACGCTTGAGGGCCCATCAGCAGCAAGTTGGGGGTGAGTATTCAGCTAAGTTTGACTTTGGGTGTGAGTGACTGCATGAATCCCAACCCTGAGCCAGTGCAGAGCTCTGTGATGTTTCTAGTGTGATGCAATGGCTTCTAAGTGGACTCTGTGTTGAGTGCAGCTGTCATGCATTTTCACAACATGTAGTTTCTCATGTGTTTAATACAATGACCCTTGACATTGCAAGATGAGATGTGGCCTTGTGGCATATGCTGCATTATGAGTGTCATAGACATCACCTGGCAGTGAACAGCAGTGAGCATCATCTTAGTGTGCTTTTGTAGATGTGTGCTGTGCACAACTTAAAATTTGTGACAACTACACAGCTGACACCAATGTGCAACTGTAGTTGTGCTTCAAAGCACAACATGGTGGATAGCTGGAGCTTATGGCCATTGCAAAAGGACATTTGGGAGTCTGTATCTGTGGTGTTCCCTTAAAGTGACTCCATATGTGACAGAGGCAACATGTTGAGATGTATATCTATCTCACCTACGGGCACGTAGGTATGCTTACAGAGATTAGTATGTTAGGTTACAAGGAGGCACGGGCCAACTATTTGGCTGTGTCAATGTCTCATGGGTCATTAATGTCAACTATGCATGTTTCCATGCATCTTCTGATGATTGCATAAAGGTTGCACATGCACACTGCACATGGTGGTGGGCGACATGGGGGGATCATTTTCTAGTTTGGTGCTTTGCTTGCATATGATGTTTGTGAGTATAGCACTATACTGAACCTACATCTCTGTCTACTGCAGCATCTACCGAGGGCACGGAAGGACGGGGATGGACACCAGTGGGGAAGCTTCTGGCACAACGGCTACACATGAGCTCACTGACACTGATGTGACCAGCGCCTCAGAGGGGGACAGGAGTGCCCTGGATGAATCACGCCCGGAAACACCAACCTCCACATCATCTAACTCCAGCGGTGACTCCTCGATGTTGGCGGGCACAGGGAGTTCGAAATCTGCCTCTTCTTCTACCACACATCGTCCAGTGCCCACCCTCCCGGATGCTACCACAAGTGCTGTCCATGCCCACAGCCCTAGGAAGGGTAGAGTCTCCTTCCCCCCAGGCACCGCTGCCCCTGCCCCTGTCTCCCCTGCTGCTTTCAGTGTGGAGGCGGTGGGCCTTTTGTGCCAGCTGTGTGTGGCTCAGGCTGCTCTCCTGAATGCCTTCCAGGATCATGACAAGAAGTTGGCACAGGTAGTTGCCTTCATTGAGGGCATTCATTCTGACGTGGGTGGGCTACACCGAACTGTCCAGTCTTTGTCCTCCACAGTGACGACAGCCATTCAGCAGGCACAGACTCCCAGTCCAGCTCCAGTCCCTTCAGCTACCACCCTGCCAGTGGCACCACCTGACAAGAGTGCCCACACGCCACAGCCCTCAGGCACCAAGTCCTCCACACGCAGCACACAACAGCAGCACTCCAAGCGGCCCAGACCACAGACACCATCCCCACAACACAAAACAGGCACACAGGAGCGCAAAGGCAAAAGCCCATCACATGACACTCAGGGGCATCAGGCCAAGAAGCAGGCCTCAACCTCACATTCATCCAAATCACCCCCATCCAAGGGCACTCCCATCCCCACACCTGCTCCCAAAGACAAACAAACAGTTGCCCTGTCTGCTGTGAACCTGGTGCCTGCAACGACTAAGCACAAACACTTCTCTAAGGCACATTCACCCACAACGTCAACTCCCACCCACACCCCTGTGAAGCTGGGACAGGAGAACAAAGTGGGGGTTTTACCTGGGCATCAGGGGATGGAGGAGAAAAGGCAAGGCCACCCCAAGCATACCACCAGTTCCAGCAAATCCACACAGTGAGAGCCACCTGCTCCTGATACACCTGTGGTGGAGAGTGAGGCTGTTGTGCCCACCTCACTTCCCACTCCGGCCAAGACAATTGTGGGCTATCGAATCCCCAAGAAGTTGAGACCCAGCCCTCAACATTCACCCTCACACACTGTGTCTCCCGGCAGCATGTCTCCGCCTCCCCGTGCCACCACACCACCCGGTCCAAGCAGCCCTCAGGCTCCCACAGCCACTGATACCTCTACCTCAGCCGGTCCTCTCTCTCCCAGGTCCAGTCCTCCAACTGGCCCCGACAATCAGCCACCTTCCAGTTCAACTGGCAGCCAAATTTAAGGCAAAGTACCCCTCCCAACACCAACTCTCCCACAGCGGTGCCTGGACTGCCCATTTGTATCCCCTGAGCTGGGGTGATTCCCATGGCAGTGGACGGTGTTATCCATTCCCCTTGCAGTTTCTCATGCACACATGTGCACACCAGAACTATGGACTGGCCAATGGCCTTGCTGTTTGTCACTTTGGATGCCCATTCCCTGTGCAGTTTCTCATGCACATATGTGCACACCGGAACTATGGACTGGCCAATGGCTTTGCTGTTTGTCACTTTGGATGCCCATTCCCTGTGCAGTTTCTCATGCACACATGTGCACACCGGAACTATGGACTGGCCAATGGCCTTGCTGTTTGCCACTTTGGATGCCCATTCCCTGTGCAGTTTCTCATTCTCACATGTGCACACGGGAACTATGGACTGGCCAATGGCCTTGCTGTTTGTCACTTAGGATGCCCATTCCCTGCGCAGTTTCTCATGCACACATGTGCATACTTTGAATTTGTAATGGCCAATGGCCTTGCTGTTTTCTACTTTTGATGCCTATCCGGGTATTACGTAATAAAGACTGTTACCCCTGTTGTCTGCATTGTCAGTGTCCTTGCTAAATAAAAGCTTTTATGCATGGGTATCAGTTCATGTGACACATGCTCTGTATGCCACTTTCACATTGCCAATTACTTGTTTCACTTTTTCAGAGCTTTCCAGAGGTAACAGGCACCTTTGTTTTTCTTGAGTCAGAGGCTTGAGGGTGCAATGATTTATTTATTTATTTTATTTATTTAGGAGTTTATATAGCGCACAGCTACCCCCAACGGGGGTGTCCGGGCGCTGAGACGGATGGCAGATGGAAGGTGCAGAGTGGGATACTAGAGGTTGGTGAATAACCAGGTCTTTAAGGCACGTCAAAAGATGGGTTCAGACTCAGAAGAACGAAGGGAGAGTGGCAGGGCGTTCCATATTTTGGAGGTGATCACCGCAAAGGCTCTGCCACCCATTCTAGACCTATGAAAGCGGGGGGTAACAAGGAGACAGAGATGGTTGGATCTGAGGGTCCGGCTATGTTGATAGTGCTTGAGTCGAGCTTTCAGGTAGGCAGGGCCATGTCCTTGGAAAGCCCTGAAAGCCAAGGTGAGAACCTTGAATTTAATACGTTTAATCACCGGAAGCCAGTGGAGCTTCCTCAGGTGGGGGGTGATCGAATGGCGAAAAGGAATTTTACAGATCACTCTAGCCGCCGCGTTCTGAACCAGCTGAAGACACCTAATCAGATAGGCTGGTGCCCCAAGATAGAGGCTGTTGGCGTTGTCTAGATGGGAGGTGATTAGAGCATGGATAATGGTCCGGTGGGACTCCAGGGGGAGGAAGTGGAGGAATTTGCGAAGCATGTGCAGCTTCCCAAAGCAGGAGGAGGACACCAGTTTGATTTGGGTTTTACAGGACAGATCATTATCACACATGGTTGTTTGTGATGATCTACTCTTCTCCTAATCATTCTGTGCTCAGGTTTGCTAAATTGTACACATGTCATGTCAGGATGCAATACCAGAACAGTGGTGAATGCTATCCACAGGATTACTTGCGGGGTGGCCAGGGTCCGGCATTTCTGTGGGCTCTTTCTCGATGTGTGCACAGCAGTGTTGGTGTTTAGTCATCTTGTGTGTGCCTGTGTTCATGGTAACATGGGTGTGAATGTGTGCACTTGAGTAGTCATACAGTGTGAATGGTCTGTCATTGTCAGTAGTGTTGATGTGTATGTGCCCCTGCAATGCCAACTACACACATGTATGACCCAGGTAATGAGTGCCTGTTTGTTTAAATTGTCAGACATGTGCTTCATATTGTGGGCACATGTAGGAGTTGCAGGTTGAGCACTGTGCAGTGTGTCGGTGTGTCCTTGCACTCCTGGGGGACACCTACTTGTTGTTGCTGCCAGTTGTGAATATGCAGAGTGTGTGACTGCAAAGTCTGTGTCGTGTTTTGTTGATCAGCCATGTGTCTTGTTTCTGTTTGTGCTCACTGTGCTGACCTGCTCAGCCACACTGACATTATTTGTGAGTTTTTTCATGCATTGCTGTCACTTGACACATTTGTGGCTCCAGTATGGTATGTGGTATGAGGAGACATACCATACACTATAGGTGCTTCTGATGCCTACACTTTGTGAGTTACTCCTCTGTGTTTTTGCACTGTACACTCCTCACCTGTCCAATACTGATGTACACATCACTTCAGTCTCATGTCTTCCACCCCATGCCTTGCCAGTGTGTGACCCTCCCCAACACTTCATAGTGTGACACTATACTGTGTGAGGATGATCTGTGTACAGGACCAATGTGCCACTCAGGACAGTTTCACAATTAGTTTTATGTTATTTTCTTCTACTAGTTTGCAGTCATGGTTGCTCATGTGCAGTGCATATGTTTGAGCAGCACAGTCCTCTAGTCATGTTGTTTGCATCTGGGTTTCCCTGAGTTGTGCATCTGTGGGTGAAGGCTAAGCTGCATGTGTGTTTGCTGAGTACTGCTACCCTTCCTGAGTGTGATGTTATCTGTGTGCTTTGATGATTTGTGTTGTGGGAGTTCATGGTGGGGCACCAGATATGTGTGCTACTGGTGTTGTTGTTGTGCACACACTGCTTGGTGTGCATGCAGTGCTGTCAGTGTATGTTGCCTTGTACTTGCTTGGTGTGCTTCCCCTGATGTCCAGCTGAGTTTGCTATGTAATGGATTGGTATGTGCATCTGTTGTGTTTTTCTTGTGGATGGATGCAGTGTTTGGCCTGTGTTGGTTCTTTCTACTGACAGGTGCAATGTGTGTGTGATGTTCTATTTGCATGACATTGTGTGTGAGTAGTTTGTGCATTGTGGTACATTTAGATGTGTGTTGCATGTGTAGTGTGCTTTTCTTGTGTGTATGTCACATGCAGCAATGTGGATTCATGTTCATGAGCTTGTTTTGAGTGCACAATAGTGGTTTGTCCTCCTATTTTTGACCTGTCACTTGTCAGGTTTGTGCCTGTGCATACTTGTGGTACACTATGACACCATGTTCACTTGATGACTGGTGTGGTGTGTATGTTTGTGTTAGCTGATTTGTCCCCTTGATCCCAGTTATTGTTCATTATTCTTTTTTGATGAGGCAATTCTTGTTTGTGTTGGGGTATGGTGTCTGTGTTGTATATTCCTGTTCTGTCTAGGGTCACATTGCCTTTCCACTGTTTGGCTGCACATGGCTGGGCTAGTTGGACTTCTGTGTATGTTGTTTGTGAGATTTGTGTTTGGCTATTGTTTTTGGGTCAGCATTGGTTCAGGCATCCCTGAGTGTGAGTCTGACATTTGTAGATGCACCACAGGGTGTGTGATTGGTTGTCAGTGAACTCACAGGACATCATTTGCACCATTATGTGTGTTTCTCACAGGTGTTGAGTGTTGCAGGTGTGAGATGGGTAGATGAGGGGCATGTGTGAAGGTCCTACTTGTGTTTGACAGTCAGGGAGTGTGACAATGAGCCATGTGTGTTGTGCTGATGGCATACACATGTCAAGGTAGTTAACACAGATGTGTGGCTAGTCACTGTATGACTTCTGACACTTCCTATCATTCCTGTGCCTATGCATGGCTTGCATTGATGTATCCCTGAGTTGTTGCACCGACGTCACTGTGGTGTAATTTCACTCACTGTGCCACCCATGTCTGATTTGAGGGCCTAAGCGTGGTGTGATATGTTCCTCCTCTTGCATGTGATGTACACATGCTATGTGGCTTGCTCCATGGCTTTCCAGCACTGTCCACTTCACTTTGGACTAGCACATTTCTTGTCCTCCATTGCTGCTGACCTATGGTATGCGTATGTGGCAGAGTGTCAGTGTGGGATCTTTCTGAGGGACTTGACAAGCAGTGTGAACAGTTCAGTGGTTGTTCTTATGCAGTGTGAGTCTTCATTTCTTAATTATACTCTGTTTGATTCACATGAGTGAAAGGTAGATGTGAGGAGGAGGGTTGTCCAGCCCCTGACCTTCTGTGCAGGGTGTTCATCTTCACCCCCACCTTCCCAGTCAATCTACCTTGTCATTTGATGTGTGAGGTGCGAGGTCTAGCCACACCTGGCTGATAAATTGTGCAGGGGGGCACAGGAGGGGCACACAGTATGTGCCCAAATGGGTCTGGGAAGCGTACTGTGGGTAGGGTGAAGGTGGAGCCCTGTGAATCTGTCCAGACTACCCATGCCTGGCGCCGGCCCTGCCTACTACATTGTGCACAGGTTTTCCTGCATCTTCACCGCTGCTGTGACTTGCCCGGGACATTGCAGTGATTTCGTGGTTGAAGGGTGACCCGGATGCGGAGGTGTGGGTTTCTATCAGGCAGGACATGTGTGAGTACACTGGGGGAAATGTTCCTCTCCCCACCAGAGTGTCTGATGTGGACAAGAACCGTATTTCAGCACAGGAGTTGTGTGTTGTGGTTGTATGCGGAGTTGTCCGTGGCGACGTCTTATTTGCTGGTAGTGGATGAGGTACAGCAGCGGAAGGGCTTAAAGAGCTGGATCCATAGCTGTCAGGACTGCGTGGAGGTGACCGGGATTCTAATTTCGCTCTCCGCAGTAGTGCTTCCGCCGTCTCCTGGTGGCTGGATTCTCCACTGCGGTGTGATGGGCTGTTTGCGGCATCGTGATTTGTCCGGCGGTCGGGACGTCATTCCGCACGGTGGTGTTTCTCTATTGGCTCCCTCTGCCACCATTGCAGACGGAAATTTCTGGCGGATCACGTAACTCCGCAGCGGACGGAAAATGGGCTATGTTTGCCCATTGTAATATGGCGGACGCGAGGCCCGCCGATGGAGTGCGGAAAAGGACATTTTCCGCCACTGCCAGCAACGCGGATGTGCCTACAACCGCCATCCTAATGAGCCCCTAAGAGCCTGATTACGATGTTGGTCGGACTCACGTTCGGCAGTTCCTCCTGACCGATTATGATGCTTCCGAACACCGTTCAGAAGGACTCCCATTGACTTCAATTAGAGCCTGTATTCCAACCGACAGCACAGGCTCCTATGGGGAAAATGGGTGTCTGCGGAAGACTTTGCACCCTGTCACGGGCACCCCATGGTGCCTGCCACACTGTGCATGGTTTAACAGGGGGGTCCCTTGGAAGCCCCCTCGACCCCAAACCGGAAAACTCAGGATGAAGGGGGGCCTAAGTCAGTTCCCAACAGGCTTTTTGTGTCGGACAGACCGAGTTGGAAAGGCTATCGGAATCCGACATCGTAACCGGTCGGTCGGAAACGCTATCCATTGAGCTGAATGAATCAGCTCCGACCTACTCGGATTCTTCGAATGCTGGTCGGAACCGATTTGGAATGACTGAATGGTTCCCCTTCCAACCGCGAGCATCGTAATCGGTCGGTCAGAAATGTTTTCGACCGAACCAGGCGGATGGATTCCGCACAGTCTAGAAGAATCAGACTGTCGGTCAGAGGCTTTCAGACTGAGATCATAATCAGGCCCTAGGTTGCTAGTTTTCTCAACTAATTGGAGGGTTTTTCCTCTTCCTTCCTGGTATGCTCATGCCACTAGGTCTAGTTTTAGGACACCAGGGGCTGTATTAAATACAGCCCCTGCTTTCCCTACTGTTGCACAAACTGCAGTGGGAATAGTACATTTTACCCCTGTTGAGTCCAACCCGTTCCTAACTATTGCACCGACTGGATTGGGAATAGCAAATTTTACCCGTCCTGAGTCCAACACTTTCCCTACTGTTGCACCAACTGGAGTAGGAATAGTAAAATTTACTCCGCCTGAGTTTAACGCTTTCTCTACTGTTGAATACATTGGATTGGGAATAGTATATTTGTTATTTATAGAGCTTAATTTAAAAAAATATTTTTTAATATATATATTTTTGTTATGTGTTTGTGCATTTAATTTTATACTTTTTTATATATACATGTATGTAAATATTTTTAGTAAAACGTGATTTCTTTGCAGTTTATTTGTTACACTTTTTATTTTTTTGTGTATGAAAATATTACCTACTGGCAGTCGCCAGTAGGTAGTTATAGTTAGAACCATGTTTCCATAGGAAAATTTGTTTATGACTTGCCTATAACTTGGGCGTCCTTTATGAATCTTCGTGAAAGGTAAAAAAAAATGGCCCAGGATTCTTGTTGTACATGGAAAGGTTCAGGGCGATTCGTGAAGTGGGGGCTAAGAAAAATGGGGTTGAAAAAAGGGTGCGTCTGCAATGTTAATTCCCATAGGACTTGTCAACACAATTACAGCCTGAACCACTGGACAGAATTACACCAAATTTGGCAGAAAGCTAGATTGTATTTCGCAGATTGGGCTTTCTGTTATTTGGTGTAAATCCATTCAGTAGTTTTTGAGAAATTCTAGAAGAAAAAGTTAGTGATATCTGTGGTTGCGATCATTTCGCAGAGAACTCGCGATTAATCACGAAGATGCGAGCCAACAGGAATGGTGTGATTGGCTGGCTCAGCCTGAAGAGAAAGTTGCTGCCGCCACTTTATGGATCGGGACCGGTTCCTGGGGCTCAAAAGTTGTATGAAAGGTGATCTAAGGTGTCAGGGTGGTGGTACTCTGACCCCATGTTTGACAAATGGGGGTGTTACTGACACAATTTATGTGTCTAAAATTGATTTTTTGGAACTTGTGAGATATTCCCGAATATGCCGTGATTTTTAGCGCGACCCTCCATGTAACGTCAGGGGGACTTTACGAATATTCTGAGATCGTCGCGAAGATTGGTGAAAAAAGACAACAAATATATATATATATATATATATATATATATATATATATATATATATATATATATATATATATATATTATTCAACAAACACGGTCCTTTTCGGGGAGCACCCTCCAGCTGGTGCTCGTGGCGAGACAGGACCACCTCTCGCATAAAGTATTATCCAACAACAGCTTACACGGCACTCTCCTTGGTACAAAAATATATCTTTATTGAGACCTCCTTCTCCACCACCTACGCGTTTCGAACACAAAGTTCTTGTTCACGGTAGTATACGAAGTCCTACTTCGATTTCCAACCATTTATACATAGTCTCCACGTAGCCCATAATGAGGCATTGTGGGACAGGTAGTTTTGCATGTATTACAATTACTTTTTTATATTTATTTCTTATTACCCAAAAATGTTGCAAGAAAAAGATGTTAATTATAAAAGCCATTATTATACATTCACATCTTATACACAGGATTTACCCAATGAGTGCTATACTATCAAGTATTCATTCCATTTTACTTATGGAGAGTGTCCGTTTTTACAGAACCACTCATCCATTTCAAAAAAATTCATGACTTGGTGTCCCATATGCTTGCGGGCTAAGTGCCCCACTGTCTTACAGACAGTTTGAATAGATGCTACTAAGTTAGGCTTATTAGAAAGAAACTACTTGCAACACAATAATAATCCAATACCGGCTACGTGTTCTTTTAAAATCTAAATCACATTCTAATTCAAGGAAAACACATTATTGTATGGAGAAATAATATCTCTGAAAAATATACTCATTAACACTCTATATCTCAAAGGCTGAACCAAATATTTACAAATGTATATACATTTCTTCGTCCCCATTGAGCCCAAGGGGGACCTTGGTTTTAAAACGAATAATCAATTTTGATTCCATGCGTCTCAACTTGAGTACTCGATTTCCTCCTCTCTCATGTGGGGGAATTGTAACCAGTCCTGAATATTTCATGTCTAACCATGTCCGATTTGTATGTGTCTTCATATGCTTGGCAAGAGCATAAGTTGCATCTTCATTTTGTACAGCTCTTATGTGTTCTAATATACGTTTTTCAAAGAACATTTGGTACTTCCGATGTATCTTTTCCCACAAAAACACTCTAAGAGGTATACAACATGGGTAGATTCACAGGTGATTTTTTCTTTAATTTCAAAGACTCTGTCCCTTGGATCTTTAAGCGATTTCAGATTTTTCCCAATCTTGCATGCTTTGCATGTTATGCATTTTCCAAAGCCTAGTTGTTTCGTTCCTAGCCATGTTGTTTTCTTCTCACTCTCAAAATGGCTTCTTATAATTGTATCAGATATAGATGGAGCTTTCCTATATGTTATCATCGGTCGATTGCCCAAATCCTTCCCGATGTCAGGATCCTTCTTAAGTACATTCCAGTATTTTGTCAAGATTTTTTGAATTTTGTAGCTCTCTTTGCTGTAAGTTAAAATCAATCGTGGTTTTTCATCTTCCACGGTTATTTCGTGTGATTTGCAACTCACCAATGTTTGTGCTCTGCTTTTTTGTCTTGCTCTCTTTTCCCCCTTCTGTACATCCTTATGTTTATATCCTCTCTGAAGGAAACGTGAAGTTGTTTCTTCAAACGTCTTTTCCATTTCCGATGGTTCAGAGCAGTTGCGTTTCATCCTTATAAATTCCCCATAGGGGATGCTCTTTATAAGGGATTGAGGGTGAAAGCTTGATCCGTGGAGAAGACTATTTGTGGCTGTTTTTTCCTAAAAACAGTCGTCTGGATTTTATTTTCTTTTATATAAACTTTCGTATCCAGAAACTCAATTTCTGTAGGGTGGATGTTATGGGTAAATTTTAAACCCACCTCATTGTTATTCAGAATTGTCATATAGATTAAGAATTCCGCTTCAGTTCCTCTCCATAGTATGAAAAGATCATCAATGAAGCGTAGCCATAAGGCTACCCTCATTGTATGGGAATCATTCTCTTCTCTCCAAGCTATGCTCCTCTCCCACCACCCCATCACGAGATTAGCATAACTTGGAGAAAAGGAAACTCCCATGGCAGTGCCACAGCTCTGGGAGTACAATTTTTTATTAAAAAGAAAAATGTTATTTTTCAAACACAGTTCCATCATATCCAATAGCATAGTTGTATGTTTTTGTTCCCCTATTGGTCGTTGTTTTAAAAAATACATAGTTGCTTGTATCCCAACATTGTGTTTAATGGAGGTATATAATGACACAACGTCTATTGTAACTAAGAGGTAGTCCGGCTGCCATGTCGTCTCCATAAGTATCCTCAAAAAGTCACCTGTGTCCTTAATATATGAACTGAGTGTTGGTACTATTGGTGATAAAAAATTGTCCACATATAATGCATGGACCAACCGCTTCAACAAGTGAACAACAGGCATCCTATACTGTGGGTGACATACCCCATTTAAGAACAGCCTATGAACTAGCACACAATCTAACTACAACTGATCTTTCAGACAGCCAAGTATTGAATGAAATGGGAGTAACTATGACTCAACAATCAAGAACAACCATATAAAGTTAGTACTTTACTACTCCTAAATTGAGAAAAATCCTAACTTTAAGACTTTCGGTATTCATAGAAGGCATTTAGGAGTCCTAAAGTTAGGACTACTAACTTCTGTGAATACCGAAATGAGTAAGTGCCTTCTGTGAATACCAAAATGAGTAAGTGTATTCTGTGAATACCAAAAGTACTAACTTTACGTTTTTGACGTAAGTTAGTTCTGTGAATCAGGCCCAATGTGCATAGGTTATTGCCACCACTGAGCACAATCATGAGGTCAGGAGTTAGGGAATCCAGAATGCTTTTAACCAAAGGCACCAATTGATGATACTCAAACCTTCTCTGGCCAATCCAAGTAATGTCCACATTAGCCAAACCCAAGTCCCTGTCAATACTTCTCTTTCTTGCAGCCTCACCAGCCCAATAGACATAGGTCCCGATTCTGATCTCGCTAGAAAAGCCCTCCGAACCACTTGGATCTGGAGGGCTTTCTGAGCAAAACGTGCTCTGGGGGTCCGAAACAGCGAGTACGATGCAGCCGTATGCTTACGGACTTGTTTCGCTCGGACTCCCATTTAACTCTATGGGAGCCTGTGTACAGACGCGTACACAGGCTCACATAGCAAAAAGGGGTGGGTGGGGAAAAGCATACACCCTGTGGCGGGCACCCCATGGTGCCCACCACACTGTGCATGCCTGGATCGGGGGGACCCATGGGCACACCCCGTGACAGATTCAGAGTGCCCCGGGAGAAGGGGGGGCCTGATTCAGCCCCCTGAAGTACATTTCCGACAGCCGTTTCGTCTTCCTGAGACCGAGACGAAGAAGCTGTCTGAATCGTGCATCGTACTCGCTCAGTTGGCATTCGGCTCCATGGCGCGGCACGATTCGGCTGCGAACGAGTCGTTCGGACAGGTTCAAGTCACGGAAACAATTCGGTCGGCGCGTACACGATCTTCACATCGTACTTGGTCGTTCAAACCTGTGTACGATTCAGTCGGAAACAAGGTCTACCAATCGGATCCGGGAAAGCCAATTCCGAATTGGAGGTCTTCCGAACGACATCGGAATCGGGCCCATAGTTGTGGCGCACAATCCACACTCTCGGCATTTTGAAGGAAGGAGGAGTAGCACACAGAATAGGTCTGCAGCGCAATATCACAGTTGGTAGAATGAAGGACAGTGAAAATGCATGTGTGCTGGTGGTTTAAAAAAACAAAAAAATTGGATGGAGGGAATATGTAGGTGAATAAAAGTAGGGAGTGTTTGGAAAGCATTAGTAAATAGATGTTCCATTGGCTGTGGTAAATAGAAAATAAATGTAACACAGACTTGGATATGCTTTACAGTATGTACAGTAAACCACACCTGCTGTAGTTTATTTTGTAACTAGCATGACCTTTCTAGAATGTGCTGTGTACTTGATACCTACTGGTTCTAGTGGGTTGCTATGGAGAATGCACTGAGGGTGTATTGGGGAAGGGTATTAAAGAGAGAGGTGTCCGTTTTTACAAATTGGAGAGGTTTAGGCTCATTGTTCTATAAGGAGGGTAAGATTACCTAGTGAGGATTTTGCAATAAAGTGGAGTATACTGTTAAAAATATAAAACTAAAAAAGTAAGTAGGTTTTTCGACTTCTGTTTTTATCGCAAATTTATCACAATGATAGCGATTACATCATGAGCTTTGAAAGAAAGGCATCCATTTTGGGCTATCTCTAAAAGTGAGTGAAAGGGTTAAGAGATAGTAACCACTCAGAAATGCAGTTACAACAATAACATATGAAAGGAATGTTTTTATTCGCTGACTTTTGCAGTATTAGGCAATGGAAAGTTCAGAAGGTTGCCATTATTTACAAAACCTGAAAGTATTGCATCTAATAAGAGAAAAAAACGATTTTGCCAACTATCTCAATTTTGTGGTATGGGAATTACTTTTTGATGTAATATAAACAAATAAATTAAAAAAAGTAATTGTGTATGTGAGATTGAAAACAAAAAATGTTACAAAAAATATAATAGTAGTTAAAGTGGATGGGAGGATTTATGACTGCTAATATTAGTTTGTATGAGGTGCAGAGCAGGTCTCTATTAAATAAATTTACAATGTATTGGTATGAAACTGTATATTGTTGCTTTATTCCATTCTCTATATAGTAGAAAAAACAACACTGTAGTCTAATGCTTAAAGTTGAATGCAATTATAAATTAGGAGATCAAAAATCTTATATGTGTATAGATGATATGCTGCAGAGAAACCATGCTTTTCTATGAATCGTGAGAGTTGTAGTCCTGTTTATTCTATTATAAAGGAGGTGTAGTACAGTAATGAGTTTTCTATATAAATAGACGGTGAGATATCCCAGCTTCAGTCGATATGCAAAATTAGTTTGTTAAGTATCAAATACATGTTTATTATATATAACTTAGTTCTGAGATATGCTGTAGGTATGCCATAAAGTACAGACACAGTTATACATTCACTAACATATTCGCTAAGTAGTTATATGTTGAATAGTGTGTAAGATATTTGCCCAGATATATGTAAATTTCAAATTCCTAGCACTAATTATAATGTTCTTGTAACCTTTGGTTTTTACAGATATATACATATCTGAATTTTTTATATATATATATTCACAGAAAAACCATAGGTTTCAGACACGTTATAGTTAGAAATTAGCATTTAAAAACCTTTGAAATTCACTGAAAAACCATAGGTTTTAGGGACAGTTATAGTTAGTTGGACATTTCACTCGTACAAAACCATAGAAATTCCCCGTTATAGTTAGTTCAGCTAACTATAACTCGCGCCCCGCAATGCACTGCTGATGACGTCACATATTACATCACTCATGACATGGTCAGTGACAGCACTGATGACATCACTGATGACATCTCAAATGACATCACTGTTGACATCATGCAGTGACTGTGTGTTTCTGTAAAGTTTAAATATTTTTAATATATATAGGAAAAGACGTATTGAAGAATGAGTGGGTGTATAAGTGTCTGTATGGATGATTTAGTAGGTGCGTGACTGACTCTATAAGTGAGTGATTTAACGTATCTTACTGAATGCATGGGTTAGTGACTAAACTGGGTGAATGTCTGTATCCGTCTGTCTGTTGCTGTGTAAGTGGCTGCATGTGTTTGTGAATAGCTACATGAGTGTGTATATGAGTTATTGAATGGTTGTCTGAGTATCTGTATGGGTGCCTGAGTGTTTGTGTGGGAGGGGTGTGTGCGACTCTGTGCATAGATGTGTGAGTGGGTGATTCACTGGGTGGATGGTTTCAAGAGTGCATCTGTGATAGACTGTATGGGTGGGTAAGTGTGTGTAAGAGTGTGTTAGTGAGTGAATGTATGTCCCAGTGGTACATGTGTGAGTAACTACATATGTGAAAGGCAGTATATATGTGTGTTGGAGTATATAAATAGCTATTAGCGAGAGTGAGTGATTGTGATAATGGCTGTATGGATGAGTGTGTGCTTGTATCAGTGATTGTATAAGAGCGTAACAATGTGCTAGTATTTGTATGATTAAGTGAGCTGGTGTGTGTATAACTGTATAGGTGAGTAAATGGCAGTGTGTTTAATTATTTGCATGACTGACTAGGTGTGTGAGTACCTCTATGGATGAGTGGCGGTGTTTGAGTGTCTATATAGGAGTAAGAGTGCATATGATAGTCCTGTACTGAGTGACCATAAGTATGAGTGACTGTACGGGTGAGTGAGTGGATGTGTGTGTGTAGACCTAAGAATCAGTGAGTGGGTATGTAGTTATTGGTGTTGGAGTGTCTATGGTTTTGCGAATGGCAGTCTGTAATTTAGAGTGGGTGTATCAAAGGTTATATTAGGGTGTGAGGAGGTGCATCAGATTATCACGTGGATGATGTCATCAGTGATGTCATCAGTGATGTCATTTGAGATGTCATCAGTGATGTCATCAGTGATGTCACTGACCATGTCATGAGTGATGTAATATGTGACGTCATCAGCAGTGCATTGCGGGGCGCGAGTTATAGTTAGCTGAACTAACTATAACGGGGGAATTTCTATGGTTTTGTACGAGTGAAATGTCCAACTAACTATAACTGTCCCTAAAACCTATGGTTTTTTCAGTGAATTTCAAAGGTTTTTTAAATGCTAATTTCTAACTATAACGTGTCTGAAACCTATGGTTTTTTTCTGAGAATTTCAAAGGTTTTTTAAATGCTAATTTCTAACTATAACGTGCCTGAAACCTATGGTTTTTTCAGTGAATTTCAAAGGTTTTTTAAATGCTAATTTCTAACTATAACGCCCCTAAAACCTATGGTTTTTTCAGTGAATTTCAAAGGTTTTGTAAATGACAATTTTTAAATGTATTAATTGTTATATTTATTTTTTTGATACTGATTTACTACATTTTTTAAAACTATTTATTTTTAGATATTTTATTTATTAAATTACATTGTAATTACATTATACATTACATTACAAAATATACTTTCTCTGAATGAATTACTTTAGTTTAAATAGTTTGCAAATAGGCAATAGAGTTTTAAGTACAGTAGTTACAGTTGTTGCAATGGGCAACACAATTTCAAACATTGAGCTGAATGTGAATTTCTAGTTAAATGCAATTAGTTACTTTATGGATTACTTTTCTAACCACAGGACTGGATCCTAGATTCAGTCCTGGGACATCTCCTGTAAACAGTTGAGTAAAAGCGTTTTGGTTACAGTAGTGATTTTTAAGGAATATTATTGTATTTTAAAAGTTGACACTTTTTCACATAGAATCACCAATGTTATCCTACGGGAGGAAATTCACTTAGCAGGTAAGTACTGTTATCGTTACTTTTTCTTACTCAGTGTTGGATCCTGGATCCAGCACTGGTGCATCTCCTGTAAACAGTTGAAAGAATGCGTTTAAGTCATACAGGCGATTTTTAAAGAATATTTGTAATTTGTGAAAATCGACACTTTGAAACTTTTCTGCTGAAAACCAGACAATGGATTCCTATGGAAGGAAATATAAGTTACTGGTAAGTACGGTTAGAATTACTTTTCAGGGTCAGTGCTGGGCTAAAAGATGCAGCACTGGGTTCTCTCCTGATAACAGGTGAGTAAATCGGAATTCGTAGTTCGGTTGATTTTAGAGGAATATTATAAAGTTCCAAAACTCCACACTTAGAAGAATTTCCAAGTGAAACCAGTCAATGTTAGCCTATGGAAGGAAATTCAAGTTGCTGGTAAGCACGGTTAAAATTACTTTTCAGGATCAGTACTGGGCTGAAAGATGCAGCACTGAGGTCTCTCCTGATAACAGGTGAGTAAATCGGAATCCGTATTTCGGCTGATTTTAGAGGAATATTATAAAGTTCCAAAACTGCACACTTAGAAGAATTTCCAAGTGAAACCAGTCAATGTTAGCCTATGGAAGGAAATTCAAGTTACTGGTAAGTACGGTTAGAATTACTTTTCAGGACCAGTACTGGGCTGAAAGATGCAGCACTGAGGTCTCTCCTGATAACAGGTGAGTAAATCGGAATTCGTATTTCGGCTGATTTTAGAGGAATATTATAAAGTTTCAAAAATCGACACGTAGAAGAATTTCCAAGTGAAACCAGTCAATGATATCCTATGGAAGGAAATTCAAGTTACTGGTAAGTACGGTTAAAATTACTTTTCAGGATCAGTACTGGGCTGAAAGATGCAGCACTGAGGTCTCTCCTGATAACAGGTGAGTAAATCGGAATTCGAAGTTCGGCTGATTTTAGAGGAATATTTGTATGTTTCAAAAATCGACACAGAAACTTTTTCAGCAAAAAACAGGCAATGATATCCTATGGAAGGAAATTCAAGTTACTGGTAAGTACGGTTAAAATTACTTTTCAGGATCAGTGCTGGGCTAAAAGATGCAGCACTGGGTTCTCTCCTGATAACAGGTGAGTAAATCGGAATTCGTAGTTCGGCTGATTTTAGAGGAATATTTGCACAATGGTGAAGGGAGGGGGCGGGGCCTGAGGTGACATCTGTGCAAACGCGCCCCGTGGCGCGTTTTAAGTTGGGGGATTAAGTCCCCTTGAATCATGAGGGTCCCTGGGCAACGCAGCTCTGTGGCGCTTTCTGGACGTACCTGTTGGGCTAGTTGGCCCCCAGGGACCCTCAGGATTGAAGGGGATTTAATTCCCCATCTTAAAACACGCCACGGGGCCTGTTTGCACACATGTCACCTGAAGCCCCGCCCTCCCTTCACCACTGTGCAAACGCGCCCCGTGGCGCGTTTTAAGTTGGGGGATTAAGTCCCCTTGAATCCTGAGGGTCCCTGGGGTCCAACTAGCCCACCATGTACTTCCAAAGCGCCACAGAGCTGCGTTGCAGAGAGGTGTAAAAGGGCGTGGCCTCTGTACACCTCTCTGCAACGCAGCCCCCTGGCGCATACTGGAGGTTCCTGGTGGGCTAGTTTGCCCCAGGGACCCCTAGTATTCAAGGGGAATTACTTCCCATCTCAAAACGCACCAGGGGGCGCGTTTGCAGACTGCTGCAGGGAGGGGGCGGGCCTCCGGCACGATGCCGGTCTTTTTTCTTTTTTTTTGATTGGGAGGGGGCTCGTGGCCCCCTTCCCTTGGCCACTTTTGGCCCCAGGGACCCCATCCCCGGGGCCTGAGCATTTTATTTATTTTTTTAAATAAAAAAACGGGAAGGGGGCCGCGTGGCCCCCTTCCCTGGGCCTGTATTGGCCCCGGGACCCCATCCCCGGGCATGCCCTCAATTTTTATTTTTTTAATTTGGAGGGGGCTGCGTGGCCCCCTCAGGCCATTTAAGGCACCGGGGACCCCATCCCCGGGCCGGCCTTGCCCTTTTTTTTTTTTTTTTTTATAATTTGGGGAGGGGGCTGCGTGGCCCTCCCTGGCCACTTATGGCCCCGGGGACCCCATCCCCGGGGCCTGGCCTCTGGTTGGGGACTGTGGGGGTCCCCAATCCCCCACAGTCCCGCCGGCTCCCTCGGAGCCGGCATTGCTTTCCACATGGGGAGCAGCTAACATGCTGCTCCCCATGTGGAAAGCATTAGTTTGCATTTTGAAAGAGAGAGCAGGTTTCCTGCTCTCTCTTTCAAAATGCAAACTAGCTTAGCTATGACAGGACGGGAGCCGCGAGGCTCCCGTCCTGTCATAGCAAACTACAGTGTCCCGGGGTAGGCACCCGGGACACTGCAGGAGCCGGCTCTGGGGGTGGCGGTCCCCAGGGCCATCAAGGGCTCCAGGAGGGGGCCGCGCGGCCCCCCTCCCATCCAGTGCACAGCCCCGGGAGGTGGTGGTCCCCGGGCTTTGGGGGTCCGTAACGGAACCCCATATTCAAATCTTTAGTGCCCCGGGAGGTGGAGGTCCCGGGCGTGTGGGGGGTGGAGCCCCCACACAGGTCAAAAATTTAAAAAGAAGCCCCGGGAGGTGGCGGTCCTCGGAGCAGCGGGAGGGCAAAGAGCCCTCCCGCACCATTATTTTTTAAGCCCCGGGGGGTGACGTTCCTCGGGTTTGGGGGCCTTAGAGGCCCCCACATATTAAAAAGAAACCCTGCATGCCCTCGGGACTTGGCTCCACCCGGGGCCAATTAACAACGAGCGCGGAGACCGTGCTTGCTTTTTTTCTCGGCGGGATCCGCGCATCCCGCCGATTTTTTTTTTAAATGCTTTTTTGCCCAGGGGTCCTTGAGGGACCCCTGAGCAGACCTAGGGGTCAGGGTGTTTCTACCCTGCCCCTTTGTGCGTTTGCGCACTTGTTTCTTCTGGGTTTTTTTCTAATCGGCAGGATCCGCGCACCCTGAGCGCATCCTGCCGATTTAAAAAAAAATGCTTTTCTGCCCAGGGGTCCTTGTGGGACCCCTGAGCAGACCTAGGGGTCAGGGTGTTTCTACCCTACCCCTTTTTGTGCTTTGTGCACTTGTTTCTGTCCCTCGGTTCTACCGAGGGACAAAATGGTTGCCAACACTTCCTGATTTGGAGTGTTGACAGCCACTTGAAAGCCAATTAACATGCAGCTCGTGATCGGGAGGGTGCGCGCAGGGTGCACTCAGGGTGCGCGAATCCGACGCGGCCATAGATATATATGTGATTTTCCTTTGATTTTCTCTGGAACTACTGAACGGATTTACACCATTTAACAAAAGGGTTCTTTCTGAACCAAGAACTACCTCTTTGCCAAATTTGGTGTAATTCCGTTCAGCAGTTCGGCTGTAGCCGTGTCTAAAGTTTCCTATGGGAAAATGAATGGGGAAAACACGCTTTGGGACCCCTTTTTCTCGGCCCCGCTTGACGAATCACCCCGAAACTTTCAGGGTAGGAGCAGACCGGAGCGGGCCATAAAGTTTGAAAATTTCGCGAAGATTCGTAAACCGGCAAGAGAGTTATTTCAAATAGAATGTCGCGGATTTCCTATGGAAAATAGGTCCTAACTATAACTATCTACTGGCGACCGCCAGTAGATAATATATATATATATATATCCAAAAGAAGCAGAAAGCGTTCCCCCATTTCCGGAGCCCCAGGCCCTTCAGGGCGGCCTCACTGCATGGGCACGGAGCAGCCCACAAACACCACACTGGTAAGACAAACAATGTGAGGCCCAATACCATGGAATTTGCTTTATTTCAAAAGTCTTTTAAAAGCGCCAGTTTCCTCTTGCCCAACGTTTCAGCTAATTGCCTTGATCACGGACAGGAACACAAGCGCCCAGGGGCGCTCGGGCGTGATTTAAAAGGTATATCACGTGACTGCATTCATCAGTACTACCGTTCCCATAGTGCTTTGTGCATATATGTTGATTTCATGTTGGCAGTCCAAAAATATTTTACCCCAATGGTGATTTTGGTTGCACAAGCACTAATGATATTGTGGAATCGTTTTTAAAGCATATATATATATATATATCTGAAAAACATAGGTTACGAGGACATTATAGTTAGGCTGACATTTCACTGGTACAAATCCAGAGAAATTCAGCAGTTATAGTTAGCTGAGCTAACTAAACTATAACTTATGCCCCCGCAATGCACTGCTCATCTATCTTGGAATCTACTCGAGAATTTTGCTGATACCAGGAGTAGGGCACCGAAAGGCAGTGGCTGTTCGGTGGGGACTGTGATTTGTTTATTTACTCTTTATCAATTGGATTATACTGGACTTTAAGTTCGTAACAACACTGCCCTGCTTCTGACCAGTATTTTCTTGCAATTTTGAAAGCCGGCATGTGGAAGGGCAGTAATCAGTGGAGGCTCGCATAGGGCATGCTGCGGGGCGGTGGGCGAGGCAGGGGAGGGGCAGGGTGAGGGGTAGTAAACTCGGACATACGACGGAACGGAGGAATGTAATAATTACTTTCCTCCGTTCCGTCGTATGTCCGAGTTTACTACCCCACCACCCTGCCCCTCCCCCGCCCCGCCCCACCTCACCACCTCGCAGCACGCCCTATGCGAGCCGCCACTGGCAGTAATGTGGCTTAATAATATTACTTTGCTCACCCGGAACACTGAATTTGTTGAATCAGCTCCACAGCGAGGGAATTTAATGAATTGATCAAATATCATTAGGAACATTAGGAACTTGTGATAAATGGTAGAGGAGGTCATGAAAATTAGTTTCGCAGGGAAAATGGTGTGGCTGCACACTACATCATATCCCAAAAAGTTTGCTCCTTTGCATCATGGTACATGCAGTCCATGATTTGCGCTGCCCTTAGTGTTGACTGGACTGCATGTACCATGATGCAAAGGAGCAAACTTTTCTGGGATATGATGTAGTGTCTGACCACACCCTTTTCCCTGCCCAAACTGCTTTTCATGACCTGCTCTACCATTTATCACACGTTCCTAATGTTTCTTTTTGTAAAAAATTATATTCCGGCCCATTTATTACACTTCATCCAGCCCGAGCCTGAGAGTACGGCACGAGCCGGAGAGTACGGCCCGAGCTGGAGAGTATGGCCCGGGTGTGGAGAGTACTGTCCGGGTGCGGAGAGTACTGCCCGGGTGCGGAGATTCCAGCCCGACTGAGGACGTAAAGATACGACTCTTAAATGACCTCTGTGAATACCAAAAGTCATAAAGTTAGACTTTTGTCTCAGATTGCCTTTGTGAATCGGGTCAGCAGTGTAGTAGGATGTTTTTTTTAGTTTTTTTTTTTACAATAATATTTAACCTTATGTTTTTTAATCAAGGTTTGTTAAAAAGTACTTCCGAATTCGATTTCTGTAGTTCACGGTGACATTCGACATCGTGATAACGTCAGTAACCAAGAGGACGGCATGTTTTTTATAAAGTGTAAAACACATATATAAACATATCAGAAATGTACGGTCTAGACATTAGTGATTTAGTACTATAGCGTGAAAACCTCTGTTTTGCATTTCAATGTAATCAAAACAACTTTGAAATACGTTTTCACTTTGTAGCTTCGATGGCGCTCGTCATGAAAATGTCAGTAACCGAAACGAGCGCATATTTTTTAAAAGTGTATAATAGATATTTACACATACTATAATGTGTGTTGAACATGAGGGGTTTAGTTGCATAAGGTTTACACTTATGTTTGTTTACTTAAAGACAAGCATTTATTTTGCCATTTCTGGTGCTCGCAATGACATTGCTCGTCACAAAGATCATGTGACTGGGAAAGAAAGGAATATGATTGGATAATACACTTTTCAACTATATGAATAGGAGGGGCACACCCATTTATCTTTCTTGAATCTTCTTTCAGAGCACTTCATTCTGAGCAGGTGAATTACATTTACTCCAATCATTATTTTTCTATTATTGGAGCAAAAATGGCAACTCAGCCTGGAGAGGGCGATCAGGTGAACCAGCAGGAGCAGGAAGTCTAAGAGATCCAATCTGGGGATTCTGAAGATGATGAGCCTCCTTCAAAAAAAGCAGCATTGCCAGGGAGTTTACCGGATTCCTTCAGGTGAATCAAAGACAGTTGTGCATTGCACAATATGTGCACAAACACTGTCTAGAGGCACAAGTAAGAAATATTCTCATGGGACTAAGTCCATGCTTTACCATTTAAAGACATTCCATAGCATTCACCTGAAGAGAGAAAGGAAAGAACGAGAGGCTGGAGGACCCTCTACTGCTTTAGTGGCAGCAACCATCCCGGGAAAGAGAGTCCCTTTGGAAGAAGAGAACCATGCTTAAGATATGGCTCCAGAGTTTTGCTGTATGGCAACATACTCTATGGACTGTGGAGTTGTGTTGAGTGATGGAGAGCAGTCCGGTACAGCTCTTGACAGAGCTGCAAAAAATAAAAAATGCTGATTTTTGCCATTCATAGTTTTTGCACCTTTTTGAGTACTCATTTTTTAAAAATTTCCTCTCCCAATTGCCATTTTGCTAGCATAAAAAAAACAAAAAAAATGTAAAACTTTAAAAATTAACATAAGTTGCAATTTTTTGTGCCTTTTGGAACTATCTTTTGCAGTTAAAAAAAGATAATGTATGCTGAATGAGTGTGTGTTCACAAATATGGGTACCTGAATGGGTGCATGAATTCCTGCATGGGTTAATGAATACTTGCATGAGTGGCACTTGGATTTTATAATGAGTGCATGAGTGGTGCATGGGTGATTGAATCAGTGCATGTGTGGTGCATGAATGATTGAATGAGTATGTGAGTGGTGCATGGGTGATTGAATGAGCACATGAGTGGTAAATGCATAATTAAATGGAGGGTTTGAGGGGTGCGTGGATGATTAGTTGAGTGCATGAGTGCTGCATGGATGATTGATGAGTGAATGAGTGGTACATGGTTGATTGAATGAGTTCATGAGTGGTGCATGAATGTTAGAATGAGTGCATGAGTGGTGCATGGGTGATTGAATGAGTGCATGAGTGGTGCTTGTATCATTGGTTGAGTGCATTAGTGGTGCATGGATGATTAAATGAGTTTATGAGTGGTGCATGGCTGTTAGAATGAGTGCATGCATGGTGCACGGATGATTGATTGCGGGTGTGAGTGCTGCATGGGTGATTGGTTGAGTGCATGAGCGGTGCATGGATGATAGAAAGAGCACATGAGTATTGCATGCATGATTGAATGAGGGTGTGAGTGGTGCATGGATGATTGGATACGTGCATTAGTGATGCATGGATGATTGAATGAGTGGTGCATGGATGTCAGAATGAGTGCATGCATGATGCATGGATGATTGAATGAGCGCATGAGAGCTGCATGGATAATTGAATGAGTGCATGAATGGTGCATGGATGATTCAATGAATGCATGAGTGGTGTATGGATGAATCAATGAGTGCATGAGTGGTACATGGATGTTAGAATGAGTGTATGAGTGGTGCATGGGTGATTTAATGAGTGGCACATGTATGATGGTTGAATGAAGGTCTGCATGGTACATGGATATTAGAATGAGTGTATGAGTGGTGCATGGATGATTGAATGAGTGACACATGTATGATGGTTGAATGAAGGTTTGAGTGGTACATGACTGATTAGATGAATGCATAAGTGGTACATAGATGATTTAATGAGTGCATGAGTGGTGCATGCATGATTTAATGAGGGTGTTGTTGGTGCATGGATTATTGAATGAGGATGTGAGTGGTGCATGGATGGTTGGATGAGTGCATGAGTGGTCCTTGGATGATTGAAAGAGTGCATGAGTGGTACATGCATGATTTAATGAGTGCATGAGTTGGGCTTATATGATTGGTTGAGTGCATTAGAGGTGTATGAATGATTGAATGAGTGCATGAGTGGCACATGGATGATTAAATGAGTGCATGAATGGTGCATGCATGATTGAATGAGGGTGTGGTTGCGGAGGTGGTGAACTGGCAGCCGCTGACGTCGAGACATGCCAAGACACGCAGAGAGCAGAGGGTGGGGCGTAATCAGAGCAGGAGCTCCGCGCTGTACCCTGCAGCCGTAGCAGAGCTGCAAGCCAGAAAAGCAGCAAAAACCAGCAGCGAACCCGCCGGCCAGTCTCGGGAGGCAGTGACCGCCGGCGGGGGGGGCAACTACGAGAGAGTATCAGCGAGCACCCGAGTGCGAGCGCAGCTGGCGTCAGATGGCAGCTGCTAAGAGAGCACCCGGAGCGAAGCGGAGGCGGCCTGGTTAGTTCCGGGTGCGGCCTGTGTCTGCCCTGAGGCCCCGCTCGCCCGCCAATCTCATAAAGACTCACAAGGGGTGCAAGGAGGCCCTAAGTCCCAGAGTCTGCATCTATTGTGACTACCTCTGCCCCTGCCTTTTCCACCTGCACTTTCCAGCAGACTCTCCAGCAGACTGGCACACCTTTGTAGGACCAAATGCACATTTGAAGTAGGTGGAGCGAGGTAGAGTCCTGAGCAGTCGAGCACAGAGTCATAGAACCATAGAGCTGCATCAGAACACAGAGACGCGGCCACGAGGAAATCGGGGGCTAAGCACAAGAGCACAGCCGGCATACAGTGGGCACAACAAACACCGGACACAGCGGGCTGGGGAGGCCACCCTACCTCAGGGGCGCAACATGGTCCAGAGGGGGCCAACAGACTCCACAGCATCACCTTTGCCCCACCCAGCACTCCTGCATCTTACCCCGAGAGAGGTCAGAGAGATTGGGAGGAGTGACTGTGAGTAGCTCAGAGAGGCTGCGGACCTAGGGAGTATCTCAGAGGCTGTGGACTGCGGACCGAGGGCAACTCATCAACTGGTTACGAGGTACGAGCAAAAGGAGGGCGGCAGCAGGGTCTCCATGAGCCAGGGGCTACCGCAGAAGCGGCCCGGTTAGGACGGGTGCAGCTTGCGGCACTCCTGGGTGCTCCCGCTTGGCCCGGCACTCCCACAGTCCCTATCATTGCCATCTAAACTCCTGCAGCATTAAGAGGCACACAACAAGCCCCGGCCCGAGAGCACGTTAGGTACTCTGGTAGCAGCAGGAGGGGGTAAGGATTCTTTGCCTCACTCATTGCTTCAGTAGACAATGCGGCTACCTTGCCGCCACCGTTCCGCTGTAGCCAGGAGGCGCTAAAATCAGCAAAACCAGCAAAACCACCCACGGTAGCTTGCAAGTTTTTACCTCTGGCAGCAAAAAAGGGCAGTGATTTTAAAACTTCATTAGACAAATCAGCTCGCTCGCCCCCTCAGCTAATCTTCTTAATCACCAGCTACGGTCCGCCAAGTAAAAACCTTCAAACACCTTCAAACAAAAATCAATAAACACGTTAACCTCAAAGAAGAAGTAACACCGTGCTGGAGAAAGGGCATTGTCGCTCATAAATTCACCTGTCTTGGAAGCTACGAGCTATGAGAACGGCTGGTTTTAGGCAGAAAATCAGTAAATCATTGTAACCACAATAACAATAAATAAAAGATATCAAGACACCTAACAGGACACCACGAAAACCTTTACCTCACAATGGCTTACAAAAAATTAAGGGCCCGATTCACAGAACTAACTTAAGACGAAATCCTAAACTTACTACTATTTTGGTATTCACAGAAGACACTTACTCATTTTGGTATTCACAGGAGGCACTTACTTACTCATTTTGAGTAACTTACTCATTTTGAGTAACTTACTCATTTTGTGTAACTTACTCATTTTGGTATTCACAGAAGGCACTTACTCATTGATGAGTAAGTGCCTTCTGTGAATACCAAAATGAGTAACTTACTCATTTTGAGTAACTTACTCATTTTGTGTAACTTACTCATTTTGGTATTCACAGAAGGCACTTACTCATTGATGAGTAAGTGCCTTCTGGAATACCTAAAATGAGTAACTTACTCATTTTGAGTAATTTACTCATTTTGTATAACTTACTCATTTTGTGTAACTTACTCATTTTGGTATTCATAGAAGGCACTTACTCATTGATGAGTAAGTGCCTTCTGTGAATACTAAAATGAGTAACTTACTCATTTTGAGTAACTTACTCATTTGGTATTCACAGAAGGCACTTACTCAAAATGAGTAAGTTACACAAAATGAGTAAGTTACTCAAAATGAGTAAGTTACCCAAAATGAGTAAGTAAGTGCCTTCTGTGAATACCAAAATGAGTAGTGCCTTCTGTGAATACCAAAATGGTAGTAAGTTTAGGATTTTGTCTTAAGTTAGTTCTGTGAATCGGCCCTAAGATCACGCACGATCTTTATGAAAAGACTTGGAACACAACAAGCAATACGAAAGAGCACCGGTAAGACGGCCCGCATAGGAAATTCTGTTGGGAACGCAGAAATAACAACATTTTTCACAAAATTAATTAAAACAGAACAAGTGAGAACACGAATTGAACAGGAAAAAGCACAGAACACAGGAGAAGATAAAGTAGCGGATTCCAGTAATCTAACCCAAAGCCATAAAGGCTATGCGGGAGAATTAATCAGTGACACCATAACTCCAGCAACTGCACAAATAGATGAACACCAAGGATGCCCTAATCCATCCCCCTGTCTAGTCGATCATAAGATACATCAAATCTCTGAAACAGACTTCACCTTACTGATATAAACATCAATGATACTCTCTATTGCCAGGCTTCCAAAGTAATAAAGGAGTCGTCGACAATCTATAATAGTACCCCACAAAAAACTCCTGCCCTACTAGGGAATCTTTCT
Organism: Calotriton arnoldi; assembly: GCA_963921515.1. NCBI lineage: Eukaryota > Metazoa > Chordata > Amphibia > Caudata > Salamandridae > Calotriton > Calotriton arnoldi. The sequence goes on along the minus strand of CAWUFW010017332.1, from coordinate 122,010 downwards.
CAATCAACGGATTTTCTGTCTATAAAGAATATGCAATCTCCTAATGGACATACCCCGGTGTCCAATTCTCTATTTACGCTTCAAAGAATTTTGGAATCAGTTCTATCCCTTTTAGGGAATATAATGGAAAACTCTGATCAGATGTTGGACACACAAATAGGCATGCTGCAACATTTAGTAGATAAGAAAAGGAAACAAGAACTCAATTATCAATTACTACTAACAAAAGGAGAAGAAACAATTGCTGAAAATCCTCTCACACCTAAAGTCACCTCATTAACGGATGACTTATATCCATCGAAGAAACAAATGGCGACCCAAACGGGTCGGATCATACAAAAAGAAAAAAAGAAAAAGTCTGACAATAACCAAATCTTTTCCCTTAGAAATGTATTTAAGGAACCAAACAATGATAAAGCCCAACATAAGGTCATCCCCTATTATCCAATCTTTAACCAGCACAGACCTAATGACTCACATGAATCATGCAACAACCCCTTGATAAGTAAAAAAGAAATAAAAACCATCAAAACCTCAGTTTCAGCCTTTCCTGACCTAGCATCATCAAAAAAGGAAAGGAGAGCCAATAAGAACAAGCGGAAAAGGATCAAGAAAAGAGTAACAAGAAGATTAGTGAAACAGAAGTCTCGGAAGTTAACGTTTCTGAACCTCCTATCTCCCGAACACAAAACCCCAGAAAAAGAGCACATTTTAAAATCGGCAACAAATCAGAATGATAAGGGGCATCACCACTTAATACCTAAATCAAGACCGAATCTCAATCACCTAAACCCTCTGGCTCAAAGTTTTTCCATCGCAACGCACGGCAATGAGCCACCTGAACCTTCGGCCGTTCAACCGATAGAGCAGACCCCGGGGGCCTCGATACTTCAGGAACAGAAGGTCCAATCATGTTCCTTAGAAATTACTGACTTATTCCCTCGGGCAATGATCCACTCAACCGAGAGAGAATAACTAATCTTATTCGAAAGATCCATCCGTTACAGACATTAACAAGCTCGGAAATAAAACTAGTAGCTTTCCCGCTAGTCCAAAACTACGGTGGCCATTGTCAAATTTTGGTCTCAGGTGATACCGGCAATATTTCTAAAAGAAAGTGAGATTCTCCATTAAAACGGATATGATGTTGCAGTCGTAAACAACAATTTAAACCAAATACAGGACAAACCTAAGGAAAATAACAAAATGAAAAAGCAGCAATTGGTACAAGCACATAGCGGCTCTAAAAATCCTGCCAACATCCCCAACGAAAATCTAACCATCTTGATTAAGAATGGAGAGAGAAGGATCTGGAATAATAATATAACCAAAAAGGAAATTACACCAAAAGAAAACCACTGGTCCTGGATTGCAGCGAATTAAAATGGCAACAAACAGGAAAAGGAAAATAAACTCCCTTTTTAACAGAGGCTTGAGCATTGTGTCCTGGAATATGGCAGGGAAAAATCAGGAGAAACTTGCACTAATCCTGGAAGACAGCCCGGTGATCGTGGCTTTACAAGAAACTTGGATACAAGAAACTTGGATAACAACAACCTTCGATCAAAATGAGTACTTCGTATACGATATTCCAGCAGAGCCGGTCAGTCGGGGTCACGCTAAAGGAGGAATCGCAATTCTCCTAAACGAAGATTTCTTCTGGGATCAGGAAATCATCCCTTTGCGTCTAACGAATATACAATGCATTAGGTCAAGTGCTGGAACGATCCTATGGATGACCTAATCATCTTTAATGTCTATATTCCACCTGGCCCCAAAATGGACGCACTCACGAACAAAATATTTGAGGAAATAGAAAAGGTGGTAGAAGGCCAAGGATTCCCCTCAGTTTTGCTTACAGGCGATTTTAACGGGAAAATCTCTAATGAACTCTTAGAAAAATGGGAATACGGCAAACAAGAGGAAGCCTTGTCAATACCAACACCAATATTTCCCCCAGGGATTAAAGCAGACAAACGAGGAAAATAACACTCTCCTCACTTCCAGTATTAAATGGAGTTATTTTAAATGGATGCATAGAAGGAGATATACCTGCAACCTGTACAAGAAAAGGTAACCTCAATTCATCAATATTAGATTATATGATATGCAGCCAAGACCTGTTTGGGAGAGTATTAAATTTAACTACTAAATTCACACAGGGAAGTGACCATGCAATATTACACCTTATAACAGGTCTAATAGTGCAACCTACCTCTCCAGGGTATATTATGCATTTGCACAGCACTGTATTGGTGAACCAGGCTCAAGGGCGACTGACATGGAACTCGAGAACACTCAACAATATAAACTCTGCAATTGTCACTGCACAAGCATTACAGATCATTCATTCCTCAGACCCAACAACAAACTTCGAATTAGTTCTAAATGAAATAGTGCAATCCCTGCAGGATACCCTAAAACATCGAAGTTCCCAACCAGGAAAACATAAAAGTAAGAACTTAGACAAAAGAGCAACTGCACTAAATAAATTAATTAGGCGCAATTCCTCCATTTCTCAGAAAATAGCCAACACAAAATCAAAATTTAAAACCGTCGCCAGAGGGAAAAAGAAAAAAAAAGAAAAACATCAGGATCAAAATGGGTTGATATTCAGATTGCAGCCAAACAAAAAACAATTGCGTATACTGGAGCCTAATTGCTAAAGAAACAGGTACAAAAAAATCCGTGCAAGCCTCACCAGTTCCCCCAACTGAATGGGAATCATACCTACATAATTTATACAAATTAAACTCGAAGCAAGAAAATTCGATCTAAGTATTAAGCAAGCCAGGGGAAAATATTCTAGACAACGGTTCTCCAGCACCTCGGCAAATTGAATATTACATAAAAAATGCAAGATCTTCTTCTGCAATGGGTCCGGATCAGATCCCAATAAAAGTACTTCAAAGTAATCCAGAAGAATGGAGTAAGTTTCTAGCCCCCCTTTACTCCCACTGCTACGCTACTGGTGAAATCCCAAAATCATGGAAGGGGAGCATCGTGATCCCAATCTATAAGAAGGGTTCTCGGTTGCTTCTTTGCAATTACCGACAGATCGCCCTGCTGGACGCAGCAGGGAAGATCTTTGCGGCAAGTGTTCTGGATCATCTTAAAGAGTGGGCTTAACCGGATTGATCCCTCGAAATCAAGCTGGGTTCCGACAAAAACACTCTGTAACTGACAACATAGCGGTGTTACAAACAATAATAGAAAAATACGTGGTCTCAAAATCACAGGCTGTCTATTCTGTCTTTGTTGATTTCACGACGGCATTCAGCAGAGTGGATAGACCCACACTCTGGAGCAAGCTTAGAAAACTGGGGATTCCGGATAACCTGCTTCATATAATTACATCACTATATTCGGAAACGTGGTGTCAAGTACAAATGGGGAAAGAGAAGGGTCTTACTTGCCCAATAGTTACACCAAATGGTCTTAGGCAAGGTTGCCTCTTAGCTCCCCTTCTGTTTTCTCTATATCTCAGTGATCTTCCGGAATGTTTTACACAGGTCATCCATTTTCCCCCCAAAATATCACTATGCAAACTCCATATCATGATGTACGCCGATGACGTGGTTATCTTAGATCTTTACCCATTCGGCCTACAAAGGAATCTACAAGTACTTACCAAATACACAGAAGAAAACTTTCTAGTGCCAAATATAACAAAAACAAAAATAGTTCCGTTCAGAGGAAGAAAATGATAGACAAAATACAACTGGACTCTAGGAGGAAAACCGCTAGAAGTGGTGAAGGAATACACCTACTTAGGGCGTATATTTACACAAACTTTACAAAACTCCCCTCATCTGCAGCACTTGGCCCGTAAGGCAGATGTACACGTGGGGGCTCTCCAACGACTATATTCCTCCACTGGGCACAGGCATTTATCTTCTCTTTTACAGGTTTTTAGCTCCAAGATCCCACCGATCCTATTGTACGCTCTAGAATATATCCCAATAAGACAATGGAAACAAATACAACTTAAAGAAGGGAAAATACTTCGGAAACTGATCAAAGTGCATCAAGCAGTTCCTGCACAAGCTCTGCGCCTCGAGCTTTCTTTAGTCAGCTCATATGCCAGAGGAATTACCAACATTATAATATGGGCCTACAACCTTGTACACGCAGAACAAGGCACCTTAAGATTTTTGCTGAAAACAGAGACTTTCAACCTAGGATCACCGAAGTACGTCTATAGTCAAAACCTAATTATTGCACTCAAACTATCGAACTGTACAACCGAACTGTTGAAATCTTGGACTCCTGCGCACTTGAGGCTCTTCCTAAAACATTTAACGCCGAGGATAAGTTATGACCTTGATATTCAACATTGCTCTAAATTGCACCATTATGAATCTTATGCAGAGACAATAGAATATAAACAATTACAACAGTATACTCATTTTACCTTAAGGCACGGAGTCCGGCGATGCATTATATTACTTCGGCTTGGGATTCTCCCTTTTAAATCTTCTACATCTAAGTGGAACCTTAACGAAAATGCCAGTTGTTTATGTGACCTCTGTAACGGAGGTGTGCAAGACTTAAAGCATGTTTTGTTTGTTTGCCCTAATTCGACAGTGGTAGATGCCAGAAAGCGGTACCTAAAATTAATTCAAACAAGATGTACTAGTACAACCATACAGAGCTTGATTTTGCTGCTTAAGTCACCTCCTAATGAATTTGTGTGTTATAATCTGATTACGTTTGTAAAAACTTTTTTAAAATTGTATTATAATGATTACTTATTAATTTTTCATAACAAATTTATTTTTATCTCTTCTTTTAAAAAAATAAAAAAATTGTTGTTCTCAATAGAGAACTAAATCAAATAAATAAACTTGAACTTGAACTTGAATGAGGGTGTGCATGGTGCATGGATGATTGGATGAGTGCATGCGTGGTGCATAGATGATGGAATGAGTGGTGCATGGATGATTGAATGAGTGCATGAGTGGTACATGGATGATTGAATGAGTGCATGAGTGATGCATGGATGATTGCATGAGTGGTGCATGGATGTTAGAATGAGTGCATGAGTGGTGCATGGATGATTAAATGAGTGCATGAGTGGTGCATGCATGACTAAATGAGTACACGAGTGGTGCATAGATGGTTGGATGAGTGCATGAGTGGTGCATGGGTGATTGGATGAGTGCATGAGTGGCACATGCATGGTTGAATGAGGGTGTGAATGGTGCATGGATGATTGGATAAGTGCATGGATGGTGCATAGATGACTGAATGAGTGCATGAGTGATGCATGGATGATTAAATGAGTGGTGCATGCATGAATGTATGTGTGCATGAGTGGTGCATGGATGATTGGATGAGTGCATGAGTGGTGCATAGGAGACTGAATGAGTGCATGAGTGATGCATGGGTGATTAAATGAGTGCATGAGTGGTGCATGCATGAATGAATGTGTGCATGAGTGGTGCATGAATGATTGGATGAGTGCATGAGTGGTGCATGGATGATTGGATGAGTGCATACGTGACACATGCATGGTTGAATGAGGGAGTGAATGGTGCATGGATGATTAGATGAGTGCATGAGTGGTGCATGGATGATTGGATGAGTGCATAAGTGGCACATGCATGGTTGAATGAGGGTGTGTATGGTGCATGGATGATTAGATGAGTGCATGAGTACTGCATGGATGATTGAATGAGTGAATTAGTGGTGCATCCATGATTGAATGATGGTGTGAGTGGTGAAGGGATGATTGGATAAGTGCATGAGTGGTGCATGAATGATTGCATGAGTGGTGTATGGATGATTAGATGAGTGCATGAGTGGTGTCTGGATGATTGAATGAGTGCTGCAAGGATGATTGAATGAATGCATGAGTGGTACATGCAAGATTGAAAGCGGTGTGAGTGGTGCATGGATGATAGGATGAGTGCATGAGTGGTGCATGGATGATTGAGCGAGGGCAAGAGTTGTGCATGGATGATTCAATGACTGCATGAGTGGGGCATTGATGATTGAATGAGTACATGAGTGGTGCTTGGATGATTGAATGAGTTCATGAGTAGAGCATGCATGATTGAATCAGTGCATGAGTGATTCATGGATGTTAGTATGAGTGCATGTGTGGTGAATGGATGATTGAATGAGTGCATTAGTGGCACATGTATGTTACAATTAGTGCATACGTTGTATATATGTGATTGAAAGAGTGCATTACTACTCTGTGAGTGATTGAATGAATACATGATTGTTGCATGGTTGATTGAATGAGTCTACAAGTAGTGTATGGATGTTTGAATGAGTGCATAAGTAGGTCATGGGTAGTTGGATGAGTGCATGGGAGATAAATGGGTGATTGAATATGCAGATGAGTGCTGCATGACTGAATGAGTTCATGAGAGGAGTATGGATGAGTGACTGAGTGCATAACTAGTGTATGGGTGCTTCAGAGAATGCATGAGTGCTACCTACATGAGAGAGTGAGTGGATGAGAAGTATATGGTTTGTTTAATGAGTGCATTAGTGGTGTATGATTGATTCAATGAGTGGGTGAGTGCTGTATGTGTTATTAAATTTGGTGCATAAGTGCCAATATGGCTTAGTGAATTGGTGTTTGAGAGTCTGTATGGGAGTGTACATGGGTGTATCAGTGTGACTGTGAGTGAGTGAATGGAAGCATGACTGTGTTCTATTGGTGAGTGAATGGTACCTGAGTGACTGTATCAGTGAGTAAATAGTCGCAATAGTGCATGTATGGTTGAGTCAATGGGTGTTAGTGCTGGCATGGGTAAGTCAATTTGTAGATAAGTGCATGCATGGGTGCATTAGTGCATGTATGAGTGAGGGAATGGATGTATCGTTATGTGTTTGAGTGAGTGAATGGGTGCATCAGTGACTTTATTGGTGAGTGAATAGGTGGTTCAGTGTGTATAAGGGCCAATGAAACAGTGGATAAGAGTTTGTATGGGTCAATGATTGCCTGTATAAGTGGCTGTATAGCTGAGTTAATAGGTGAATGTCTACCTTCATGTGTGTGTGTCTACGTGGGTGCATGAGTGCTTTTATGTGTGGGTGAATGGATGCATTAGTTTCCTTATGAGTAGCACATATTTCTATGGAACATAAGTGATTTGGCACATTGAATGTCACTGAACTACAGCCAGTCTGTAAGAGAGTGTGAGTGAGAATGAATGAGTGAGTGTGAGTGAGAGAATGCGTGTGAGTATGAGCAACAATGTGATGTGATGCTTGCTTGTTTGTTGTTGGGCCTGGGATAATGAAGATAATTATTGTCTTATAGAGACAACCATAGCATATAACTGGTCTTGGTATAGTTGCAGAAATTCTTAGTATGGCAGACACCTCTGATAGAATAGGCACTGGCATGCTTGTGGTAATTTTTGGCATAGACTACACAATGGTAAATTAGTGGTTCTGGCAAACCAGAGATAATTGATGCTGGTACTAGCATAATGGAAGCAATTCTTGGCATAAAGGTGGGAGGCGGACAACTTAGCATATGAGAGGGTGGCAATCATGACAAACTGCTGGCCCCAACACACTGTGGTAATTTTTAACAGAAGGTTCACCTATAGTATATGGATGACATACATTGCAATATTCTGGCACTGGCATAGTTTATGTAAATTTTGCTATAAGACAGCACCCATGGAATGTGGGAGCATCCATGACAAATTGCTGCCCCAGGTATACTGGAGGCAAATTCTGACATATGGGACCCATTTCATATTTGGAAAACAATTGTGGTACTTCGGCAATGTCATGTGTTGTGATGATCAGTTCATGTGACTTTCCTTCCTGGAAAAAATCAGGGTCAAGGATCCTATTATGTCAATTCCTATGGTGTTTTTTAAGGCTAAAGGGTATGTGATGTCACTTCCACTACCCCGGGGATTGTGGTGAATCGACACCCATGATGAAGTGCCAGCCCACTCATGACATGGGTAGCATGCAAGGCCTTAATATGCAGAGCCCAACCAGATTTTACTTTTTTGGCTCCACTCACCACTACTGCGCCACCTTTCCTTATGTGAAGCAGGGGCTGAAAAGAGATAAGAACTGCGTAAAGGTGTCACCTAATGTAAGAGATTCACTACTACACATGTCGCAAAAGCAGAGGATTGGCCTGTTAGTGTCTGGCTGTCTGCTCCTCAATTGGACAGCAGAACACGCAGCCAGTCACCAAAGTATTACAGAAGTAATGTCTTTGTACATGATTAAAAGGGCCTGCAGATAGAAAGGTGGCCCCTTCATGCTCTAAAGAATGAGCCACCACTGGTCCAATGGGAGAATTTGATTTCTAATTTGGGTTGACATTATTGAGGTTCTGTTGTTGGCTTACTTTGCCACTTTTTATCCAGAATAAGTGTTGATGCACTACTCACACTTATTTATTAATTTACTGAAAAAAATGATCAAACATTTGAAAATATTTTGCAAATATACATAATTATGTACTGTAAAGACATTTTTCACATTTTAATGTAAAAAAATGTTACACTGCAAATATTGTGTTGTTCGAATATGAATTTACCTTGAAAAAATGAAAGACAAGAGGTGTTTGGCAAAACAGGAATAGTTGGTTTAATCAAACGCAGCGGCCAGGAGAAAAGGCAACAGAGTTGGGGTCTGAAGACTGTCTCAAAGCACATTGGTTTCAGCCGTCTTTTAATACATTACATGAAGACAGAAATCTGGGCCTAGTCATGGGGCCATAAATCTGATCATTTGATAAGAAGTGCAGGTGGGTCTTGACCTTGCGTGAATGCAATGTGGGGCGAGTGGGTACGTATCCAAATGTCCGGCATGGGGAGCATGTGATCACTGCGTGTAGTGTGCATGCTGTGTTCTGATTGGCTGAGTGTTCGTAACTTATTGTGGCATCTGACTTTATGGTGTTTTGGGAAGGCGCTCACCTTAGGCCAAGCGTATTTTATTGGGGCCAGTCTCCTAAAACCATTGTGGTGTCGCTGCTTTTCTGTTGGATCGATCTAGGTTTTCATGTTCACACGTTTGTCTAAGTGTTACGGATCACCCCCGTGACCTGTCATTCAGTTGCTTCAGGCCTAGGTCACAGAGTCTGCCTGACCACATAGTTCTGACTCTGGGTTGATAGGGAGGTCATATCGGGTGGATTTGACACCAGAAATACAAGTTTGTTGTTATACGTATATATATATCATGGTCTACATCGACATCATATTTATCAATATTAACAATAGCGGTGCCTTTTTTTTGTTGCAAATTTGGACGTGTCACCTGTTCTTGTGCAGATATATTACTTCAGCCTATGCTGAGGCAATTTTCTTTCTCTCCAATGCACGGCATTATCAGAATCCAATGGTTCTTCACAGAATGCTTTGTCAGGTGGACAAGAATCAGTCTTTGGAAATACATTTTGGTTATAATTTCACTTTTCTCTGCCTCCCATTGAGCTTTTCTAATGTAAGCATTGTTTTATAAAGTAGAAATATTTCATGTGTGATATATTTCCCCAAGAGAGTAAATATATCTCTGAATAATTTGTTCTTACCGAAGCAGAGTGCAGTGAGCTGGATGATAAACGGAAACTGTGTTCAATTAGCTGTCTGTGTTAAATGTAAAAAAAAGAGAGAAACAAAGACATGGACATGTAAATGTCTGAACTTTCACGCTAATGACCTGACAATAATATATGTACTGGTTACTCTATTCCCACGTGTCAAATTTGTCAGATAGTAACACTTAGCATTAGCGGCTTGTCTAATTAAGCAACAGATAGATATTGGTCACTGTTTCACTGGGGCAGTGCCTGTGCCTGTGAAAGAAATATGTTACATGAAAAGATGTTATCGTTAAATGTAAGGTTGCAAACCAAACATCTTTGAATCAGCTGTTATCACACCGCCAATATGTGCTGGAAATTAGCAGGGGCGTAATGCAGGCCCCTGAAGCCCCTGAGCAAGGTTGTCCCGAAAGCTTCCAGGGGGACCCAAACCTCAAGGGGGCCTCTTTCAGTCTAAGGTCAAAGAGTATCTGTGTGATATCGGAGACTCAGGGGCCACTCATTACATTCTGCAGGGGCGACCCATCAATTGTGTTACACCACTGGAAAGGAGTCACGCAAATATTTGCGTAATAAATATTAATCAGCACGGTCGCAATTACCGACCTCTGCCAAAGGCTGTAAATGAAGGAACAAAGACCTGTCTCCCTACATTTGAAGACCTCATTTCCTGCATTTAATTTCCCAAATCGGAAACTATTTAAAGTTTTGCTTAGAAACAGTTGCATCTGTCTATTTGATATCTCTTGTCCTCCTGTTTCCAACACAAATTTTATATGTATATGTACATATATATATATAATGAGTTTAGGCAGATTTTTGGGAACTCCAACAAATACTGACTGCGGTGTCCTCCAACCACTCATATGTCTAGCAGGCGGCTCTTCATTGGAGGCCAATGATTGACTGCAGAGCGTAGCTCTGCGACACCCCGGTTTACCTACCATTATCCCTAACCATATGGCTATCCCCCCATGCATCCCGGCCTTGCAGAGTGTGCCACATTCTAAAGAAGATAGTTCCCAGGGGGAAGCAGGACTTAGTAGTTCCATTATTACTACTCAGGAAGAAGAGGGTGACGATCCCCTCACGTGCTCAATCTCCCAAACACCAGCTCATCCTCTACCTAGCAATTCTATCCCCACACAGAGCACTGTACCTGGTCCGGCACTCCACCAGCAATTGAGGATTTTATCATGGAATGTGGCCGAGTTAAGTAGCAAAATGCCAATCCCCCATAGGAACAAACTAGTTGAAGATTTCGACGTCTGTATCTTTCAAGAGACCTGGAGCCTGGTTTCCCTATATAAATCCGGGTACGCTTGTTTCCACTCACCTGCAATATCTATAGGGAGAGGGCGCCCATCAGGGGGACAGACCATTTGGGTGAACATTGCCCTTTATTGTCGAATTATTCGCCAAACAAGCTCCAACCCAGATATTCTGGGGCTTAGCATTAGGGGGCCCAGGGGAGGAGTGATAATTGAACTGTTCAACATCTATGCGAGGGGGACGAAAGGGGGCAGACCCTCACCCACTATCTCAGCATTGGAGGAGTGTTTAGCTAACTGCTCACCCCATGCCAGAGTGGTGGTTGAAGGAGACCTCAACTGCACTTTTGAACCTCTGGCTAATGAAGATTTAATGGGAATTGAAGAATATGATAGCAAATGGGCTGTTCCCCAATGCCCTCACCATAGTGTATGGTTTGAGGGCAGTTAATGGCAGAACACCATCAGATAAATGTGGTGCAAACACCTACAATAGAGCTAGCTTTCAGCCCCGGATTGACTATATCCTCCTCGACGTGAAGCTATGGGGGGGACCTGGTTGATATGAGCGTGGGCACCACCACAGAGAGCGATCACAATCCTCTTTGCTTAACTTTGAAACCCCTGTGGGAGGCACCCTATTATCATGAGAGCGACCCACCATTGGTTATTACTAGAGAGATAGTTCCCTCAAATTGTAATAAATTCTTGAAATTGCGGAAGGTGATTTTGCAAGACACAAAGATCGCTGGTATTCAACATGATTTGACTGTAGCTACATCAGAGCTCCAGGCCGCGGCCCATAGCGCAAGTAGGTTGACGGAGGCATCTAAGATCCATCTGCGCACCGTCAACCGAATTAGGGCATACTTTTTAGCTCCCAATTTGGGCAACAAATCCAGCATGCCCACTAAAGGGCCGTACTCATGGTATACAAAAAATTGTAGGCATAAGCGACTGCTCCTAGCTGCAGCAATTAAAGATAAGAACTGCCCCCTGATTAAAGCTGCCAGGAAGTGCTACAGAGCTGCTTTGCAGGAGGCGAAGTTAGCATGGGATGAATCGCGCTGGCAGCAACTCAGGGAAGCAAGCTCAGCCAAGGACACCAATTTATTTTGGACCTTAGTCACCTGGGGCAGTAAGTCAGGCGTACGTTCACCTGCAAACCATATCACAGGCCAGGTATGGCACGATCACTTTAGAAAGCTTTACTCAACACCAGACACCACGCCATCCATGGAGCTAGATGATTTAAATGGAAGCCTTACAGATGATAAGCGTTTTGATCTAGCGGAGGTAGAGGCCGCAATAAGTAAAATAGTGCCTTCCAAAGCAGCAGGACCAGACGGCCTGCCAGGCAATCTCTTTCTCGCCGACCCTTTAAATTGGGCACGTTATATCCTACTCCTGGTAAACGCTATAGCTAGTGGAGCCCCGGGTCTTGGAAGGGCGCCGAGGTGGTCCCTATCTACAAAAGGGGAGCCAGAGACGACCCTTCCAACTACAGGCCCATTAGTTTGATCGATGCTCTGCAGAAGGTCTTTGGTATAGTCCTTTTGCAGAGGATACAGCTATGGTCTGACGATGAAGCCATCCTTTCTCAGTACCAGGCTGGCTTTAGGCCAAAGACTGGAACGATGGACCAGGTGTTTAGACTGCTGCTTATCTATTGGAAGGTAGTGGTGATTGGCAAGGGCAGTCTTTATCTTGCATTTATCGATTTAAAGACTGCCTTTGACCTGGTCCCTAGAAATAAGCTGTGGTCAATGCCTAGTGAGATGGGTATCCCCCACTTTATTCACAAATTGCTGGTCCGGCTAAACAAGGGCAATTATGCCCAGGTTAGATGGGGGGCGCAAGGACAACTAACAGAACGCATCCCGGTCAACAGAGGAGTCCGACAGGGTTGTGTTTTGGCTCCCACCCTATTCTCTCTTTATATGAATGGGGTGGTTAGCTTTCTGCAAGAAGACCCAGCAGATGCACCAACTCTGGGGGGCGACAAGGTACCAACCCCCCTGTTTGCCGATGACACCCTACTGGTGTCTAAGACCCCAGCCGGGTTGCAGCGCCTATTAAATAGGTTCCAACTTTTTGTGATAATCGGGGTTGGTCATAAATACTCAAAACCAAATTCATGGCCTTTAATTGCCATAAGTCGTACAAGAGCAGCCCTTTGCTAGGCGGGACATCCCTGGAAAGGGTAGACACCTTCGACTATCTAGGTGTCAGACTCTCTGACAAAATGTCATGGAGGCCCCACCTAGCAAAGATGTTGATGGGGCACAAACGAGTGGTTGGAGTACTGGGAAAGGAACATCGCTCCTCTCATTCTAGGCCGGGAGCCCCTGCCGTTCAAGTTTATGATGCTAAAGCAGTCAGCTCAGCTCTTTACGGAGCAGACGTATGGGGATTCGATAAGGTTGACGACCTCTGCAGATCTGAGCACAAGTTCCTTAGAGACCTGGTGATGTTACCCCAAAGTGTCCCCCTTACTCCCTTATTGCTTGATATGGGCAGGCGGTCGATCAGTGATGTAGCCAGGTTGCGCCCACTGCTCTTTTCGGCCCGCATTAGGCGGACCCCAGAGCTTCTCCCCTATGCTGAAGCCCTTACTGAGATCATATGGTTAGACACCGGTCGTAAAATAGGCTGGATTTCAAATGTTAGAAAAATGTTGACAGCCATAGGACTCCAAGCGCACTGGTAAATGCAGGAACTCCCAAGGAAAGACGAGCTCAAACATCAGTACTGGGAATGGGTGGAACAACGGGAAATCTGAAAACCTAGTGTGGGCAGATTAACAGCAGAATTTTATTTACATAAACAGATTAGATATTTAGAGCCTTTTTTAGACACAATCCAGGTCCCCGGGGACAGGATGTTGTATATACATTTTAGATTTGGAACTCTCCCTGCCCGTGAGACGACTGCGAAATGGCACCAATGCAATGAGACATTAAAAGATTACCCATGTTGCAGAGCCCCGCTAGAAAGTGTTGCCCATGTTATGTTCGTATGCCTGGCATATAACATCTTGAGGGGCAAGTGGCTAAAACCGATCTGTCGACAACTGGGCACACGGGACTATCTGGCAGCCCTGCGCATCTTTATGTTTGATCCCAGACCCTTTTTTGCATGCTGCATGGCAAAGTTTCTTGGCCAGGCATGGCAGATTAGATGGAAAGCCCTTTCGAGAGCGGCACAGTACTAATTCGATCAAACATGTGACGAAACTGCCGCAGGGCCCTTAGGTCGCCTGGCCAAGTTACAAAACCAGATCTCATGCACAAGCACTTTATTCGTTAATCATTTCTGCTGCTATTTCAAGGAAGGCTAGAGCCTTTTAGCAAGTGTAATAGGGGTGCTTAACCAAGCCCATTACAAAGATTCTTATTAAGATGAAACATTACGTAGTTTTTCCCCCTATTTTTACTGGATACAATGTATATATTTTTATTGATATGATGTGTATTAATTTTTAACTAATTGAACCCAACAATTGTGCTACGGGTCGTGGGGCGGATAGTCTATTTTGATGTATTGCTTGTGTATATAACTTTTTATATTGCCGTATGTTATATCTATCCTGTATTGCAGCCACAAAATGTTTTTATAGCTTTTATGACACCAGTTGTCGAAATAAAGCTTTATACAACAACGACTTTAACCCCTTGACCGCGATCGGAATTCCGCTCGTGTGCTGGACATTCCGATCGCGGGTGGGGTCGTGACGAGCTCAGCTCGTCATGCGCACTAGCGCTATTGCGACAGCATGACGAGCTGAGCTCGTCATGAGCACGGAAGGGGTTAAGGGCCCACAGATGAGGAAGATCTTGAATTCGGTCCTGATTAAGGCCCCAATTATAATTTATTTTAGCACCAGTGGTGGAGTTACGATTAGCCGTGAGGCACGCCCAAGTGTCAAGAATGGCATTGCCAAGCAACCTTAATTTGCATAAGCTACTTTCCACCAAAGATGGCAAGCTGCAATGCCTAAAATATTTTTAGTGCACGACAAATACCCGAGCTAAGGTGTGCAAAGGAGGTGTAATTGGGCTGAACGAGCCCCAAAAGCTCTAGAATGTGACGCAAAGCCACTCAGCAGAAATAGAGCGACCTGTCTTTGCATGAAATCCTAATGCTAAGTAAAATCAGGCACACACAAGGACCAAGTGGTATATTGTGTGGGGTTCCAGCAAGTAATGGTTGCATGGACTTCCGTTTCCGTGTTGAAGGACCATTATGCGAGTCGATGATCATCAGCGCACAGTAGTAGGAAACTAAAATTTAAAAAAACAGGAAGCAAGTGGCTGAAAGGTGAATTGTTTGGCACTATGAAACACTATGGGGCATATTCTCAAGAACGTGTGATAACTACCGCAAAAGTTGCTTAACGCAACCCTTCACATCGCAGTCTATCGCGGGAAAATAACACTGTGTTAACGTGGTATTCCCAACCCGGCGGCACCATGCGATAGTAGCAGGATAACGTGCCAAATGACTGCCCAAAAATTAACGCGACGCAGAAAAAATGCGAAACACGAAAGCGACAAAACCTGCGATGCCCCAAATCACGATACAAAAATCAGTGACAAACAGCCACAGGCCCGCAATTCCCACGCGTAATGCGGGAAAATGCACTATAAAAGCAACCAAAAAAACCCACCAAAACCAAATCAAACTGCGTAGCACCATGGATGCACCCGGACCGAGTGCAGAGGACAACCCGAACCCCACAAGCCCCACGGAGGACCAGCCAGGAACCCCGTGTCCAGGGAAGGGCAAGGAGAAGAGGAAGAGGAAGGCGGGGTTCAGTCCGCAGGAAGACCGGATCATCATCACGGAGGTGATAGAACACTACCAACAACTGTTAGTCACCTTCACTGCGTCATTGGCAACACAAACGGAAATATGGCAGTCCATCATCACCAAAGTGAATGCGGTCGGAGTGTCGAGGAGGTCAATGGAGGAGGTCAAGAGGCGCTGGCATGAAGTGCACAGCCAAACCAAACAGAAACTCGCTGCCAGCATGAAGGCAGCAAAGGCGACAACAGGAGGAGCTGGATGAGCTGGATGAAATGGTGGCCACAGTCATCAGTGTGGAGACGGTGCAAGGAGTTGGGGGTCTGGACACAGCCCGATATGACCTGACCCAACAGCAACAGGGTGAGTAACCACCAGGGACTGGGGGGACGGGGGCAGATGGGCACAATGGCACACATGCACAATCATGTGCAGCACACTGCACACCCACAATGAGTGTGGAACATGTCCCTGATACCCTTGGCACACTGCAGCACCCTTAGAAACACCAAATAGGCCCCCGTCCACAATGTGCACAAATGGGCCCCCCTCCATATCACCAATGCCACAACCTACCCATGCACATGTGCTGAATCCAGAAAAGCAGCGGTTCCGTGAGCAACACTGACAATGCAAGTGACACTGCATAACAGATAGCATGGCTGAAGTCACAATACATGACATGGTGCATGAGACGACACTGAAGTGGCTGAGTGTGGACCACATCCGTAAAGGAGCACGTCACACTTAGACACATCCACCTACGACACATGACGTCAAAAACACACCTACAGATACACAATGCACAAGATTACCAAATATCTCCAGTAGCACAAATGACCCAAGTCGCAAACATCCCAGCACCCGAAAAGCACACAAGTCAAATGCACACCGACTCAAAGGGATAAGGGTCC
The DNA here is from genome assembly GCA_963921515.1 of Calotriton arnoldi. Lineage (NCBI taxonomy): Eukaryota > Metazoa > Chordata > Amphibia > Caudata > Salamandridae > Calotriton > Calotriton arnoldi. Next base: position 105,472 of record CAWUFW010017332.1, on the reverse strand, counting down.
GCCAATACAGGGCTGCAGGGGCGAATCGCCAACAATGCAGCACACACACATAGCAATCACAGTACATCAACATTGACGACAATGTGGGACAGAGTGCAACCCCTACACCACAGGACAGAGGACACAACTGGTGCCGCTTGTGCATAGAAACTGGCCAATCACATCTGGCAATGCATGACACTGTGAGATGATAATGTACGAGTACAACCACACATCCGTCATGTAGTCGAAATGTCCACTGTACCCCATCAAATAGCCAGCTTCACCAAAACAGTCACAATGTACATCATCATGCAGTCCGAATGTAAACATCTACAATGCGTCAACATACATGGAACACACTGTTAACCTGCATCTCCCCTTTACATTGCAGAGGGACAATCAACACCTCCTGCAGAGCAGATCCCACATCTCTTCAGTGATGATGAAGAGGACACCCTGCCCATTTGCCCAGACACACTCCAACGGCTCGTGGACAGCCTCCACACCCCACCTCCAGGAGCAGGGCAGCCCAGCTGCATCGCGGTGAGCCCACCCCCTGCACAGACCACACAGCAGGAAGCACACACCACCACGGCTGCCTCCCAGGACCCCCACGACCAACACATGGATTACAAACACCGTGTGTTAGGGTGCCAGGAGAAGATGGCAGATCAGCTGCGGCTGGGTTTCGAGCTCATGGCAGACAAACTCGATTCCATACCTGGGTGCCTGAGTCCCCTCAGGGAGCACCTACAGTCCTTAACGGATACCCACTGTCCGCAAGATGCTCACCAACAATCCTTGGCTGACATCGCTGGGTCCATTACTCGGATACAAGAACTGTCTAGGAAGACAGGCTCCAGCAATGACAGCACAGAGTTGGCACAGATGTGGAGGAGAATGAAGACCATGGAGCACATGCAGGCTGGAAGTATGGCTACCACTGCTGAACATCAGCGAGATGTAGCTGCGATCTTCCATGCCTTGCAGATCCTCATCCTGCCACTGCTGCCACTGAGCCTGTTCCAGATGACAGCTGCAGGAACCTCGACACACACATCTCTGCCCCCTGACGTGTCAGTGGCACACAGTGATGCAGCCCTATCACCTTTGCACCCTGATGTGTCAGTGGCACACAGTGACGCAGCCATAACACCACCCCACACACCTGACACACCGGACACAGAAGAAGTCTCAGAGGAGTAAGATGTGGAGGGTAATGACTGTGTGAGGAATGAGGTAGTAGCATCTGTCCCCGCCATATGGCCTGTCCCTGCCTGGTTGTGCTCTCTGCATCATGCCCTGGAACAACACCTCCCACTGTCCCCCGAAACACTCTGCGACCTTCACATGGACCCCGACATGGACTGCCATATCTGCTCTGGTAACAATGACACCGCAATTCCGCGGCGGACTGAACTCTTCCTCTTCAGATTAACTTTGCCTTGCCACAAGGACTCTGGTTGGCCCACCACTGGGCAACCATCTTATATGGGCTTGAAGTGGCCATGTACTGCTCCAGCTCCGACACTCCCCAGAATGTAAATAAAACATTCCAAATCACACAGATGTGTCATGTCTATGTTCACTCACGTATAAATGTTTTGATGCATGTAGGGACATTGATTGCACTAAAAGGTACACCCTGGTAAATGTCATCAATGCGCATGTTTGACCTTGACCCACATGGCCACTTAGATGACTGTGAAGGTGTGAACTAGCTGTGGCCTTATTGCACAGTGACAACAATCTCGTTGCCCCCCAACGTAGCCCCACGTCCATGTATTAAATAGGGATGTGTGTGGAAATGTCAAATTCGGTAGCAGTCCTGAAGTGGTGTCCCCCATCACATGTGACATCAGAACGTCTCTTTGCATGCCTACTCACACACATCTGTGTGGACATAGTCTGTTTTGATGGATGACCCTGATCTACTTGGCAAGAAGTTGGACACCATATGCACATTGCTGGGGACACGTAAGAGCACAGGTCTGCCAGCAACTATCCCAGCCACAATGTCTGGCTCACAGAGGTGGAGCTGTCAATAGGGACTCACCCCCAATTCACAAGCGTCAGTCAATCCCTCCCTGTGTACGGACAATGCACATGTAGGCACAAAACTGCCATTATAATCAACACTCATCACAGTTGTACACAGGTAAAGTTGCGTAGACTTTATTAGCATGTGCGTGTCAGTACGGGCAAGGCAAGGGCCACAACATGCAGACCTATGTTTAGGACACTTACAGTCAGCTTAGGAACATGTCGAGGTGCAAGTAATGGGCTGGCAGAAATGTACACCAATCATCACGGATGTCAAGAGTCTCAACCCACCTTGCCTTGCTGGACGAGTCATGTGATGTTTTGCGTCTGCTCATTGGCCCGTGTCAGGGGACACGACTCACAGCCCATGGGATCTGCATAGTGCTGTAGCACCGGACTGCGCTGACTGTGTGCTCTGCTGACAGTGAGCAGGTGTAAGGATCCCACAAGGTCACATGTCGTACTACATTGCCATGTGTATACTCTCCCCCCAGCAGTTTCTCCGATTTTGGAACGTTGCCAGGCGATGCTGTGCAGCTCCGCCCATGGGACTGCATCACCTTGCACAGGTGTGTGTACACACGCGTAGGTCCACGCACATGCATTCTGAGTCCAGGTGAAGGCAGACATGTCCACTGTTGTGGTGGGGTATGTGACCATTCCTCCAAGATGCTACAAGGTGTGGGGACCTGTACTGTGGGTGACAATCAGTTGTGGCTGCAGGAACGTAGTTACTCGTCCATGTATGCGAGCGCTGCTTCATGGGCAATCTGTTCCAAGAGTACATCGTTGTCGAGGTCAAGGTACACGAGGGCGAGCCAATCCATTACCTGCTCCGGGCAGCTGTGCTCCGTCCACGCCGTTTCACCAATCCGCAACAGGGCCCAATAGGGGAGCACCTCGATGTGGTCACTGCACACGAGTTGTGCAATCTCCCATGCCCAACTGCCTGCACATACGCCAAATATCAAGGCATCCCATGCACGGGTATCACGGTTACACTCCTGTTCGTGGGCCAATAGGGGGCGCACACACAAGTCATAATCCAGTTCAGCTACCGTTGTGTTGGATAGGCAGACATCCATGGGCCACTCGAATGTGCATGATCGACAGTGGAACCAGGGCTGGACGCAGGTGACTTACGCAAGACGGAAACTCAGACGGTAACTGATGATCAACACTGCCAGTGGCAGTGATCCCAACAGATGCAGCATTCGTGCACGGTACAGTTCCATGTGACAGGGGTTGTGCATGTGCCCGGGATTGCCAGCCATTGCCTTTGTTGGTCTCGTAGCACCAGCACGCTTCTGACAGGCGGCAGTTATGTGGATGATATGCCACTGCTCGGAGCAATGAGTCGTATTTGTGTGCAACGTTTGGGCGTATGGGTTGTTTTTTACTTATGTGTCAGGGGCATCCCAAGCAGGTGTGCCTCAAGCAGGGACAAGTGTGTGTGGGGTGTGGACACGTTGGTCTTTCATTCGCGCAGTTCGTGGTGTGGGAGTCGTCACGATCTGGTAAGGTATCTCTCGCAGGGAGTGCCAGCCGCATTCAGGACCAAGGTCGGGGGTTCATATGTCCTTCAGCCTTGTGTATTGAGACAAAGGAGCTTTCATTCCTGATGTTGGTCTGACTGCTGCTTGCATTTTTGAAATGTGATGTGGCCTTCGCGTTGCTGTTGATGCCAGGCCTTTGACTTAGTGTGCACCAATAGCGATACACACACACCAGTTGGCATGTATGAGCCAGGAGCCCGATTGGCCTTGCGCTCCTTGTACAATCTCTCTCTTTCTCTCTCTCACTCCCTCTCCCTCTCCCTCTCTTTCTCTCACTCTCTCTATCTCTATCTCTCTCTCACTCGCTCTCTCTGTCCTTTGATGAGCGCACGACACACCTTCTTATCTGGAATTTTGTTTTGCAGGCTGTGGCTTACAGATTGTCCTGAGAGGACCCACCATGACTCTTCATATGAGTTATTTTGTGTTTGTTCTGAATGAAACAAATTATTTGCTTAGTCTAAGATGAATGTATGATTCTCATTTTTCTGACGACACATGTATGTTAGGTGTTGTAATTGTGCGACATCAGGCACATTGTTTTGTTTATGATTTCGTGACGTTGATGTGACATATCTTTGTCCGGGTGTGGGTGGGGGGTGCCCGGAGTGGGGCCCCGGGGGGGGGGGGTCCTGGGTGTGGTGGCAGTGGGTGTTGTTGCCCTCTTGGGGCTCCGGGATGTATGGTGAGTGGCTCCATGGCATCTGTTGTTCTTCATGTGTGGCTATGGGCTGTGCTCCCTTGTCTGGTGCAGGTTGGCGTCCGACTTTACACCAGGTAAGAGCAGGTGTTAATTTCCTGCTGCTAACGCGCCTTAGTGCATGTTTTCTGATCTTATTGCCGATCGGGCAGGTCGTTGAGAATGTTGTGGAGTGGTGTTGTCATGCCTACTCTGCATATCATTAGCGTTAGTTGCCGGGCTCATCTGTGGCGATGTTTTTTGCGGGTGCTATCGCAGGAAAAGTGGTGATATCGGCTGTTTGCACCAGCTTGTGAATGGGGCGATGATTTTATCGCGACTTTGGCTGAGATAAAGTTCTGTTAACTCGGCGATAGTTCCTTGAGAATATGCCCTATGTAAATAAGTAAATAATAAACATATTTGTCTATATCTTTCTCTTCTTTTTGCGCCTCAGAAATATGAAGAAACTGTTATCCAAAAGTAATAAGCAAAAAGGAAAAATGTATTTAGACTGACAGACCTCGTTCTATTTTAAACCTGCATTATTTCTCCCTTGCTTAACAGTTCACCTGGAATAAAATACATGCTAAGTTTCTTGCAGGTCAATACTTGTGTTTTATAAGTCGAATTATTGTCAGTGTCCAGCTCAAAGAAAACCCACAGGATGCATTATTCTCAAGAAAGAGTAAGTGATAAGGAATATGAATATTAATTTAATAATGCATTCTTGCTTTGATTGCTCTTTTTTGTGTTGCGCCCTAATTTTCTTCATAATTATTTCAAATGATTTCAGCATCATTTTACAAGGAAGAAATGTTCCTTCTGCGATATATTTCCCCAGGAACTGAAAGGTATCACTAAATAATTCATTCTTACTGAAAGAGGCTGTGTGTTTTATGTGGATGTATGATAAGAGGAAGGCGCGAGTTCAGATAGCTGGTTGTGCTCAGTGTGGAAAAAAACTGGAACTTGCACATGTTCATTCTTGAACTTTCACAGAACATATCCCAGATTATTACATGAACCAGTTGTGCCAAACGTGTCAGGCAATAACAAGTAGCTTTAGATGATGGTCTAATTAACCAAGTAGCTATTCTTCTTTTTTTCAAATTCTCTGGTGCATAATGAGATTGTTTTGACCGAATCTTGCGGTCTTTTCTTTTTCAGAATGTATTATTAAAAATGCAGCGCTCTAAAAATAGATCTTAGATTCAGCTTACGTGTCACCGCCACTTGTGTTCCTCATGCTCCTGTCCCGATGTGTCCTTTTTATTTTCATTTTATGAGACATTTATTGTATACCATCAAGATCATAACATTACACTTTGACGATAGATGGGCATTTACCAGCATGTTACATGTGGAAGAGTTGTAAAGTTATTGTATCGATGTCAATGTTATGCTGCTAGCTCTTCTCAATAAAAACTGGAATCTCTTTCAGATCCGTCTTAAGCTGTAACTGCCGCTGGTAAAGGAGGAGACATCACATGCTCCATGACTCCATACTGCGTGGTATCATCACAGAAAGTAAAATCGTAAATATGTTGAAACTTATGATATCACAAAAATAGTTGTCACATGACATTATCAGTGGTGCTGTGCTACAAAGGAGAGCAACAAGGTGCTCCCTTGTGTCTGGTTAAACCTATATATCTCAGCTGAGCTCTAATGAGAGCAAAGAATATGTGTCAGGAGCTGCTTTTATTCGTTCTAGGTTGACTAGGGTGGTATTTTATCAATCCAAAGCTGTAATACTGTGCCTGGAATGATAAAATATTGTCAATTTGCAACTTGTCATGGATAGCGCTTGCTGATCCTATGCTGAAAGGCTTTGCTGCAGAAATGGCAAAATGCTTTGTCATTTTTCCAGTTTCACATGGATCGCACTATGCTAATCCTTTGCTTAAAAACTCTGCTACATAAACAGACGTTTGAGGTGAATGGATTTAGAAAGTGGTGGTTTTGTGGAGTGCTTCATATAAAGGAGCTGTTATCCCAAATGTTCAGTTATGATATGCCAGAAAAGCTTCATCAATAGCCATGAACACTGCCAACAAAGGCCAAAGTACTACCATAAAATGACATACTTTTGCTATTTTACTGAAATTTTCTTTTACTGTTCATCCAAATAAGGTACACAATTCCTCACAGTTGAGTGCATATTTAAGTAGCATTGCATAACATGTGGTTCAGACCCTTCAGATATCTCTCTGTTTCTAACTACTCTGAATATATCTTGATATCTCTCTATTTCTAACTACTCTGAATATATCCTGCTTTGTTTTTTAAATTGTAGATCATCCTTTGCTCAGGCATGCCTGCGGTGATGTGTGGCATCTGCTAAGTATCAAAACATAATGTGCAAAACAAACATCATATGACTGCCCTTTAACGAATCATCATTATGTTTCTCTGGTGTGCGTCTCTAACTGGACATGGTAATAAAAGCTATTTTTCTCTTCTCTACTCCCAATACTTCTCACAGTTGTTTTTTTGTTACTTCCACTGCAGGATTAGTGAGGGATGACACAATGGAACATCATTATCTACATGTTGGAGAACGTTATTCCCACTATATGCATATGACACAAGAGCCTTACACAAACATAGAGGTGGTTATTATGTCATTTATTAAAAATTCTTAGTTAGTATAATGTATATTTCCAGTGAGTAGGCCATTCCCATAATTGCAATTCTGAAACCGCTCATTGATGGTACAGTAATGGAAGATGAAGGCATCATGTGCACTCCCAGGATATTTAGCTAGCACATTGATGAATGTTCCCTGATGTCCACAATGGCCTAGACATTGATGGAGTAGTTGTGCTTGCGGTTTATGTACAGGTGGGATGGAGCAGCAGGGGACAACAATTGCAGGTGTGCAATCAGTTGTACCAAGAACATGGGCAAATCCAGCTATGGCATAGAATCTTTGCTTGGTCGCCAGTTCGTGTTGTGTAGTTTTGAGCAAAAAAAGGTATCGAGGTGTGAGTTTAATTATGGCATCCAAAACAGAGGGGAAAATGCAGAAAATGCTTCCTGTGGAATTCCTGCCAAATTTGGCTGTTGTGACTTGGAAAGCACTGGTGCAAGCATGTGGAGCACAGCCATCAATTTGACATGTGGTGGAATGTTATTGGGCCTTGCATATCGTGGCAGGAGACTTGGCACAATCTTCTCCAGCAATTCCATAATGGACTCCCTCTTGAGTCTGTAGAACTGTATGACATCCTTCTCCCTGAGGTTAATGAGCGATATGGGTTGCCGGAAACACGCTCCGTCCTCCTTTGCTGCCTACATGTCGGTGATCTCCTAGCTACTACTAGCTGCAGTATGACAACCTCCATGGCGTAGTTGAGCTTGCCAAAGTGTTATGTTATTTTGAGGAATTTATACTGCAATCACTACGTCATTTCCTACTACTGGTTTACCAATGCGCAGCAATTCTGATGCATTTCAAGCTTTGCATTGAGCTACCTCACTATGCAACACCACTGAGTTGCAGTTGCGTCGGATTTTGCGGGGGAACGCCTTGATGAAAGGGACAAGGCAGGATTGCCACATATCAGGATGGAAGTGGGCCATTCCTGTTTTCACGCTCTTAAGCAGTATAGTTAAGCACGGCAAGCTGTCTTGCTGTGTTCTGCAGCATCAAAGTGTGTTTCATATGGTACTCAGTGTATGATAGATCACAAATCTCTCAAAAAGTCAGTTCCTGAGGCAAACTCCTGATTGTAGTGTGTCTCTCATATAGACTAGCATGCTGAATGGCAGCTCTTTGCAGGAGCAAATGTCGCAGCAGATACCATCACAGATCATGGGTGACAGCTGTCATGGACAAAGGCCTAGACTCAGGTGTAGATGTCAAAATTTCATTTGTAAAGAATGCATTCATGCATGTGTGGGGATCCACAAACCAGCACACATATAACACCTTTCCTGGGTTGATTGATGTTAATACCACATCTGGCCACAGTTGACACAATACACATTTACAATGCTTTTGCAGCAATGCAAGGAGGCTCAAAGGCCTGTCACAAAACATAATAAACAGATGAACTAGCAATGCGTGGCATTAACCAGAGAAGCAAGACAAGGGAGATGTTAGCCAACCATCACATCACATCAGGAAGACATAGATGGTTAATGTGTAAAGTGGGCATGTCAAAATTCAAGCACAAATGTATGTGTACATACACATTTTCATTGAACATGATGCAAAAAATGCATTGGGTAGGTAATTTCCCTGCCTGGTAAGAGTAGTGTGCCCCTGGCCTGAGTGCCAATCTGCATAGTTGTGTGTCTCACTAATTCTGCTATATATTCCCAATGGGGAACATGGAATATGTGTTTGTGCCATGACATAGGCCTGTGTCATGGTTTGCAATCTGGTTGGACCAGGAGGCCCACACAAATACCTGCCTTCATAGTTGAAGTATGCTGCTGTGTTTGCCAGGAGTAAGACAGAGCTAAAGTGGAGGTGGCAGCATACTGTGTAGTGAACAGTAGTAGTGAAAATGACCATTCAACCCTGGTTCACTGCAGTGAGGCCTACTGGCTCACTCACTTCTCTGGATTCCTGCCTTGCTGTGCTGCCTGCTGTTCTCGTAGCTGGATGATAAGGACTGCACATGCATCCCTTGAACCCAGAGGGCCATATTTATGATCTGGTTTGCGTTGCTCTTGCACCACGCAATGTGTCAAGGGACTCCTTTAGTTTCCTAGCACTCACACAGTCATCTCTAGACTCCACTACGGTAGACACTGAGAACCATCTCTGAATGGGACAGCCACCCTCAAAATTAGAAGTATGCAACAGCTCAAGCTCTCTCCATTTTCTCAGAACCCAAGGTGCTCCTCTGCAGAGTCCTGCAAATCTCACCCCTCATCCCCACCCTCTTGAACATGTGTAAGACTCTTCTAGCACTCATCATTCAGACCCAGAGACTGTACATCCTCTCTTACACTTATGACACCCAGATCATACAATAATTCTTAGGAGACTCCAACACCACCGACAGTTGTTACATTGTACCATTAAACAACATGGCAAACTTTATGTGAAAGTAATGACTCAGCTCATTTTCAACCTCACAACATGGTCGTACTGATGTTCTTCAACATGAACTCATCCTGGTTGCCCACATAACTAGGCCCAAACCCCTCAAAATCCAACTATTCCAATTACCTGACCATCATCCTGGATACATACCTCACCATGTGACTTCATATTCCCAGTATCAACTCCACCACCTTCCACATTATTAGCATGGTGAGACATGTCTTCATATGGCTCCCTCCTGACATCTGTGAGACCATCATCCAGGCCCTCATCGCATGTGGACTGTAATATATCAATACCCTCTACCACAGCATGTGTGGACAGCTGCTACACAAGAGGCAAATTATCCAACACACCACTGCCAGACTATTCATCAGTCTACAGTGTGGCACACACATCACACCTCACCTCATCAATATACAATGCCTCCTCATTCAGACACTCTGGCAGTTCAAAATGCTCAGCCACATCGAAAAAGGCACTGCACTACCAGAGACCCACCTAGCTCATCCACCATCTAGGCTTTCACCAAACAATCATGGCCCTCTGCTTTGCATCACTAGCACTCACCCCCATCCCCAATATCCATATGAGCAAAACAGGAGATAGGGTAGTACCTTACATGGCAGGCAACACCAGTAAAACACAGCCCTCAGCACATCAGGACTGCTGCATGCAATATGGATTTGTGTTAGTGATTGTACACCTGGCTCTTCAAGTAATCCTACTTGGAGGGCATGCACATACTCACCACCTGGATACTTTCCAATTCATTACACTTTTTGCTACCTAGCCCCAAGTCATGCACCCTTGCATCATGGTGTAAGGGGGCCTGTATTGGCAAAGACATATCTGCCAAGTTTGTCCTGGTCAATAATGTTATTGCTTACACTTCAAGTCCCAGGATTCAAAGGACAACCTTTACTGTGGTAACAGATCACACATGGCCCAGAGACGCCTGGCAAGATTGGACTAGACTGAATACATTGTGACTGGAAAATAAAATAACAGTTATGTGATGGATGCGTTAACATGTGAGACATTCCTGTCCTTTCTCTTGCACAGCGCGCAGCGCAGTGCTGCACTTCCCTGCATGACAGTTTGAAACATATGGTCCCTTGGTTTCACTTACCCCATAGTTCTTCCTGGTCCTTGACTGCAGCACTGCCCTGCCCTTCCACTCCTGTCCCCAACTCTGGGGCCAATTCAGATGTTGTTCAGAAACTCTTCTGACCAAATCGGTTTCGGAATCGTTTCTGACCGACTCGGGTTCTGCGAGTCCGACCGACCGATTACGATGCTTCCGAACATCGTTCGGTCGGACTCGCATTGATTTCAATGGGAGCCTGTGTTCTGAACGAGAACACAGGCTCCCATTGAAAAAAGGGGTTGTTGGGGAAAACCATGCACCCTGTGACGGGCACCTATGGTGCCTGCCACACTGTGCATGGTTGGTAAGAGGGGTCCCTTGGGTCCCCCACGGGCCCCAACCGGAGGCCTACGGGTGAAGGGGGCCCTGCTATGGGCCCCCAAAGTCAGATTCTGACAGCCGTTTCATGTCGGGCAGACCGAATCGAAACGGCTGTCCGAATCTGTCATCTTAATCGCTCGTTCAGAAACCGTTTCCACAGAGCTGTACGAATCAGCTCCGAACGACTCGGGCTGTCCGAATGCTGTTCAGAACCGATTCGGACAGCCCGAACGGTTTCCTTGCATCATAATCAGTCATTCGGAAAGGTGTCTTTGCCGAATCTGAATCCCGTTTGGAGCCTTTCTGGACGGCATCGTAACCAACCCCTCTGTTGGGATGAGTGATGGCGCCTTCTGCTCCAATGGATCCAAACCCTCTTGGACAACAGGTCCTCCTGCTCCTAGTTGCCTTAAGTTTCCTGGTCAGTTTTTCTTTGGTCTTGTGCTTGTAATTGTTTCACTTCTTCTCGCACTCCAGTACTGTCCTTTTTGTTTAGCCTACACTGTTTTACTTATCCACTATGTGTTGCAAAATGACATGCTTCTTCCCTAATGGCGATTTGGAGGTGACAAAGAGAAGGTGTTCATTCTTTGTCATCTCACTGATTAGTATTCAATTCTCCTCCTCACTGAAATTGCACTTTCTCCTCCTCTTCCCCTGGGCTGCAGTCTGGACATCTTGGCTAGGGTTGGAGTTGTTGCCCACCTGGCTGGTAGATGGGGCTCCTTTATTTTTTGCTGTTATTGGTGTTCAGATGTTCTGTGGATTGAAATGCATTTTTTAAAGCTTCCCGTCAGGCAACGCATTCCTGCGTGATGCAAAGCAAATTTGCAGCATGTAAAGGTGCTTTATGACACACAAATCAGCTTTGTGTCACATAGGTAGCAGTTGTATTGCAACACTTTGCATCAACCTTCAGACCGATGTATTGGAATTTTTGACACACCGTCGGTCCTTGCACAATACCATAAATAAGGTGCATCCATGTTGCAAGAAATGCCGCAACACAGCGCAGGTTTTTCTGACGTAACACTGCCGCAATGCAGCCTTGTGTCAGAATTCATAAATATACCCTTGGTGTGTTTATTTTTTTACCTTCTCTAAGTGTGTAACAGGGACATAATTTCTTGGCATTGTTGCTCAAATATGATTTTACCTTGGAAAAACAAAGACAACAGGAGGTTGGCAAAACAGGAACAGTTGGCTTAATGAAACACTTCGGCCAGGAGTTCAACCCACAGAAATAGGTCTAAGGAGTGTCTCAAAGTACAATCAATTCATGCAGGATTATGTACAGTTTTGGGTACTATAAAAGTACATCCGGCGATCCTTGTTTGGTAATGGAATGTGGGCCTTGTCTGTGGAGTCATAAATAAAGGGTGTACAATAACAAATGCAGGTGGCTCAACCTTGCGTGGACACAATGTGGGTCAGTGGGTATTGTTTCCAGATGTCTAGCATGAGGGGCGCGTGATTGCAGCATGTCCTGTGTGGGCTATGTCCTGATTGGATGTGTGTTCCTAACTCCATGTGGCATCTAACTGTATGGTGTTTGATAATTTGTGCACCCCCCTGGCCATGTGTGCTTTATTGGGGTTGATTCCTGTTTGTGCATTTCTCTCCTGGCTACGTGCCACCGCACCTGTGACCTGTCAATCAGTTACCGCAGGCCTGGGGTGCAGAGCCTGCTTGATCACGTATTTTCAAGTCGGGTTGATGGAGAGTTTATGACGGGCGAATTTGACAATAGTGATGCGATTTCATTTCTATATGCGAGTATGCTATCATAGGCATTAGCATTGTGCTTATCAATATCAACATTATCATGGAATCTATTGAGAATGTTTTCCTTATGAAAAGTCTACTAGAGTTGCAGCATACTAGCCTTGAGTTTTTTACATGTTTCAACTGGTTTCAAATCAGCCCTATTATTCTGCGTGAAGCTGAAAACATGGTGAAATTTGTACAAGTAAAACACAGCTCAAATATTAAAATAAAAGTTTTATCCAAACAGGAATGGAGCGAATAACAGCTATGTCTGCAGTGAACGGGACACTAGATAAACCTAAAGGCTAATGCGCCAGGATGGATCTGATGTGAATGCAAGCAGAGTTCCAAAAAAAGACATGCTTAATATGATAAAGTATCACAGGGAGGGACAGAGGGCTTGGTAGGTCCAGCATACGGGCCCCAACCAGCAACTAAAGACAAAGAGTATGCTGTTCCTAGGGAGTTGGAAGGGGGGCATGGTGTCAGACCAGGTCAGTTATTGATAGGTGCTTGGAAGGGCAGGGTAGTTAGTGCTCGTCCAGGGATAGCTCCAATAAGGAGCAAGGGCCCTCACACACCCCAAGGGGTGTCATGCTTCATCATATACAGCTCCTCGTTGGGCCGGCGCTGCAATGCCCAACGGGCCCCGCAAGGGGGCTCTTTGCCGGAGGTCTTCTCGGTTTTGCCATCGTGAAGCTAGATGGTTTATGTGAGGGCAACCTATGTGAACTGAGTAGAGGTGGGACTGTGTAAATGTGATTTAAAAATGGCTCCTGGATTCTCCAAAAGAAGTTTATTAGAGGAGTACCTGGGCCATGAATAAAACCAGACTCAAAAAGTCGTGAACTGAGTGGAGAAAATTAGACCCGTATCAGTTCTAGTGAGTTGTGAAAAGGGTCAACATGTTTCTTGCCTTTAATAAAGTCCAAAGGATCTCGGCAATTCTTCAGGACCTGTAATCCTCATCTACTCTGAAGGGGGTGGCAAAATGTGTAAGGGAAAGAAAGAAATCAAAGTGACATCCCCTTATGTCAGGATTCTTTAGTAGTCCTAAGTATTTGGAAAAAACAAGTCATATGTGAGGTAAAGAATCTATACCTTCCGGAAACAAGTGGTACCGGAAAGTTAAGGTAATTGAGCCCCAGCAGGGACAGGCCGATGAACTCGCTCAAGTTGCGAGGGGAACCAAATGCGGTCCACGAGGTACCCAGTATGGGACCTACCCTATGCCAGCTGTCACCATCTAGCTTCACGACGGCAAAACCGAGAAGACCTCCGGCAAAGAGCCCCCCTGCGGGGCCCATTGGGCATTGCAGCGCCGGCCCAATGAGGAGCTGCCCTATGATGAAGCATGACACCCCTTGGGGTGTGTGAGGGTCCTTGCTCCTTTTTGGAGCTATTCCTGGACGAGCACTAACTAGCCTGCCCTTCCAAGCACCTATCAATAACTGACGTGGTCTGACACCTTGCCACCTTCCAACTCCCTAGGAACAGCATGCTTAATATGATGGCACAGTACAATGGAAGAACAGAGGAAGGGCTCTTAAAGCAATGTCCAGTGAATGTTATATATATTGGGAAGCAGATTTGTTGAAGTGCTGCAAGAGAGTATTTGTTTTGCATCAAAAATACAACAGGATTTAAAAATTGTTTAAAAAACAAGGGACCTATTTATTAAATTGTAACGCAGCGCAGCAAGTCACCTCGCTTCACTGCACTGCATTACAGGGAAAGGGAAGGAATGCACTGTTTTTATTACAATTTGGCTCATTCCTATTCTTTCCTCAGTGCTGGCGTACAATGCATCATGGTGCAAGGATGCCAGTGTTGCATGCAGGATTGTTTATGTGCAGGAAAGGGCACTTTCCTGCACAAAAACAATCCTCAGAGGCAAATTCCTCTATCTAGGTGGGCTGCAAAATGCAGCCCACCTAGAAAGAGGAAGTAAGGAGGAGAAATGAAGATATTTCTGCTCATTATACCTCCCCTGGGAAGGCGTATCTTTTAGGTATATCAGTGATGGTATATATGGGAATGCCTCAAAATCCATTGGAGTTGTGTGGGAACACCGATAGAATGACTTCCCTGTGGTGATTAATGCAACGCAGTGATTTTCTCTGCATTACGTTACTCCTGATTTATCAAGTCAAGCAGGGCCGTGCAAAGTAGCCTTGTGTGGCTTGATAAATAACATTTTAGGATTTGTGTCGCACTTGCACCAAGTTACGTGGTGCAAACGTGGCACACACCCTTGACAAATAGGGGCCCAAATGTATTCCCGTCCTTGCACATCAATTTATGTCTAAATAAATTTACCAGCTCGAAAGCTCATACTCATAGCGCTCCTCGAAAAACACGGGTGCAGGACCATGGCATTTTTTAAGAATGAATTTGCCGCACTCACCATAAACCAATATCTGCTACATATCTTGCATATTTTATTCAACAAATTTGTTTCCAATTCTAATGGATCTAATGCATGACTCTTTTTGTTCTCTTTCCGATTGCTCTTGGGGTTTCTGCCAGGCTCTGTGCAAAACCTGTTGCTGACTGTTATGAATCTTGTCTAGCTCAAAAGTTCCTTTATCCAGGGCACGACTGGCCGTAGCGGGCATCAGGCATCTGCCTGGGAGGCTGGAAGGGTTGGGGCCAGTTTTGGAGCAGTGGGTGTACATGGTGAGCGATGGTGCACTAAATACTTTACAAAGCTTAGTAGCTAGCCGTTGATTTGCATCCTCAGCCATTTAAATAAGTTAAAGTGATGTCATGGAAGTATAACCTACTTAAATGTTGCTTCTCTGCTATCTTTTTTCGTTCCTATTAACACATTCAATTCTTGTTCACATCAGACATTGTTCTCCCAAATGTTATTTCGACATAGCACTAAGGCTGTAGAAGCAATCACAAGCATTATCTCTTTTGAGGTCCTAAGTCTTGAATCCCATAGTACCTCCTAGAAAGAACTGTACAATAAATATGATGTTTTTTTTAATGTAAGACTTGCTGCTTCCCATGCCGCTTAAGTTAGCAACTCTGCTGCATAATTTGGTCCTCCATTTCAAGAGAATTTCAGTGGCCCTGCTGATAGGCTACACTTTTTGTTTGTTTCCGCATTCACAATTATGCACTGTTATTTATTGTACAGCCAGATACCTACCGGTAATCTTCATTATTACGAGCCCAGTTCTTTTTCACCGTCAAAACTGTATGAGGGCAAGTCCTCACTCAAAATGCAGGTAATTCCATTGCCTTCCATCCTACACTATGTATATTTTAGAATTATGCCATTCTAAAAATGGGGTTAGACCTTTCTTTCTGTTACTTCCATTGGCTCCTCATTTTACCCATAATTCCTCCTTACCCCCAGAACATTTGTAAATACCAAGCTGCAGATAACAAACAACACAAAAATGGTAGAGGGCCACAGGACCATGAGAAGGAAGATATGGACTTGGAGCAGTAAATATTAATGTCAAGTAACTGGGAATGATCACTTCATCTAGTCTTCATTGTCACGGTCCTAACAGCATGAAGATATATCACGCATAACACAACTTTGCTAGCAGCCACATCACCTGACACTAGGCACAGCAGATACCATCTACCACCTGGCATGTCAGCGAAGGTCAAGAGCCATAGGACAGAGGAAGAAATCTGACAAAGATTATAACCACAAGGCAGACTCTCATGCCAGAAACTAGAAGCCTAAGTATGAACAAAAGCAATGTTCTGGTCCCTTATAGAAGCTGTGAGAGCAATCAGACCCCCTGGACAATGACCAAGCTCATTGGCCAAATTAATAAACCCCCCTTGGCATCTGGAGTCCAGCAGTTAATGCAAGTCTAGATACCCCCAAAGTCTTGGGGGCATAATTACAAAAACTTCAGGCAGCGCAGCAAGTCACCTTGTTGCGCTGCATTACAGGGAAAGGGCAGGAATGCACCATATTTAAAAGAATACAACACATTGCTGTCCTTGTCCCTGTGCTGGCTCCCTTTTGGCTGCCTACCGCCAATGCAGGCACCCTTGCTTCATGGTGCAAGGGGGCCTGCGTTGCAGACAGGGCTGTTTTGTGCAGGAAGGGACACCAAACAAACCAAGTCATCCTCACAAGCTGTTACCAACTCCCTGAAGAGGGACAGAAGGTATGGAGACAAGTAAGGACAATGGAACCAAGGATCAGCATCCAGAGAAACAGGACTACTTAAAACAGCAACCAGGGGCTGATAAAGGTGAGCAGGCAACAACCAGCGAGATTCCAGTTCGAAGGAACAACAGCTGGCTACCTGACCCACTAGCAGACAGCCAAGTGGATAGAGCCCATACCAGTCAGAGCATGGGTATACTGCAACATGATAAAGAAGTATGCAAACATTATATGAGCAAACAGAACTATGAGCATGCAGATGACCACTAAAAAAGCAGATCTTTACCCCTCCAATAGATAGATTTAGAGGTTGCAGCCATAACCATTAGACCAAGACTATCCAACCTAGCACATTAAAGGGAGACAGCAAAGCAGCGAGGAAACACAAAATATCAAAAAGCAAAAAGCAAGTCCAAAGTCTAGACTGGAGCCACTTGATGAAATCGAGGATAAGATGATAATGTGATCTGTCAATTCACAAGTGTTTGCAGTGTCCTGAAAGCCTGAACAAATGATCTCTGAAACACAGACACCCATACAGGTAAGAAACAAAACCTTGTGATAGAAGTGAGCAAACCCAACAAGCAGCTTAAGATCAAGGTCTGGATGTTAGGTTGCAAGAACCCCATCAATAGGTAAACAAGGGACCCAGGGAAATGCAGTACCCCCAATAAAGATAATGAAAGAGCCGGACTGGGAACCCAAAGCAGCCCTGGCAATTTTGTCAGACGGGCCCCCACCAAGTGTGAAGCACTGCTGCTTAACAAAACGGGCCTCAGCACTGCTGCTTTTGTTACTGGGGGCCGATATTGCAGCATTGCTGCAAAACCGCCCCCACTGCTCCAAAACAGGCCCCCCACTGCTCCAAAACTGGCCCCAACCCTTCCAGCCTCCCAGGTAGATGCCTGATGCCCGCTACGGCCAGTCGGGCCCTGGATAAAGGAACTTTTGAGCTAGACAAGATTCATAACAGTCAGCAACAGGTTTTGCACAGAGCCTGGCAGAAACCCCAAGAGCAATCGGAAAGAGAACAAAAAGAGTCATGCATTAGATCCTTTGGAGCTTGCAGCTCCAGTACAAAACAAGCCTGAGGACCAAATACTGACCCCAAACTTCATTAGCCACCCTGACTGTAACCAAGAGCTTATACCAAGTAGCAAGACGAAATGCTGGAAAATAAAGAGTAGCCCGAGACCTAGTACCGACTAACCCCAGACTTTCCAAAATTAGCAAAGCTCACAAAAGACAAGGACTCCCTGCTAAGCATAGAAAGAGACAAGCCAGGGTTTCCTCTGCATGGGAAAATAGGGATCTAGGAACCCAAACACACAGTAAAGCTGACAAGCACCCACAATGCACAGGCCATCAGGGATGGTGAGACCAGCTGCTCTTACCCTCCCTAATGTAGCATCTTGGTATCATACATTTTTATTTGTCTGCGTGTAGCTGCAAACTCAATATTCTAAAGCACCCTTCACTGCAATAAACTTCTATTTATTACGTCATAACTCTACGGAGTTCATTAGGAGACAAAAGGGTTCCGTCATTGTTAATTTGCAGGACACTACATCTCCCCCTCTGTTAAATGAAAAATTCCCAATTTTACAAAAGCTATACACATATATACAATTTAATCTCTTCAATTAACCTCTTTTGTGCTCTAATTGTTTAACCTGAGCTTGTCATGCGAATTTGAGACCTGTCACAATCCTGATTAAAGAGCTGCTGGGATGGTGGAAAGGAAAAAAGGGGGGAGTTATCGTCCAAACAAGCGACGCCAGGTATGGACGTATAATTGTAATTGTGGAAAAAAGAGAACAACCTGGCTGTCACTTTGTGTACCGCTGTTTATTTAGGTGGTCCAAAGCTAAGACTGAAAAGTTCTTATACTCTGAATGTCATTAATCACATTCGTTTAAACATTTTAGAGACATTTGTAAAGACATTTTAAATCATGTCTGAGTCAAATACATTTCAATGCACAAACACTGTGAACAAAACATATGTGAAATCAAAAGTGACATACAAAAAATGTAAACATTAGACGAAACTTTAACAAAAATTACACCAGCAGAATATTAATACTGATAATTATACAAGGCAATTCCTAAACCGCCCTACAGCTTGGCCTATGTCAGGGAACTGCTGCCACACTGGATTAATATTACTCTGTGGGGTGCATTCATTTTGAAAACACTTACTTTGGGCCGTCCTGTCACCGACATATACAACGTGCTTTTAGCCCTGATGAAAATCCCTCGATTGGTTATTGGGATTGGAAACGCGTCGGCAATTTCCACTTCTTATGCCACAAAGGATATATAGAGAAGTTCCTGATCTCTGAAGAGGGTTTTCAAAATGAATGCACCCAACAGAGTAATATTAATCCAGTGTGGCAGCAGTTCCCTGACATAGGCCAAGCTGTAGGGCGGTTTAGGAATTGCCTTGTATAATTATCAGTATTAATATTCTGCTGGTGTAATTTTTGTTGAAATTTCGTCTAATGTTTACATTTTTTGGGATGGTGGAAAGGCAGCAGCAGTTACGGATGCTTCAGAGTCCGTCTTTCCTTCACCATGGAAATCTGGTGAACTCTAAATCAAATGGCTAAAGTGAGAAGAGTCACTGTTAATAGAATTCTCAGGTCGCTGGGCAGTCACCTCGTGTCCTTTGATTGACACCACTTGGGAAGGTTCCGCATCAAAGGGAGCATCACATTTCTTTCCCGCATCTGCTTTGCGAGCACTCTGTCTCCTTTCTGGAAGACAATGCTTTTTGCATGTTGTCTTCAGTCAGCAAATGTTTTCATCTTTTTCTTCTGAACCAAGTCCCTCATACGAGTTGCATTCTAATCTCTTTCTCTCTGATTGATCCTATGGGGTATCTTGCTTGTCATTGCTTACCCGGACATAAATGTTGCCGGGCTTTCACCGGTGGTCGAGTGAGATGTTGATCTGTAAGCTCATAATGTAGAGTTTAACACAGTTTGTAAACTGAGCTTTTGAAATGCAGCCCTCTGCATGGCTTTCTTTAGCATACTCATGAATCTTTCAACCAGTCTTTTGGCCTGCAGCTACAGAGGAGTGCTCTTTTGATACTTTATACTCAGATGCTCTAAGAAATCTTTGAATTCCCAATGATTAAAAGGTGGGCCATTCTCAAATTTTGGTATGGCTGGAACACCCTATGTCACAAAGATGCCATCCAGATTCTCAATGACTCGTTTTTGAGTGGTGGATGAGAGATCCTTGTTTAATGGAAATAGCGAGTATTCGTCTACAATCACCATCAGGTAATGTCCGTTGTTGAGTGGACCGAAAAAGTCAATGGCTATTCTCTCCCAGTCATGCTTTGAGAGTTCTGACATGTTTAGGGTGTGTTGAGTAACTTTTGTAGATATGCAGTTGCATAGATGTCAGGCCTTTAATTCCTTCTCAACTTGCTCGTTGAGATATGAAAACCAGACTCGATCTCTGAGAGCTTGTTTTGTTCCAATGATTCCCCTATGTCCTTCGTGAGATATTTGAATAATTTTCTGCTGCAGACTCTCCGGAATCAAGGTTCTCGACCCTCGCAATATAACTCCCTCTTGAGTTAAGGACAGTTCATCTTTAACATTCCTATATTTTTGATATTCACCCTCACTGATGAGAGTTCAAGTGTGCTGGTTCCACAACTGATGTGTAATTATATCGTTCAACTTTACTATGCCACTATCATGACTTGTGGCAGTGATAATCTGAGCTCACAAAATGACAGCTGGAGTGTTTGATTTTACGATGAAGGTGATATAAGCTTTAGCTGACGTGGATGGAGTACCTTGACCTTGAATGGGCACTCTGGAAAAGTAACCAGCAGTGTTCTGACTGATGCACAATGTTATAATTGTACTCTTGTAGCCGTAGTCCCCAACGTTCAATGCGAAGAGACATCTTGGTCTTTGGATTGGCAAATACTGTTAGTAAAGCTTGACGTTTAGTTACCAGCTTAAAAGGCTTTCTGTACAGAAATACATGGAAGTGTTCATGTGCCCATACCATGGCTAAATTTTCTGTTTCAGGTTGTGAGTAAGCACGTTCTGGTTGGGACAAACTCCTACTTGCATACGCCACAATATGCCTTTGAGCATTCAGGTGTCTGCTGTGCTGTGCAAGGATAGCACCAGACCCCGCTGGGCTAGCATCAACGACAACAACCTCTGTCTGAAGTTTTGGATTGAAATAAACCATTTCAGTAGCATACTCAATGGCTTCTTTGATTTTCTTAAAACTGTTCTCACATTCATGGGACCACTGTAATGAAACATTCTGTTTTTGTCAACTATCTCAATGGAGCTCTTACAGTGGCAGAGTCTCGTTTATATCTAGAACAGTTCCTGGCCATGCCAAGAAATGAAAACACCATGGAAACATCTTGTAGGGGATCAGTATTTGACAGTGCTTGCACTTTAGGAGGATTCAGTGTCATATCCCTGTCAGAAAAGAATGGCCAAAGAATTTTAGCTTTATCTTACGGAACTCACATTTGTCTGTATTCAAATTCAAACCTGCTTCGGCAATTAACAATATACATGTGTACGAGCTTTATCATGTTCCTTTTGAGTAGCACCGAAAAGCAATATTTCATAGCTGTAATTGAACGCATTCACGACAGGCTGTATGATACGTTGAATGACGTCTTGAAACATTCTGCAAGGTGATGACACACCACAACTTAGTGCCTGATTTCGTTCTTGGCAGACAGGGCTACTTCGTCATAAACGTGACAGATATCATGTCTGCCGTTTTACATCTCCATTATATCCTGTGGAACTTGGAATACAGAGGACGGGATATCCGTCACATTTGTGATTGGGTATTCCAGCTGCAAAGATCATAAACAGGCCCTTAGTCTTTTGTATTGAAACAGACCAACATGTTTAGAAAAGGTTGGAATGTACTTGCAATCCCTTCAAGTTCCAACTGATGATAACCTTGATTCAAATCAAGCCTTTTGCACCATTCAGTTGCATTACTATGTCAGCAATGTGTGGACCTGGAGGTCGTTCTCGTGCAATTGCCTTGTTTGCCTGACACATGTCAACACATATGTGTACAGCTCCTTCACTGTCCTTTTTTAACACTTCCACAATGAGAGAAAGCCATGAAGTTGGAACAGTAGAACAATCAATGATATCATGCTTAAGGAACAATTCAAGTTCCTTTTCAACAGCATCCTGTAAATGAAAAAAAAATTGCTTATGTCTCTGAGCAACAGGACGGACGTCCTCATTAATGTGCAACTTTACTTTCATAGTCTTAAGCTTTCCCAAACCATGAAACAATGAACTGACTTACTATTTCATGGTGAGCATTCATGTTGTAGTTCACGGAAATCAGTCCCATATCAACATCTGTGCTGAAACTGAGTAAACAGGCACTCAACGCTTTTCATTGTAGCTCATGGATGGGTGCTTGCACCTTCATTTTCTTATGTTTCATCGTCACTACAAATGAACCTTGATTTTTTAAGGGTGTCGATATCGCCCAAGTATATACTTTAGTTTTTGACGGCATAGGTTGTGGTAAGGGACATTATACTTTTCCTCAGGCCTAATATTTATAAACGCACCTCTGTCGATGATGAAAGGCATCGAACAGCCATTCACTTTCAGTGTAATTTTTGGACAACATTGGAATGACTTCGGTGCTTTGGCATGTCGACTTTTCTTTGACTGACATTTTTTTTCACATGCGGCCAGTCCAACATGCGCACGCTTTGCTGAAGTAAACATCCACATAGCACAGCCATCTTTTTCACTTTCACTTGATACTGATATGGAAGAATTGTTTGATGATGATTAACTTGACAATCAACTTCATTCAGTGTCGATTTGTCGTACCTGATGCCTCAGCTGGGCCTTATGGGTGCGCGTTGTATGTTGTTTCTGGTATGTTCCGGCGGCCATTTTGTGCTCACGCCGCACTTGTTTTTCCTTTGCTTTGCACAGAGTCAAAAAAGGGTTCTCCTTATCACAGATTTTGCACATCTGTCCAATGGTGGGACATTTGTCTTCATGTGGTAACGAAAATCCACATCAAAAGCATAACTTCTTTTTACATAAAGACATCACCTTGTGTCTTTCAGTCTTTTGCTTTGACTTGCTTTTCACACTCATAACTGATTCATTCAGGGCACCTCCGGCCTCCATGTCAGCAGCTTGTCAATGGGCACGCTCCTCAGCTCTACCAGCCATCAACACTCATTTGAGACTCAGAGTTTCTCCCAGCATTCTCCTTCTGAAGGAATCGGACAAGCAACCATCAATGACTCTGAGATGTATGGCTTCTTCATCATTAAATTCATTGGATTTGTACTGTTTGATGAGTATGTCAAGTCTCTGTACAAATTCATCAATGGATTTGCCAACTTTCTGTCATTCTTGACTGAAAATATATCTTTCATAGTCAAAGTTTGGCATTGGATTGAACTTGAGATTCAAGGTTTCTTTAATCTAACAGGTATGAGATTTCTTTCTTAGTTTGTGGCATTTTCTTTGTGACTTTCTTTATGCCATCACCAATAAGATATTTGAGGTATTTGATAATCTTTCTTTTATCAGTCTCTTCAAGTGCAATAAATGAAATCTTCAAATGTCTCAATCCAAGAAGTCCACCGGTCACCAATATTTTGCTTTTTGGTGGTATCGAATGAGGATGGTGGTTTCAAGAAAGTGGCAGCGTTGTAGACCAGTGAGGAACTTACTGAGGCTGGAAGTGGTGGTCTTTCGGCCACAGCTTCCAACTCATTCTCTCTGAGACCCTGTGACGTACTGGCCTCTGGATCATCCTTGATGATAACTGGAACTGTGATTATCTTTTTGGTCTTCATTGGAACAACAACCTGCTACTATTTCAAACTCCTCACTGACTTTCACTCTTCAGGACCTCTGGAGTTATTCTGATCCCCATTCAGCGGCCTTGGTGGCACACCTCTTCAGGTATGGATGGCTTCATAAGCATAACCCCAAGCACTTCTCCTTGGGCTGCTGTGTCCAGTGCTGCAGTATGAAGACTCTCTTTAAGTACTTCTGATAAGCAGTCAACCCTTTTCTTGGATCTAGGCCACTTTGCTTCTGCCATCTCTGTACACCTGGTTGATCTCTGCCTCACAGCACTTGTAATCGCAGCGATATCTTGCTCTTGACTGTCGCTTTGCACTTTCTGACACCAGGTTGATTTGTGCCTATCAGCACTTCTAATCACAGTGTTATCTGGTGCTTGGCTGTTGCTTTGTACTTTTTGACACAACGTTGATCTCTGCTTGGCAGCACTTGTAATCGCAGCGGTATAATTCCATACTGTGTATGGGTCTATGTTACGTAGTTGCACAGTACATTTATGTACACCTGACCAACATGTTCTTGACCAACGACATGTAGATTATCTGTAAGCTTTTGTTTTCAACTGATTCACAGTGGCTGGTACTTCTCTTTGACTCCACATGCATTCAGCGTCAATTCAACACTTCAACAGTGGCACACGTGGCACGCACAAGCAGAATGCTTCGACCAACTACAAACTCTCTAAGGGAGCACTGTCAATCTTCAGATTACTTATTCCCTATCTCGTCACCATTTTTAGCATCTTCCCAGCCAAGGTACTTGCCAATGACTACGCCACACATGGAGTTTGGTATCACATGTCTTTTTTCGTCTGTGTTTAACTGCAAACTCACCATTCTAAAGCATCCTTCACTGGATACACTCTATTCATTACATCATAACTCTATGGAGTTCATTAGGAGTCAAAAAGGTTCTGTCATTGTTAACTCACAAGACACTACCTAAGAGCATATGCATCCCAGCTGAAATGCATTCTATTTGGGAAGCAATACGCACAATAGGGACCCATGGCAGGAAGTTTGATTTGAGCCACCATTTTCCTCTACTACAGGAGTGGAGAAAAAACAGAGGCACCAGGGCTAATGGTCAGCTGGGACAAAATAGGGCATCAAATCATCCCCAAACGTAGAATGAAAGGATGTTAGCCTTTATAACCAAAACTCAGCTAACTCAAAGACACGCAATGACAGGGAAGAGGCATGCCCACTGAGAAGTGTCTGTGTTGGAGGCAGAGAAGTGCAGAATCCCAGGAAATGCAACAGCAGACTCAGTCCCAGAGATGCCACAAGTGGCTGTACCTTAATAAAACTCTAGTGGCTAAGAAGGTGAACAGTCCAAACTCACTCTATCCTCCCTTACCAGAGTGGAATGATAAAATGTCTTATAAGCAACTTCTGTCACCAAATGTCTAGAGAGGGAGTGGATAGGCCAGACACCAGAAGGGCCAAGCAGAGCAAATTAGCACATGAACTTCAGCCCCCAGTATAAGGCTGTGTTACCCAGCAATAGAAACCACACAACAATCGGCGAAGTAGTCAAGATATAAGAATTACATTCCATCCAATCTGGTGCATAAGCAGGGAAAGTACAAGGAATTCTGCTTAAATGCACCCTGCTACTACAAGAATAAAAAGAGAGGCAGTTCCAGAACCAGCAGCTGTGGCGAACCCAATGAAGCAGTGCAGCCACAAACACAGCTCGTGCCAGCTAACCCCCCAAATACTCACAAGGAGTGCAAGTGTCATGTAGGTGGAGTCAGATGGATGCAAGAGCAGAAGTTTAGCACAGGATTCCTATAACTACACCCCTCCAAGACAGTAGATCACTACTCCTGCTGTAGCAATCGGTCATGGTCATCAGAGGGAAGCCCAGTGGAATGTTGACCAGGGGCGGCTGGTAACATTAAAAAGTGGTGAGGTGCGGCGTGATGCCAAAAACCTCACTGAGATGCTGCTGGCCCTCAGTCTGGTGTCTCTCCTCTCCCGGGATCATGAGGGTGATGAGCAGGAAAGGGAAGGAAGGTGGTTGACTTTCTGCCAAGTGCCAACACAAATTCAACCAATCCTGGAGCTGCTCTCATGCTGTTTCCAGCATTAGAGAAGCAACAGGATTGGTTGGAGCAGGCTAACCCAGTGCTCATTTTGAGGTTAGGGGCCTCTGCTATCCCTCGGCTGTTTCACAGCACTGGGATTGCTGGGTCTGCAGTGCGCAATTCGGGCTGGCAAGTTGCTACAAGTACAAGTAGCTTTTGGGTGGAAGTCACTGTAAGGACATGTTAACTATAGATTTCTACATGTCCTACTTTTAAATACCATGCACCATGTTTTGTGGGTACAGTCCTACATATGGGTGACCTATTAACATTTCAAAGGGAGGTTTTCTCCTGTCAAAAAGTGTTTATTTTCACAGGTTGTTGCATTTTTAAACTACAGCTTCCAGTTTGCTCTGGCAGGCCTGGAGCCATGTTTGCCTGGCAATCCTAGTGGATGGCACAATGATGCTGCAGTTCATAGTTGACATTTAGCCTTTCTTGCCTTGGGTATACGTTAGACAACATATACTATGAACTTTTACGAAAGTTAAATAAGTCAAATAGTGGTTTGCCAGATTAACATATTTTAGGGGTCAGAGCACATGAACCAGGACCTGGTTAGCAGTGTCCTAATGCACAGAGTAAAAAAAGACAGCACCCTCAGTCCACAAAAAATGGCGGTGACCACCAAAAGAGACACTTTCTTACAATAAATAAACCTGTCTCTTAAAGAGCCTGGCAAACACAAGGAGATGATGGATGGAGCGCTGACACAGCCAGATCTGGGCAGAATCCATCATCGTTCCTTAGCTCACTTCGCCACCCCAGTTCAGACCCAGCCATATACAAATCAGTCTACCTCATGGGAACAGTCCAGCCTGAACTGCTAAGCCAGGTCTTCCCTGGACCAGAAACAAGCATCCTGGTACCAGTGTTGGGTAACACCCCTCATCAGTCAGGATAGCTTGAATCCAGTGGCTTGGCAGTTCGGGCAGGACTGTTCCCAGAGGAGCAGGGTCAAGACTGATTTGCATATGGCTGGGTCTGAACTGGGGTGGCGAAGTGAGCTAAAGAACAATGATGGATTCAACCCAGATCTCTGACTGGGGGTGACTTTCTGAAAAGTTTCAGTGTTCCGTCCATCATCTCTTTGTGTTTTCTTTGTTTGCCCTAAGTAGGCAGGGTATGCCCAGATGAGGGTCCCTTGCTCACTTTGCCACTGGATTCAAGCTAGCCTGGCTGATGAGGGGTGTTCCCCTGAAACCAGTCCCTGGATGCTTGTTTTTGGTCCAGGGAAGAACTGGCTTGGCAGTTCGGGCTGGATTGTTCCCATGAGGAACAGGGTCAAGACTGATTTGCATATGGCTGGGTGTGAACTGGGGTGGTGAAATGAGCTAAAGAACGATGATGAATTCAACCCAGACTTGTGGCTGGGGATGAGTGTCTGAAAAGTTTCAGTGCTCCGTCCATCATCTCCTTGTATTTGCTTTGTTCGCTCTAAGTTGGCAGGGTATGCCCAGATGTGGGTCCCTTGCTCATTTTGCCACTGGATTCAAGCTAGCCTGGCTGATTAGGGGTGTTACCCCAAAACCGGTCCCAGGATGCTTGTGTCCGGTCCAGGGAAGACTTGGCTTGGCAGTTCAGGCTTGACTGTTCCCATTAGCAACAGGGTCTAGACAGATTTGCATATGGCTGGGTCAGAACTGGGGTGGCGAAGTGAGCTAAAGAACAATGATGGATTCAACCCAGATCTGTGATTGAGGGTGAGTGTCTGAAAAGTTTCAGCACTCCTTCCATCATCACCTTGTGTTTGCTCTGAAAGACCCTGGCCTGGCAGTTTGTTTCCATTGGCGCATTACCAAGACTGATTTGCATGTGCATGCTTCTTCTCTGAGGTGGCATGGTGGTGAATAGAAAGATGGACTGCGATGTTGCCCCTAGGAATTGCCAGTGGCTGAGATTAATTCAAGCATTCCACCCATAATTTTTTTGTTTTATTCAGTTATTGCTCAGATATAAATTTACCTTAAATAAATGAAAAGACAAGAGGCATTTGGCAAAAAGGGAACAAGTTGGTTTAATTAAACGCTGTGCCTGGGAGAGCCTGGACAGAATGCATCTGTTATCTACAGCTCATGAGGTAAAATAACATTTTTTCTACATTCCTAAAAGCATCTCAGTTGTTGATCAACAATCGCGGTCATCAGATGGCACCCGACCTCGTGGAGAGCTAGTGTGGGCCAGTGTGTATGTGTCCAGATGTCCATCATGAGGAGCGCATGATCACTACATGTGGTGTGCCTGTCCCGTCCTGATTGGTTGAGTGTACCAATCTACATGTGGTATCTAGCTTTGTGGTATTTCTGGGGAAGGTGAGCCTTTGGCCAAACGGGTTTTATTGGTGCCAATTATATTGGACTTGTTTGTGGTGCAACTATCTATCTGTGGAATTGATCAGGGTTTTCCCTGGGTATGTGCTTGTCTTTGGTTTAAGGGGGACCCCAACTGTGACATGTTACGTGATAGGTATTGATATGGGTCACAGGACCTGCCTGACCATGCATCTCTGACTCTGGGTTAATGGAGCGGTCACCTTGGGTAAATCTGACAGCAATGATTTAAGTTCTTTGGAACTCCTAAAAATAATATGGCAGCCACTAATATCATTTTAATCGGCATTATCAACATTGTACATACAGTTGTCATTTTGTACACTGATATCGTTCGTACTGATATTAACAAGGTTATGTTTGTTGTGGTCTGAACGTACATTGACATCGTTCTTATTCACAACAATAATATTATCTTATTGTCGTATGTCCCGTGCAGGCCTATTGTCGTTTTCCATTATGTTAGCATGAGCGCGTTGCAGGCTACTCTCTGCTTTGTGTACTTTACTATACAAAAGTATTTTGCTTCATGCCATGCTGTACTTTCACACCGAACCTGCTGATGTTTTCTGCGTTCTGGTATTTCCTGGGATATAGTTTGAAAACGGTAGACAAGGTCAAACAATAATACCCCTTGTTATTCTGTTTTGGTCAGGCTCTAGCACTTAGACAAAATACACAAATGCAGCTGTTGTTTGGGAACACGTACTCTTTGTCATAAAAGGTATGCACAGACATGCAAATACACATTTGGAAAGAGCTTTTTCAGAGAAGAGATCACGACTACACCTGATATGTAGTACTATCATCTGTTCATGGTAAGGTACGGGGTCCGCTGCAAAAACCCAGAGATCTTCTGATATATAATCACTTTTTGACAGCTCCTTTTATGATTTATGGATTACTTACTATGCTGACCGTATTTGTGTTAGGCATTTTGTTACTTATTGTGGCACGTATACTAGAGCACAATAGTTAAAATAAACATTTTAAACTTTACTCGTGTCTCTGTCAGATCTTATTGTGGACAAGTACGAGTGTGAGAGCGAAAGGGTGTGTCCTGTCACCGTGATTCCTGAGAGAGTCGGAAGTCTTGTGGTCTGGGGTGTCTAATCGCTTGTTCCTCTGTGAGTGAGCAGGAGGGCAAGTGAGACACTATATCTAGTCGGTCCCAGGCTCATGGATACTAAGGTGGTAGGATAACTCAGTCCCTGTCTACTAAGGTTTTGTGGTCCCAAGCATATTTCTGTGACTCCGCAGAATCCCTGCAACAATATGAGCAGGGATTATGACATACATTGGCATTGGAATTGTTGATGTTGGTGCTGCTGTGCCGGCACAAGCTACGGTATACATTGACATTGCATTGACGGGCATTGTGCGGTCATAAGCTATGGCAAACGTTCACATTGCATTTACTGATATTGCTGTTGTTGGGCCTGCACATATCATGACATTCATTGACATTGTATTCACCCATTCCGACACAGTGTAATACTCTATGTATTATGGGTATGCCCAGATGTGGGTCTTGTGCTCACTTTGCCATAGAACTCAAGCTACATTTGACTGAAGAGGCCCAAGTAGGCCACATCTGGGGATGGGGTCCCCGGGGCCAAAATGAGCCTGGGAGGGGGGCTGTGTGCCCCTTCTGGGTTGGCTGCCTTTGGGGGGTTGGCAACAGGACATGGCCGCAGGACAGGCATTGTGGCTAGCACCCCGCTGCACACAACCAAAGGCCGTGCATGGTGGGGGGTGGATTAAGGTATGGTAATTAAATATTACTTTATGTTAAAAACACTCCTAGAAATTCACTGAAAAAAACTAAGATTGCAGGGACTTTATAGTTAGTGTAAAAAATCTAGAAAAACCTTAGAAAAATACACTAAAGGGTCAAAGGTTACAGGAACGTTATAGTTATGTTCAGATTTTACACACACAAAACCATAGAAATTCAGCAGTTAGAGTTATCTCAAGTAACTATGGGCTTGATTACGAGTCCGGCGGTCTTTGACAGCCAGACTTGCAGTGGCTCAGCAGGGGAGGTTCTGCGGCCACCATATTATGAGGCGGTCATTCAGACCGCCACCTCTTCGCCAGCTGCGCCAGAGAACCGCCGTTCCCTGGCGGTGACACAGTGGACAGGGGTATACAATATGCAAGGCGGGACCACCACGATCCACCAAGCATATTACGAGTTTCTCAACCGCCAGCCTTTACATGGCGGTGAGTCTGTCATGAAAACGCTGGCAGTGGGGAAACAAAGGGGGCTCTACAGGGTCCCCATTCCACCACCGCCAAGGGGATGCATTCAGGGGGACACAACATGTGCCCCCCTGTTTGCATGCACCCCAAGTTCCAGCACGGCATGGACTTCACAGTCCAAGCCATGCTGGAACTGCTTTTGCGTTCCCATTTTAGTGCCTGTTTTCAGTGCACTGCCTTGGAAACAGCAAAATAAAAGCCAGCCAGACATGAGTTGAACTGGTAATTTGGCGGACGTGCCATGCACCGCCAAAGTCGCAATCAGGCCCTTTAACTCGTGCCCTAAGGTAACTATAACTCGCACCCTTTCAATGCACTGCTAATTACCTCACATATTACATCACTCATGACATCCTCTACGCAGTCATTGATAATATCACTACAACATTTGCTGTAAAATTATTGATGAGAAAACTAACCCTGGGCGAGCGCGCGGAGTTGCTTGTTCCGCCCGTTCGCGATGCGCTTTTGACGTTCAGGAACGCGTATTGCATGGTCGGGGATGCTTATTGCGTGCTCGGGGGGAAATATCGCGTAAATCTCACCACTCGGTCGCCAATGGGCGCGGCCATCTTGTTTTTCACTTTTTGCTATGGTTCTGGGCCTGTTTTTCTATCCTCCCTATATCTTTTCAGTCCTTTGTTTCTAGAAACTTTTTTCTGATATCCCTCTCTATTCCTGATTGTTTATTTTGCGGTTTTTTCTACTTTTTGTGTGTTTTTAGTGCATTTTTCACTCTTTTTCTATTACTTGCTTTTAAACATTTTTTTTACTTACTTTCTAACTTCCTACATTTTCTTATCCACCCCCCGCCTACCCAGAACCATGGCGAAGAGTCTTAATAAGACTAAGGGCCAGGGGAAGAGGTCCATGAGGAGTGAGAGCTGCAACCGTCTTTTTTGCGGAAGGAGGCGCCCAGAAGGGGTGCAACCACGGGCCTTATTCTCCGTGGTGGAGGTGGCCGCACTGGTTTTTTTTGTCCAGCGCCACCTCCCCTTAACCCTGGCAGCAGGCGGCAGGCCTGGGTCTGGGTACGAGCTCCGGGAGCGTCACCGGAGGTGGGAGAGGGTACGCCGGGCAGTGTTTCGCTGATCTGGGGTCCGGCGCACCCATAACCAATTGACGCACCGGTGGTCCGACATCCCCGACCGGGAGCAGGACCTGCTAGGTGTTGAGGTCCCGGGGCTTGGTGAGTAGCTAATTATATTACTATTGTGTTCTTCTGTTCTGTGTTATCGTGAATATTAGTTTTTTTCGCAAATAGCTAACATGCTGCTGCTGCATGCAGTTAACTTATGTTTAAAAATCTTATATTGTGTGATTGTTTCTTTCAGACAGGTGCTCGGCGCTACTAACTAATCGTACTTGTTTGCAACTTTGCACTCTCTTGGGCTGGTTATGTAAGAGAGGTTAGAGAATTTAAGTTAGGTAATGCAGATAGGAAAGACTCCAGTCCTTTCCTTTGTCCTGTCAGGCTGTCCTGTCACTAAGATAGTGGTAGTAGTTAGTTAGTTAGTATTATGTAATTTCGCGGCCTGCGTGACGCGTCCTCTCATATGACTTCAGTCCTAGTAGAACCTTTTGTAGTTCGTATAGTGAGTGAATAGCAGCCAACCAATTTGGTGTATGCAAAAATGCAATATGCATGCGTCCATCCATGCATTAAGAAGAATAAATGCAGACTTAGTAATTGGCCCGTCAAAGGGTGTTGGAGTTGAGACTGAGAGATGATTGGTAATGGGATCGGAACTTAAGCAAATATAATTTTTTTGCAATTCATTCCAAAGTCTGGAATAGGCGGGCTAGGTATGTTTAGGATTCAGGAATCGGAATTGAACTGTGGAATAATAAAGATAGGATGGTGCGTGACTGCAATACTAGTTTACTACTAGTCAATCTGATTTAGGATAGGTCAATGTTATTGCAATTGCTGTTTTCTGTCTAAAAATATTTTTAGAGCGATTATATTTATTTATTTAACACAAATAATTTTTTGTCTCTTTAATTATGTCTTACATGATCACCATCCAGGGGCAAGAAGAAGACTGGGTCTGCTGGTAGTGCTGAGGTGGGTGCGAGAGCCGGATGGGCCTCCCAGGAGCAGCAGGAAGCAGCCTCAGGTGCAAATGGCTCTGCTGCCGGCCCCAGTAAGTCCTCCTGGTGTTGGTATATTAATATTTCCCTAACTTTTACCGCTCTTATTTCCATTTCCTAATTTAAATTTTTCCAAAATCCTCTTCAATCTATCTGTTTCTAAATTCTTGTTTTTGCTCCATTACCTACTACTACTAGTACTAACATTGTTTCTAGTGTCTGTTTTTTTTTTTTTACATCAAATCAAACTGCCTCCGACTAACCTCTGACTCTGTATTAGTCTATCTGTAGCTTGCTTTCTTCTGGGTTTCCACTCAGCTTTCCCTCTCCCTTATATATGTGGATTGCCTAGTAGTGGTACTGTAAGACTCAGAGAACCCATTGGTCCTAGGCTACTGCTAGTACTGGTAGTAGTAAGGACTCCTTACTACTAGTACTAGTAGCACTAATCTGCTGTGCAGATTGCATGCCTCACTAAGGTATTCCACACAGGTTTGTGAGATGAGAAGGCTTTCTTTTACTGTCTCACGCTCAATCAGTAAATGGTGGTCACTCATGTTGGACACCCCAAAGTGGTGTATTTTACTTTTTGTAATCCAGGCCTAGTAATTTTTTTATTACCAGCAGTTGATGGTGAACACTGAACAACTGATTACCGTGCACCATGGCAGGAAGTAAGTATGAGGAGGAGGACTGCACCATTATTTTCCAACTAAAAGACACCTCATGTCCGCCCAGTTGGCCACTCTTTCTTCTTTTCAAAAAATGTGATGCACCAATAGCTCTAGCCACTGAGTCCACTCCTTTGGGTTGTCCTCTTATTGAGAGGCTTTTCAAAAATTGCCACCAACAAAATGCCCAACCGGATATTATTTTATTATTTTTGATAGGACATACTGTCCACTCTACTCCAGCATCCAAATTGTAGATAGTGATGTGTGTGGTGTATGTATTATTAATTATGTATTTTAAATCTTGCTAGTGAAAAAAATAAATAGGGGAGGCATATGGCATCTAAAAAATGTGAAATGTTTTTTCCAGGCGTACCGACCTCACCAGCGGTGAGGGCCATGCCACTCCGGAGGGAGCGGATACGGCAGCTGCAGTGGGTGAGCCAGCAGCAGTGGTGGGCGGTGGTAAGTCATATTCCTCACTTATTGAGAATGATGAATACACTTGCTGCAAGGGTGTACCCACTCAGTACACTGTACCTCTGCTGAGACTAAGTTGTTGTGAACACTGAACAGTTAAAGAAGACACCCTTTACTTAACATTAGCATTAGCGGCGGGAGTTGAGTAACGAATGGCCTATTCAATTCTATCTTCAACTCAGCAGAGAAGGTTTTATGACAAAGACAAAGAGTCAGACGACATGTAATATATGACTGGCAGAGAAGGATGCGTGGGTGAAGGATGGGGCCCCGGGATGCATATAGGTGGCTGATGATAGGATGCATGGGTAGTTGAAGGATGGGTGAAAGGTGATAGAAAAGAAAGCAAAAAGGATGCCTGCCAGGGTGGGTGAAACTGTATGGGTGAAAGGAATCCTCTGGGGGGGTTTGAGGGGTCAAACTCAAAGGCAAGCAAGGACGCATGGGTGGTGGTTGGTTAGTTATATTCATGACAAATGTATGTTGTCGGTGAAAGGTTTATGATAGCAATGTTTGGATGGATTGATGCCTGGATGGTATCATAGTAGGTGAAAAGTTGAGTCAGACTGGATGAAGAGAATGTAAAAAAAAAATTAAACTGTGCCAGAGTACCAAAGCCAAGGGTGAATAATAAAATAATGCTAGAAGAGCAATGCAATGAAAAATGAAAAAAAGCCCTGGGAAGAACAAGGACTGTTTTGGTTTTTGAATCTGATTCAAAGGTTTTAGGTTGTATTTCAGAATGGAATACTCCCTTGACTCACAGTAGTTTGCAAGCACACCATGCATGACTATTATGTACCCTACCCACCCATCATCAATCGCCTCCCTCCGACTCCGAGGCCCACTTCTGCTCCAGTCTCTACCCATGTCATTTTGACCGTGTCAGCCATGGGTGGCCTATCGGCTGCATGGTAACTATTTACAAATCAGTATGTCATCATCATCATCATCATCACGTGAGTGACGTGACATGATGTCCTATCGTATATCATCATCATTCATAAGCATGTCATGTTGTGCCTTATTGCAGTAGTCAGGGTGAAAGTGAAATTGAGCATTTGCCATTGATTTAACAGAGTATGGCCGTAATGGAAAAATAGATAATTGTGTAGTACAGCTGCCCCACCTGCAGACAGTAGTAAAGTAGCGTAAGTCTGCGACACGAGTATGTCTGTCTAGGGCCGAAGCTGACTGAGCTGGCATACCTACAAGATTAATTGTGCTAAACAAGAGAGAGAAGAATACTTGTCTACTCAATAGTGCCTAGTGCCTGAAAGGCTAATCATCACATCCAAATCTTAGGGGCAGAGAAAGTGAGGAGGATACCACAACTGCTAGTGCTACTGTGCCACTATAATTTTTATGTGTGTAATTTTGTGTTACTGTTTTGCTAAGAATATTGGTTACAATTGTCTTTTTTCTTTCCTAATATAGCTACTCCTTCCCAACCCAAAAGGCAGGAGTTAGCAGCCAGGGCCCGGCAACGGAAGCTGGAGGCCATCCGGCAAGAATATCGCCGGCTGGTTGTCCTGGCGGAGGAGGTGGAGGAGGCGGCAGCTGCAGCTTCCTCCAATGCCCCAGGCCCCAGCCAGGCCCCCCATGTGCCTCCGCTGGGGGGCCTGGCTGGGGCAGCCACCTGCCGCCCATCACATTCATCATCATCCACTGCTGCCCACCCCTGTTGTTCCTGCAGGAACTTTCGGCACCGCTTGCTCCTCCAGATGGCACACCTAGAGGCCAGGCTGGAGGAGGTCCTGGAGCACACTAGCCAGCACCCCCGCCGCTAGACCTCAGTCTTCGACCTTTGCCCCTTTTTTAATCTGTTTTTGGTGGGTGGGATGTTGGGGGTTGGGAAAAGTTGGGGTTTTCTTGAACTTCTTGACTTGCACAATCATGGACATTTATTTACTTTACTGGACATTGGTTGGGGTTAGGGAGATGGGTGGGTCAGGTGTTGTGGGTTTCTTTTTCTAGTTTATATTTGTTAGGGTAATACATTATTTATAGTTTTACAATACATATGATGTAAATCTTTTCTGGGGGGGTTACTCTTTTACGTCGCCTTGCTTGTTTCCTCCTTTTGCTGCAAGGCCGCAGACAGTTTTTGAAATCTGCCAATAGTGTAACACACCAACAGATAGATGCAGTACCCTCACTTGTCCTACTACTGTCAGTCTCTCCTCCTAGTCTATGCATTCTGCAACTAAAACCCCTTTGTAGTATGTACTGGGAAGGATGTGGGTGTGTGAATTAATTAATTTCCATTGTATATTCATTATTCCCTTCCCCACACTTCTTCTCTTACCTGTGATTGATGTTTAGGCGAAGCGATGGCTGCATGGTGATGGTTTGGTTTCCTAAGGTGCCATGGTGGGTGGTGGTAGCAGTAGTAGACAGTTGCATTTGCTAAAAAAGAAAATGAGACAGTCAGTCACCTGAGGGAGACTAGGGAAAGAGTAGTAGAAGTACAGTGCACAAGAAGAAGACTGCCAAACAAAAAACCATGATGATGAATGGTAAGCAATGCTAAAGTAAAATAAAACATAATGGTGGCAGGGATAACCTAGTACAAGTTACAAACTGAAGTTGACTCGACCTATGAAGTGGATAAGCATAACCTTTAGTGCTGGAAGGATGATAAATCGATGCAGCAATTAATAATTATGATGGATTAATTATGTTCCTCTAGAAAAAAATTGAATAGTGAATACTGAGCATGGGTGGGCAATCTAATTTATATGTTGCCAGTGTGGCCGATATATATATATATATATAACTTAGAGCAGAAGAAGATCCTCACCCTGCCTTGAGTTAGTGTTGCTTTCACCACATCTGTCCCAGCAAGTGTGTGATCAATTATTGGTGTAAATTTAATTTAGTCACACCTCAATATTATAAATCACACAGCCCGGTGGAAGAGGGTTAGGGTTTGATGAATGGTTGGGAAGGGGTATTTGAGGGAAAGGTTTGACAAAGACAAACACTATACATGGACAACACACAATCTTTGCAGACGACCATCATAAATCTGTTAAGGGAAAAAAAGGAAATGCATGCATGATGATGACTTGATGATGATGAGTAGTACTAGACTAGTAGTACAGGGCAACAGCATATTATTAATTATTATTATTATGCAATTGCCTTGCCTTTCTGCCCCCAGAGAGAGTCGAGAGACCCAAATGAATCAAATGAAAAATGAAAGATGATACTATATGTTATGGTCAAATTGGGAGTTGCATCTCGGCATTCCTCTTGGTCCTTCCTTCCATGGACGCTCCGTCCGTCAATCTTCGGTGCCACTGCCTGCCTGGCGGAATGCGGATTGATGAGGTAAGTGTGAGATGTTTTTCCCGGTATAGCACAAGGTAAAGACTGGCCTGTAAGTGTAGATGGAAAAACAAAAGGGATATTGAAATATCAAGGAGAAAAGTAAAAACGCATAAATTAAGGAGGAGTGCAACAAGAACACTTTCAGAGGGGGCATGGCTAAATCATGTCTACTCTGTTTCCAGCATTAACCTACAACAAAAACAGGACAGAGCAGGCCCGCGGCGCCCACCCAACCTCCACTGAGCTTAGATTTTGAGCCAGATAGCACTGAGCACACATACACAGCAACATAGCATTTTCCAAATTAAGTAACTAAATCAATGCACCGCTGTCAGTAATACCACTACACTCGCCTACACCACTGCACAGACATGTAGGTCTGGTGTGGTTGTTGTTGACTTGTTTACCTTTTAGGCCACTACATGAAACACCCAAGTTATTTCATCAATCATCTCCGATCTAACTGACTGACTATGAGTATGGTAAGGTCATCATGGTGTCCAACTCTGTAGTGTACCGAGTGAGTCCAGAATAAAAAATGCAATGGATCGGCCTGCAGTAGTACAATTTTGTTATTAAACAACATGAAGGGAAACATTGACTTGAGTCACTTTTTTGTGTGTAGATTAAATACTAGTAGACATCATGCACAACAACAACACAAGCACCAATCACTCTGAGTCAGCGTCCAATGTATGCCATCATTTACCTGTTCTTACAGGTCAGTCTGTCTCGACTCAGGAAGGAGGATAGCTATAGTCAGGTTCTTTGGAGGGACTCGATGAGGCAGGCACACATTTCTTGTACTAGTATTCTCCATCCAATGTCTGGCTTGAGGGAAATGGATTTAGGGCGAGTCAGGACTCAGGAGTGGACTGGAGCAGGACTCGGAGGAGTGGACTTACTTCTTCACTGACTGCACACAGTTGCAACTCCAATCCGGCAATACAAGAGTAAGACGGTGGTGATGGATTTGTTGTGATTTGAACCAGAAAGACAGAGACACATACAAATAATAAAAGTAAATAAGCAAGAAAGAAAGTAACATGTTGAAAGCCTAGTTGTTGTCAGGGAAGAAGAGCTTGTCCTCAAACTCTGGTGGTTCACCCAGAAGTAGGTCATCTAACACACTACTTCCATGACCTAAGTCGCAGTCATCATCTTCCTGCTGTGCTACTTCAGGTATGGTGTAATCCGGTGGTATAAAGTGCTGAGTCATTTTGATCATGGTAAAACCTCTCCACATTTTTGGGCGAGAGACTGGTCCTTTACACTGTTACAATAGCACCAGCAGCACTGAAAACACGCTCAGAAGAGACACTTGCGACAGAGCAAGCCAGATAGTTTATCGCCAGCCTGCTGAGCACTGGCAATTGGTGCCTTTTCCCATACCAATACAGCAATGGGTTTTGATCAATGAAGACCTCTGTTGGGTCATCCAGATAGGCCTGGACCATCCGCTCAATGCTCAGGGGTGCTCCCCTTTACTCGGCCTCTTTTGCCTTTGCCTCAACACTGGACCTAACAAGCCCTTGCTGTAGAAACCATTCCTGTGCCGATTTTGGTGGGACTGATGCTCCTGTTCATGTTGTTGTTGATGTTGTTCTTGGTGTTGTTGGTGGTTTTGACTGCTGTGAGCCAACCGCACTGCCCTCAGGCTCTGAAGTTGAACTTGACGCCGGCTGCCCTGCATTACTTGTTGTGGCCTGGAGTAGCAGGCATCTAATTCTCAGCCGTTCTTGTTCTAAGCGACTGGCTTCCGTAGCTATCCAAGTTTTGTACTTGGCAGCATCCCCTTCTAAAAAAGGAATCAATGTGTTCAGTACTTGTTTGTACTGTGGATCCAGAATTGTGGCACAAATGTAATGGTTGCACCCTTGTTTTCAGATAAGCGAAGGGTTAAGCTCTCCACCAACACATATGCTTTTTTTTTTTTCTCCTCACCTACGTACATTGCAGACACCCCCTTCAGCTGTTCCTGTAGCATGTGCAACAATGGGATAGCTTGGCCCATAGTACGGTCCTCCTTGCTGACTTCACGTGTGAAGAGCTCGAAAGGAAGTAGAATCTCTGTCAGGCATTTAACTAGGCCCTATAGGTCCATCTCAATGATCATGCCTTTCACAGTAGCATCCACTCTTTGCATGACATGTTCATTGATTGGTCTGTACTGCTCAAACAGACGTTCAAGCATGTAATAAGTTGAATTCCAACATGTTGGCACCTCCTGGATGAGTGCATTAACTGGCATTCTATGCTCACGTTGAATGATCCTCAGCTGCTTCCGGGCTTTAAAAGAATGGCTGAAATGTGTTCAGAATCTTCTTCAGGTGGTCAGTAAGTTGCTGACTCCGTATTCTTTTTCAAGAAAGTCTTGATTAATGATGTTAACGCAGTGCGCCAAACACAGGACCCTGAAATAGCCACCATCGAACATGGCCTTAACTATATTACTGCCATTGTCTGTGGCAACAAAACCAATGTTAAGCCCTCTTGTGCGCAGCCATTCAAAGACCTTGCTGTCAAAGTCTTCCAAAATGTTTGCAGCAGCATGAGATTTCTCCATGGCGAACATGGCTACAGTTGCATGTTTCCGAGTGGCATTAAAAATCTCAGCAGTGTCAACAACACCTGCTGCAGATATCTTTTCTCTAACCCACACAAAACTGATCCAGTGTGCAGTGATGCACATGTAATCAGTGGCTTGGCAACTGGTCCACATGTCTGTTGTCAGGTGGCTAGTGTGAACAGCACTCTGCTGCAAAGCTTGTCCAAGCAATTCCAGCACATCGTGATGTAGTGCTGGAACAGCAACTCTGGCAAAATAGGACCGGCTGGGAACCTTCCATTTTGGGCAAATGGCTGTTACAAATTCAAGAAAACCCACCCCTTCCACAAAAGAAAGAGGGAGGAGGTCCAGCGCTAACATTTTAGCTAGCTTCGCATTGTACAAACGTGCCATTGGGTGGTTGCGTTCGTACTTCCCCTCCGACCAAAACATGCTGAGAATGGTAGGCTGGATTTTTTTTCTTTTCTGGTGTCACTGATGCAGGTGACTTCTTGACGCCAGATGTTGTTAGGCTCAATGCATGTTTTTTCGCTGCAGTACTCTCTTGCCTGGGACCCCTTGGTGTCTCAGCCTGACTCTTACTCTTGTGCCACTGCGATGTTGCTGATGAGGATGTGGGCGGTACCACTGCACTGCTGGGGACAGGGCTACTTTGTGTACCAGAGAAAATGTCTCCCTCTTGTTCACCTTCCACCGCTATCGTATCTTCTACTTCTTTATCCCCACCAACAGCAATGGGTGCAGTTTTTTGGCTGCTAAGGTGCGCCTCCCACTGGATCAAGTGGTGTTTTTTCAGATGGGTTGTTTGGCCTCCGATTCCATAGTTTCTACCAAGCTTACTGCGACTAACACCTTGTCCACAAATGGAGCATATAGCAATGCTCACCTCCTTCGTGCTAACAGAAAAGAAGGCCCAAACTGGGGAGGTCAACTTTCTGGCGCTGCTGCTGGTGCCAGTTGCAATGCCAGATGAACTGGTAGGTGGGCATGAAGTTAGACTCTCTGCAGTACCTACTTCTACTGAGGTGGTGCTTGTGGTGGATGTACGTGGCTGCTGGTGAAATATGGAAGCTGGAGGTGGTGTTGGTGGTATGATCTCTGTTGGTGGTATCCGTGCCACATCCCTCACAGCAATTTGGGATGGGGAAATGTGAGTCTCCACTAGGGTGGGACTAATGTCCATGATGATGACTGGCTCGTCATCATCCTCCTCTTCTACATCTACCTCCATAACTCTAAGGCTTTCTGGAACCTTCCTTTTCCCTAGCCTTGTCCCATGGCGTGTCTCACTCAGACTGAGGTGGTGGGATCCAAGTGGTTTCTAGATCATCAGAAGGGGGGCTTGCAGAAGAAGTTGATGGACTAACCCTCCTGTTCCTTGCAGGGAACCTGGAAGACAATGGATCTTCTGAAAGAGTGGCTTGCTCGTCTTCCTCTGCAGGAAGCTCTATCTCCTGAACTGCTCCTACTTTGGGAGGAACAACTACTATTGGGGGCGGTTGCAGCTGTTGTTGCCCACTTATCTCAGTTCCGTGCATTGATTGGGTACAACTTTGCGATAACGATAAGTCAATTTCAACATCACTGCTCGTCGGCATTGTCGTGATTAGACTGGCTGCCTCTGTGACAGGTGCAGTGGGGGGGGTCCACTGATGCGGGGGTGCTGCTCCCAGCTTCCTCCCTGGACACCGCTGCTGCAGGCGCAATTATTGTTTTCCCAAAAAAGATGTTGGGCGGCACACCAGTCTTGGTAAGTGGCAGTTCCTTCTTCTCACTGGCAACTTTCTTGGTACTGGAGGACCTGGTACCTTTCTTTGGAGCCATCTTCTTCAGATGACAGCAGCAAGCAGTGGCACAAGTTTAAGAGATGTATGGGGTCACACGTCACGTGACGTTGTGCGCAGCAGGACTTCTGTCTGGCAGTACAATGGCTGATGACGCCTCCTTCTCTTTTGTGCACCTAAAAGCAAAGAAGCAAGAAGAACATCAGTGAAACGTCAACATGGTATTCACTGTTGTGGTTCAATTACTACTAGTACAAACAAACAAATATAATATATACCTTTGTGCGTGGTCACACTTATTAATATTATTAAATGTATTACCTCAGTTATTAAAAAAACATAACAATACAGTGTAGACATTTGTGAGACTGACAAAAACAAGGGCCTTCCTGGTTGGTTTACTAGTGTACTGTAGGGAATGGCCGCAGTGGACGAGGAAAACGACGAAGACAAGCACAGGTACATTGGGAGGACGACTCCCAAGAGGGAGCACACACCAGGAGCAGGTCCAAGGAACAACGCATGGGACCGAGCACCAGCAGAACCTAGTCACTAACTACTCCCAATATGTACTGGATGAAACAGAAATGAACTTACTAAACAAAGGCTTAGGCTTTGTTCCTACGCCCCGCTTGGACAAGTTCCGCCTCCATTGTGAGATGGCGGATTTTTTCAGAAATTTGAAATTGAAAGCTTTCTTTTCTAAACAAGAAAACGAGGTTAATGAACAACAGGAAGGAGATACGAATTTCAAACTAAAGTCCACATTCATACCACCACCTTATACCATACCAGTGGAAATCGCAGCTTTCGAGCAGGCTGTCTTCAAAGACATCGAAGCCCTGTCAGAAAATAAAACATTTAAAAACACGACCAAAAAGGAATGCGATAGATTGACCACACTGAAAGAAAACAAGACTGTGGTTATAAAACCAGCGGACAAGGGAGGAGGTATTGTTCTACAAGATAAGACAGCTTACAGAGATGAATGCCTACGTTTGCTATCTGACAGACGGAACTACAAACCGATCACTGAGGACCCTACACCCAGATTGAAAGAAACTATCCACGAATTGGCCATTGAAGCAGAAAACCGTGGCCACATCAGTAAAAGGAAGCCCAATACTTAACTACTTCGAAGGAGAGAATTCCTTATTTCTATACAATCCCGAAAGTGCACAAAAACAAAATTCCACCACCAGGCCGCCCCATAGTGTCCGGCATAGGCTCTATTCTAGAGCCTCTCTCCAATTTTTGCGATTTTTTTCTCAAGCCACTGGTACAAGGCACTACAACATATTTAAGAGACACAAAGGATCTCTTAGTACAAATTAAGGATCTGACATTCAATCCTAACACAAGCTTCCTAGTAAGCTTAGATATAGAGAGTCTCTATATGAGCCTCCCGCAGGACGAGACTCTGGAGGTACTAAAAACGTCCTTAGACAGCAGCAACTGGGACCACCAAACGCCGAAGTCATTTATCTTGAAATGTGCTGAACTTGCTTTGAAGCATAACTATTTTGAATTTGAAGGCCAACTGTATCAACAAACGTTTGGCACTTCTATGGGGAGTACATTTGCCCCAAGTGTAGCGGGACTTTATGTATTCAGTTTTGAACACAAATTCCTGCTGCATAACACATTGATCACAAGTAATATACGTTTTTATAAACGATATATTGATGATGTGTTCCTTATCTGGGAAGGGACAGAAGATTCATTAAAGAACTTTTTGATATGGATCAATGAGTGTGATCCGAATCTGAAATTCACAAAAACAAAAAGCAAAAAGACTATCACTTTTCTAGACCTTGAGATCTCACACAACAACGGTGTTTTGGATACCAAGACACATTTCAAACCAACTGCGAGGAATTCATTATTACATTATACAAGCTTCCATCCTCGTCCTCTGAGAGAGAATCTGCCCTACGGCCAATATTTACGGCTACGTAGGAATTGTAATAATCTAATCGATTTCAAACAGCAGGCAAAAATATTGACCCTCAAACTCAATAATAGGGGTTACCCTAACCAAATAATCACGAAGGCCGAGAAAAGAGCGCGCAATCAAAATCGTGAAAGCTTGTTAGAACCTAAAATGCAAATTGAGACCAAAGTACCTCTAACTTGCGTCACGACATATAACCCTGTGTCCAACCAGGTGGCAAAAATAGTACAACGACACTGGGCCATACTGAATACTGGCAATTTTGAATGGGAAAAGCCGCTATTTTCATATAGAAAAGGGAGGAGCCTGAAGGACAGCCTGGTGCATACAAGACCCTTAAAACAGCAGAACTGTGGAGAAAACACAATAATCAATGCATGGGGCTTACCTAAGATAACCGGACATCACCCGTGCGGCGATTGCAGTGTATGTCATTTAACTCAAACCACTAAAACCCTCAGTCTAGAACCGGGTAAAACATGGATGATTCGTCGACACACTAACTGCAATTCGGTGAATGTCATATACCTTATAAATTGCCCTTGCAATTTAAGGTACATCGGAATGACAAGTCGCAAGCAATGTTCCCTCAAATTTTTTTGCTCTGTGTGCGGCAGTGTAAGGTCTCTGTGCACTGCAGTCCAGGCTATGTGCGCCGGGAACCAGACCGCGCGTAAGGGTGCAGCGCCAAATTTCACTCCAAGTTTTTGCTTAAAAAAGTGAAAGGACGGTGCATTTCCACACCTGTAGCACCACATGAAGGGTC
Organism: Calotriton arnoldi; assembly: GCA_963921515.1. Lineage (NCBI taxonomy): Eukaryota > Metazoa > Chordata > Amphibia > Caudata > Salamandridae > Calotriton > Calotriton arnoldi. The sequence continues at coordinate 61,535 of CAWUFW010017332.1, read as the reverse complement.
TAAAGGCAGGTGTTCAATTTAGATACACACGCCATGACATGAATTGGTTACACAGGCAAGTACACTTCGGGTTTAGAAAAGCATAGGACTCCAACGATGGTACCTTAAGATTTCACTAAAGATCCTCAACTCGAGCACTGTTCATAGGGTGGGAAAATGTTGGGAGCCTACACAAGATCACAGATATACAATACACATGGATATGGCACTAGATGAATCTGGCTGTGGGCGGCTTGGAGAAGCCTTTAAATACACAAAGTGCAAGCACTGGGTCTAGCCTCACAATGACCCCGGCACCTTTTCTTATTTTCCGGCTCCTGAAACTACTGAGCTTAAACACGGAGTTGCATAAAACCGTGTTCCAATACTGCCCCGCGCATTGGCTTGCAATGCCAAAGGAGTGTGTAGTAATTACAAGGAGACTGACCCAGCATCACCCAGCTTGTCAATGAGGTGCCTTACACAGTGTTTGGTTAAAGATAGAACATCCTTTCAAGCAATAATACAGTAAATTACCTTTGACACAATTCTGTCCCGAGTCACTATCAGAGAAGTGTATTTGTTGTGCTTGATCCCATTAAAATGGAAAAGGTTGAAAGAGTGGCGGATTTCAGAAAGGAAAGAGTCTATTGTGATTTAATGTAGTTCTCTGCTCATATAGTTTGTTTTGCTTAATTTTGATTCTTCTTCAATCTGTACATTTGTGAGCGATAAAAGGTTCACACCTTTTAATTGCTGCCTAGTACCAGTGATCACTCATGTTCAAGTGTTAGTAGTTGAATAGTGGTTATTGGAGGTAGATATGAAGACGTCTTTTTCAAAGAAAATCCTGCAACACCTTGTATTGCAAAGGAATTGGGTACTATTCGGTATGCTTGCAGTGTTATGTAGATGCCTTTTTAATTTCAGTACAATTTTAAATGTAAAAGGAAACATCATGAAATGCAATACAAGCTTTGTAAAGTATACAAAGGCAACACACACTAAAATCAGATGTGAAATCACAAGTTCTACAGTTTAAGGTGCAGTGCTAATAGGGATTAAAGACTATGTTAATTAATTCACTGTTATATTGGTTATGGATCAAAATGTTGTTGGGAAGCAAAATATTGAGACGCATCAGACATAAGAATAGAAATGTCACACAAACACAAGGAAAATATGAAAATGTCACATAAGGAAAATGAAACTTGCCAGCTATTTTTTGCTGGAAATAAAGCGTCACTCATAGTTGTTGAAATGTCACTAATAATTACACTGAAATCATGAAAAGGTCACAGAGAGCAATGTGAAACCTTGACAGCTATGCATGTAATTTCTATATACGTTTCCCTCCTCTTTATGGCTTGATTTTGCTGGCGAGAAAGTGTTACTCACAGCCCTGCCAAGGACGACGCATCAGGTGTTAGACTAACGCATTTCAGCCTTGGCTGTCAAGCCATAACGCCGCTATGCTGAAACTGGAGTGGCAGCAGGCCTGTGCGAGAGCGCTGCTCCTGGTAGGCTTTGCGGGCTGCTGGCTACAATGTATTAGTTAAAATAGGAAGTAATCCTCATGGCTGCGTGCGGCATTACGCTGGACGTGACAATGCCAGGGCAGTGCTTCCACCGCAGCGCAGTAATTTAAGCATAATCATGAATGATCCCTGCCACCGTTGAGACCCAATCCCACGGACCTGTGGCGGCCGCTGGAGTCCAGAGCACGCACTGTGCAGCTGCTGAGTCTGAATGCAGCCCGGATGGCATGTTTGCTGAGGGAGTCATTCGTTGTGGCCAGGAGGACTCTGGTTTCTATGATTCGAGAGAGGGCAAAGCTCTGGTAAAATAGGCGGATCAGTGCTTGTTGGTAAGTGTGCTCGCTTTTAAGATGCATGCTTTTAATAAATATGCATACTTAAGCTCATGGTATTTAGAGAAAAACGTGCCTTGGAGTTGAAAACATTCCCGACTTCAGCCTAATCTATATCTAATCACGAGTGTATGATTTTTATTGATCCAGCTAGCTGGTTAGTGGGGTGATCAGTGCCCCAGTTGTACGCCGGCGGAGCCAGAGGGCAGGGCCGCCAGTCACTGACTCTGTGCCCCCTCCCGTGGAGAGCGAACAAAGACTTTAACATGCGAGGGTGCTCCCTTTGACCTTTTGCAGTAACATTCCTATACCTGAAGCGGAGACAACCTTTAACAGTATTTAACATTATTTCTGCACTGGTGAATATTGTATTGTCTTTCTATATCTCAAATCTTGCTCCCCACAGCCCACTTTCTCCACCATTGGCGCCAGCAGAACCCCTCCAGGAACCCTCTCCTCTTATGCTGCAGTCTGGCTGTTTTCGGCTGCCTCCAATGCCGCCTCATTGCAAACACGTCTCCCGGCTGGCAATTACCAGAACCCCTCGGGGTGATCCAGGCAGGCCCCTGTGTTATGACCGATCGCCTGTCTTGACCGCAGCGCAGCCGGTTCTCGCCAGGGGCTCTTCAGCCCCCCAGGGCACCCCCACAAAAAGACACCGCCCTCCACTGGGTCAGCCCTCCTTCACGCAGCCTCCACTTCGGAGTCTTCTCCTCAGGGGCCTCCGCACCAGTGCCTTGCTGCAGGCCTCACACAACTTTGTTTCTGCCGTTAGCCCCCTCTTTCGGTTCTCTGTCCTAACCCAGGTGACGGGGACTGCAGGATTCAGCGTTGGATTAAAAATTACAGTTTTGTGTCCAAGATGAAGCACTTCTTGTCGACATCTTGCCGGCCATGCATTCCCATGTGTGGGCATTTCAATGCCAAAATGAGTATTTCTACTCAGGGCCGGCTCTGGGGCGGTGCGATCGGTGCCATCGAACCGGGCGCTGACTTGGGGTGGGGGTGCCATGTTTATTGTTTTAGAGGCAGCTGGTGCCGAGTTCTTGGTTCCAGCAATAAAAATCTCAAGATAACTCATCTGATTAATGTTCTTCCTGGAGAGAGACCGGAGCTTTGTCTAAGAAATGTTGACTTGTAGTGCAGAGGGTTAATATGTCTGCTGCAAATAATGTGTCCCATTCATATCACAAAGTGCATAAAATATAAATTGGTCAATGGGTTACCGCTTTTGACAGAGAGATCCTGTTGTTACTTGTATAAGTTAAAATCCTAATATATTCACTGTCATCAAAGAGCTGCATGCAAACTGCAAGGAATGTGTTAAGAGCTATGTGTGTTTTTTGCCAGTCTTTTGTTATCCTAATATTGCAAAAAGGGTTCATTTATGTAGAAATCAATTCTTATTATTTAGGAAAACCCCCAACATTGGTGTAACATTTTTAAATTCTGAATTTGTATTTTTCAAGACCAAAGACTCAAACTATACTGCCTACCAGAATGGATGACATTATACTCCTACACCTTGTAGGCCTTTGTCTTATGTAACATTTCCTATACACTCATTTACACATGGGATTGTCTCTGTGCAATGTGTGTGTGATCTAAAGTGTTCTGACACCTTACTAACTGGTATGAGTCGCGCTATAAAACGAAATTAATCTAAGAGACAGTGGTTATTGAGACTTGAGGAGCACTGTCAAATGGTGGTAGTGTGGGAATCTGTGGCGGAGGTGGTCATTGGGGGCGCCACAAAACATTGTCGCACAGGCCGCCACCATTGCTAAAGCCGGCCCTGTTTCTACATATGCCTTGTGCAGGCGAATGCATCAATAATGTCGCCTTGCACCTAATTTGTGTTTTGACTCTAAGGGGAAATGAAGTGGAACTTAGTCAAGACCTATGATTTAGTGATTTTGTAAATGTCATGAAAAAGAGTCCACCTCACAGTTTCTAGTGGTCGATAGTTTTCACGAACAGTGCAACGTACTTGCAATAATACAGCGCCCTTGCTCACTCCGCTGCTGCCTGGCTATGTGTGCCCCTCAGCCTCTCTTGCACCCCAATTAATGCCCCTTAGCTGTTTGCCGTGGCGGTTGTTAAACCGTGAATTTTAGTGTGTTGATTTTGCTTGTGAGAAAATGTCACTCATATTACACTGAAACATATGAAAATGTCACACATAGCAATCTGAAACCCTGGCAGCTATGTACTCATGATCCTTAAAATGTCACTCATATTACACAAACATATGAAAATGTCCCACATGGCAATCTGAAACCTGCGTTACATTTGCTACATTCCTTTTCCTACTAGTGGGCAGCTGCGGAGCTGAATGTGGGCCTTTGAGATAATAATCATGTTAATTGCAGCGCACGTGTGCACTGCAATTAACAAGAATACTATCTCAAAGGCCCACATTCAGCCACGCACTTTTAACAAAAGAAATGCAGGGTCAAACACGACATGTGATTCTGAAAGCACAAGTTGTGTTTCACCCTGCATTCGTTTTGCTAATAGTGCGGGGCTGAATCTGGGCCTTTGAGATAGTATTCTTGTTAATTGCAGTGCACACGGGCGCTGCAATTAACAAGAATACTATCTCAAAGGCCCACATTCAGCCCCGCAGCTGCCCACTATTAGCTAAAGACTGCAGGGTCAAATACGACGTGTGCTTTCAGATGATTCTGAAAGCACACGTTGTGTATGACTCTGCATTCCTTTTGCTGATAGTGCGGGGCTGAATGTGGGCCTTTGAGATAGTATTCTTGTTAATTGCAGCGCCCGTGTGCACTGCAATTAGCATGAAAACTATTTCAAAGGCCCACATTCAGCCCAGCAGATGCCCACTATTAGCAAAGGAATGCAGAGTCAAACACGACGTGTTCTTTCAGAATCATCTGAAAGAACATGTCGCGCTTTAGATTGCCGCATTACTTTTCCTAATAGTGCACGGCTGCGGGGCAGATTGTGGGCCTTTGTAAAAGTATTCATGTTAATTGCAGCGCATGACGACGCTGCAATTAACATGAATACTTTCACAAAGGCCCACAAACTGCCCGCTGGCGTGCCCTATTAAGAAAAAATGCAGCAAGTGCAGGCCCCACTTGCTCGTAAACCCGAGCCCTCCCTAATCATACAGGACTATAAGGGAGACACTTTGCTGACGCTCGACTGTGTCCTCTCCACCGTTGTCTCCAGCTCTGCCTCGTGCAACCAGGAAATTGCCGTTTTTCGCGCCGCTCGCGTTTTAAAAGCGGTGGCGCGAACGGACTTACCGGCTGTGTTGTGTGTGTGCGCGCTACAATTGGGACACTGCGCGCTACAATTGGGACACTGCGCGCTCTGGGTGACTTCAGTGCACGGGCGCGCACCCGCGCACGTTCTAGGGAACAGTGGTCGCAAGGTGAAAACTAGAATTGTTGAACACAGGAGTAACATCCGCTGTAAGCGCAATATATCCCGCCTGACAAATCACTATCTCGAACAGAATCATACCCCCAATGATATGCAGTGGGTAGTGATTGAACAATTAGATCGTAACACAATCAATATCCAACAAGAGTTGCTGGATAAAGAGCAGAGATGGATATATCGCATGTCTACCCATATCCAGGGGCTGAACGATAATATACCCTGGAATTGCCTTAATCGTTGAATTTAAGGATATACTGCGTATTCTACCAGGTCAACTCTCAAAAGATTCAGTAGTAGAGAGAGACTAATAGTATATTCTTTCGCACAGCAGTCACCCTAACAACATCTAGCCTACATGACTATCCACCTTATTCATGGGAACCTGAATACCCAAGTCCTTAGAATAATGGCTATCACCGATAGGCTCTTGATTCCATCAAATACTGATTGACACATTTGCTAAAACATTTAGTCTAAACCCCGCCTTTGAACATAAACCCTATTAGGCAGTTCAAGCCTAGAACTGCTTTTTTCTAATTAATAGTGTTTCTAATTAATAGTGCATTTTTCTAATTAATAGTGTAATTTTGTAATTTTGTATTTACTGCGGCTTTTTCTGTAGTAATTTAAATAATTATTTCCCACACTGTACAGGCGCAATTAGGCACATTAGATTTACATCTTTAAAGGCTAAACTTTATACCTTAAACCTTAAATCTTAAACCTTTTCATATTGTGGGTTTCTTAAGGGAGTTGCGATTAACCTAATATGGCATTTGAATTCCCTCGGGAACTTAATATTATTCAGTAGATTTTGCTGAATTTTACTGTAACATCTTGGTAATCCCCTCACTGCGCATGCGCTAAATTAACACACTATTTTTTCGTCACACGTTTTCTACGTGATGACGAGTATGTCGGTGAGCCTTTAGCATCCCTAAAGCGACGGTCTAGCCCTTTCTTGATCTTTGATGTCACACGCTTTACAACGTGATGACGCGCACGTCACTCCGACCACCGGAACTCAGGCGATAAATACACTATTCAAACTCCTTAGCTGTTGCCAGCCTGTTCCAGGGGACCTGCACTAGGTTGTATGAGGGAGACGCCGCCACATAAAGTAAGACAATTCCAGTATACCGCTGTATGCCCTAATGATTAGTTTCAGTTATTCGGCGGTTTAGATCAAGCATTCATTAAGAGTTTCTTTCCGTTTTTAATTCCCATTTTCCGTAGTATGTGAAGTAAGAGAGGTGCCTCTTCCCCCTCTTGGACCAGATAAGAACGTCTACATAAGAATTAATGCAATTATAAGAAAAATATGGCAAATTGTCGTTAGACGTTTGTAATTGGCACATAAGCGCCAGTGTTAGAAGGCATGTTCATAGCGCAACAATAGCACGAGAGTCCTCATGAGAGACATTGGTAGACAAGTACTAGAGTTATAATACATGACCATAGCGCAATAGTAGCGCGATAGCTCGCATGGGTGAATTCCACAAATTTAACATTGCCCCGGTTTGTTTATAAAATAGAGGACAAACTGAGAAGGCATAATCACTTCACTGATTGTACGGTGTGCATGGCATGTGTGTGTTGTGTTATGTCGTGTACACAGTAAACAATCTGGTACATATTTGTCTGACACCTCGCTAAGTATTTAACACAAGATACTTACCACCAGTACTGGCGATATTTATAGAATGCATGGAGTGAGCACAATATATTAAGACCAGTACGATCAAAAATAGTGGAATTAATGTTTTTCTTTTTATTCTGTCTTGTGTTATGCCTTTCTCTTTACAGGTATTCTACATTTTAAAAAGGACCTACACATCGCCAGTCCTTGCCGCATAAATAGCACTCCTTAGCGTGAGTGTTAAAAATGCAGTTCATGTGGTAATTTTTTATCACACTTTTTCACATCACTCACATTCATTTATTTTGAGAGGTCCTGAAGAAAGCCCGTATATATTTTTGTTAAGGGCTGAAACATGTCGACCTAAGGATAATAAAACAACTACGCAGAATATTTGTAGTTTCCTATCCACTCTCATGTCTCTTTTAACTATATCCCAGACTACCACGAATAAAAGTAACGGGTAGTATCCTGGAGGTATTTTTATATTTCACTCACCTCATCACACTCACATTCACCTTGAAACCCGCTCCACTGTAAACAGGTGTTGTAGCACAGCCGGGTAGCATTCGGCTACCCAGCTGGGACCCGATGATGAAGCATGACACCAACCAGGTTGGTGTGTGAGGGTTTTCTTAACAAACCTTCGAGGTGCCAGACATTTTATGTCAGACAGTCATTTTTTCATATTTCTTGGCGTCTTCTTTGGTTATATCATAAATTTGCAGGGACAAGGGCGGCCGTCCTAGAGTCCTAGCTCTTTATTTTGGTTTTGAATAATTGGCAGCGCACAGCTGCGAGAGCCTAATCTCTCTTTATTTTCAAATCTACCTGCCGAAGTACTGTACAACATGGCAGAGAATCTGGGCTTAACATTTTCGGAAGAAATAATTAGTGATATTCTAGCAGCACCACCGCTGATGGCAGATCTTAACATAGCAAGAACAATATCCCAAAGTACGGATTGGGAATCGCTTACAGAAATGAAACGTAATCACATTCGAACCATTCTTCACGGCGTAATACTCACAGAATATCTGAGAGCCAATACGGCTCCTAGAGGGCTGATAGTTACTAACGCCCGAGAATATTTCTCGAGGATGCCGCGTTTCGAAGGGATTGGGCCAAAATCGCTTGGCGATGCACAAGAGACTGGATTGTGTTGATAATCCAAACAGCAAAAAGACTGGGAGATGCATATCTAATAGAGATCCAGACTACAGAAAATCATTTCAAAACAACTCTAACATCATATAAAAAACGGCTAGATGAAGTAAATAAGGAAATGCAGGAATATAAGGAGAATTTGACACAGTCAAAAATCCAGAACTTTCAAAAAGATCTAAAGAAGTTCTCATATGTTAAATCATACCCCTATTCCGATCCAGATTACCAACCTCAAAAGAACTGCGAACAGTCGTATAGTTCTGATGATGCCTCATCTAACAGCAGCGGCTCTAGCACTAGTAGCTATCAGAACAAGAAAGGAGGACGAGGAAGAGCCATCAAATGGCAACAGCCTTGGAATCAAGGCCATCCAGGCAATCAAATGCAATTTCCACAGCCATTTCAACAGATGCCACCACAAATGATGTATGGCTGGAACCCGCCTTTTGCACCTCCACAAATTCCCTACATGATTCCCAACCAAAGGTTCCCTTTTTTAGGGAATGGCCGCGGTGGACGAGGAAAACGACGAAGACAAGCACAGGTACATTGGGAGGACGACTCCCAAGAGGGAGCACACACCAGGAGCAGGTCCAAGGAACAACGCATGGGACCGAGCACCAGCAGAACCTAGTCACTAACTACTCCCAATATGTACTGGATGAAACAGAAATGAACTTACTAAACAAAGGCTTAGGCTTTGTTCCTACGCCCCGCTTGGACAAGTTCCGCCTCCATTGTGAGATGGCGGATTTTTTCAGAAAGTTGAAATTAAAAGCTTTCTTTTCTAAACAAGAAAACGAGGTTAATGAACAACAGGAAGGTGATACGAATTTCAAACTAAAGTCCACATTCATACCACCACCTTATACCATACCAGTGGAAATCGCAGCTTTCGAGCAGGCTGTCTTCAAAGACATCGAAGCCCTGTCAGAAAATAAGTCATTTAAAAACACGACCAAAAAGGAATGGGATAGATTGACCACACTGAAAGAAAACAAGACTGTGGTTATAAAACCAGCGGACAAGGGAGGAGGTATTGTTCTACAAGATAAGACAGCTTACAGAGATGAATGCCTACGTTTGCTATCTGACAGACGGAACTACAAACCGATCACTGAGGACCCTACATCCAGATTGAAAGAAACTATCCACGAATTGGCCATTGAAGCAGAAAACCGTGGCCACATCAGTAAAAAGGAAGCCCAATACTTAACTACTTCGAAGGAGAGAATTCCTTATTTCTATACAATCCCGAAAGTGCACAAAAACAAAATTCCACCACCAGGCCGCCCCATAGTGTCCAGCATAGGCTCTATTCTAGAGCCTCTCTCCAATTTTTGCGATTTGTTTCTCAAGCCACTGGTGCAAGGCACTACAACATATTTAAGAGACACAAAGGATCTCTTAGTACAAATTAAGGATCTGACATTCAATCCTAACACAAGCTTCCTAGTAAGCTTAGATATAGAGAGTCTCTATACGAGCCTCCCGCAGGACGAGACTCTGGAGGTACTAAGAACGTCCTTAGACAGCAGCAACTGGGACCACCATACGCCGAAGTCATTTATCTTGAAATGTGCTGAACTTGCTTTGAAGCATAACTATTTTGAATTTGAAGGCCAACTGTATCAACAAACGTTTGGCACTTCTATGGGGAGTACATTTGCCCCAAGTGTAGCGGGACTTTATGTATTCAGTTTTGAACACAAATTCCTGCTGAATAACACATCGATCACAAGTAATATACGTTTTTATAAACGATATATTGATGATGTGTTCCTTATCTGGGAAGGGACAGAAGATTCATTAAAGAACTTTTTGATATGGATCAATGAGTGTGATCCGAATCTGAAATTCACAAATACAAAAAGCAAAAAGACTATCACTTTTCTAGACCTTGAGATCTCACACAACAACGGTGTTTTGGATACCAAGACACATTTCAAACCAACTGCGAGGAATTCATTATTACATTATACAAGCTTCCATCCTCGTCCTCTGAGAGAGAATCTGCCCTACGGCCAATATTTACGGCTACGTAGGAATTGTAATAATCTAATCGATTTCAAACAGCAGGCAAAAATATTGACCCTCAAACTCAATAATAGGGGTTACCCTAACCAAATAATCACGAAGGCCGAGAAAAGAGCGCGCAATCAAAATCGTGAAAGCTTGTTAGAACCTAAAATGCAAATTGAGACCAAAGTACCTCTAACTTGCGTCACGACATATAACCCTGTGTCCAACCAGGTGGCAAAAATAGTACAACGACACTGGGCCATACTGAATACTGGCAATTTTGAATGGGAAAAGCCGCTATTTTCATAGAGAAAAGGGAGGAGCCTGAAGGACAGCCTGGTGCATACAAGACCCTTAAAACAGCAGAACTGTGGAGAAAACACAATAATCAATGCATGGGGCTTACCTAAGATAACCGGACATCACCCGTGCGGCGATTGCAGTGTATGTCATTTAACTCAAACCACTAAAACCCTCAGTCTAGAACCGGGTAAAACATGGATGATTCGTCGACACACTAACTGCAATTCGGTGAATGTCATATACCTTATAAATTGCCCTTGCAATTTAAGGTACATCGGAATGACAAGTCGCAAGGTGAAAACTAGAATTGTTGAACACAGGAGTAACATCCGCTGTAAGCGCAATATATCCCGCCTGACAAATCACTATCTCGAACAGAATCATACCCCCAATGATATGCAGTGGGTAGTGATTGAACAATTAGATCGTAACACAATCAATATCCAACAAGAGTTGCTGGATAAAGAGCAGAGATGGATATATCGCATGTCTACCCATATCCAGGGGCTGAACGATAATATACCCTGGAATTGCCTTAATCGTTGAATTTAAGGATATACTGCGTATTCTACCAGGTCAACTCTCAAAAGATTCAGTAGTAGAGAGAGACTAATAGTATATTCTTTCGCACAGCAGTCACCCTAACAACATCTAGCCTACATGACTATCCACCTTATTCATGGGAACCTGAATACCCAAGTCCTTAGAATAATGGCTATCACTGATAGGCTCTTGATTCCATCAAATACTGATTGACACATTTGCTAAAACATTTAGTCTAAACCCCCCTTTGAACATAAACCCTATTAGGCAGTTCAAGCCTAGAACTGCTTTTTTCTAATTAATAGTGTTTCTAATTAATAGTGCCTTTTTCTAATTAATAGTGTCATTTTGTAATTTTGTATTTACTGCGGCTTTTTCTGTAGTAATTTAAATAATTATTTCCCACACTGTACAGGCGCAATTAGGCACATTAGATTTACATCTTTAAAGGCTAAACTTTATACCTTAAACCTTAAATCTTAAACCTTTTCATATTGTGGGTTTCTTAAGGGAGTTGCGATTAACCTAATATGGCATTTGAAATTCCCTCGGGAACTTAATATTATTCAGTAGATTTTGCTGAATTTTACTGTAACATCTTGGTAATCACCTCACTGCGCATGCGCTAAATTAACACACTATTTTTTCGTCACACGTTTTCTACGTGATGATGAGTATGTCGGTGAGCCTTTAGCATCCCTAAAGCGACGGTCTAGCCCTTTCTTGATCTTTGACGTCACACGCTTTACAACGTGATGACGCGCACGTCACTCCGACCACCGGAACTCAGGCGATAAATACACTATTCAAACGCCTTAGCGGTTGCCAGCCTGTTCCAGGGGACCTGCACTAGGTTGTATGAGGGAGACGCCGCCACATAAAGTAAGACAATTCCAGTATACCGATGTATGCCCTGATGATTAGTTTCAGTTATTCGGCGGTTTAGATCAAGCATTCATTAAGAGTTTCTTTCCGTTTTTAATTCCCATTTTCCGTAGTATGTGAAGTAAGAGAGGTGCCTCTTCCCCCTCTTGGACCAGATAAGAACGTCTACATAAGAATTAATGTAATTATAAGAAAAATATGGCAAATTGTCGTTAGACGTTTGTAATTGGCACATAAGCGCCAGTGTTAGAAGGCATGTTCATAGCGCAACAATAGCACGAGAGTCCTCATGAGAGACATTGGTAGACAAGTACTAGAGTTATAATACATGACCATAGCGCAATAGTAGCGCGATAGCTCGCATGGGTGAATTCCACAAATTTAACATTGCCCCGGTTTGTTTATAAAATAGAGGACAAACTGAGAAGGCATAATCACTTCACTGATTGTACGGTGTGCATGGCATGTGTGTGTTTGTCTGACACCTCGCTAAGTATTTAACACAAGATACTTACCACCAGTACTGGCGATATTTATAGAATGCATGGAGTGAGCACAATATATTAAGACCAGTACGATCAAAAATAGTGGAATTAATGTTTTTCTTTTTATTCTGTCTTGTGTTATGCCTTTCTCTTTACAGGTATTCTACATTTTAATAAGGACCTACACATCGCCAGTCCTTGCCGCATAAATAGCACTCCTTAGCGTGAGTGTTAAAAATGCAGTTCATGTGGTAATTTTTTATCACACTTTTTCACATCACTCACATTCATTTATTTTGAGAGGTCCTGAAGAAAGCCCGTATATATTTTTGTTAAGGGCTGAAACATGTCGACCTAAGGATAATAAAACAACTACGCAGAATATTTGTAGTTTCTTATCCACTCTCATGTCTCTTTTAACTATATCCCAGACTACCACGAATAAAAGTAACGGGTAGTATCCTGGAGGTATTTTTATATTTCACTCACCTCATCACACTAACATTCACCTTGAAACCCGCTCCACTGTAAACAGGTGTTGTAGCACAGCCGGGTAGCATTCGGCTACCCAGCTGGGACCCGATGATGAAGCATGACACCAACCAGGTTGGTGTGTGAGGGTTTTCTTAACAAACCTTCGAGGTGCCAGACATTTTATGTCGTACATTCCATTTTACAAGTCGCAAAACTTCGCAATTTGCGACTTGCAGAATGGAATGGTTGTACATCTGGCCCTAAATCTAAAAGGTGAGATCATTATAGCCTATTACAAGTTGTGATCTTTAAAATGGGGCATAACAAGCACATTTTGAGGCTTTGCCCACTAAACTCTGTCTGTACCATAATTTCCTGTGCATTTTCCCTAGTATGTCAGAATTTGCCAGGAGAAAATGACAGGGATGTGGGAATTACTGAGATTTGTGATTCCTAGCTGGAAGAATCGGATCTGCATCAAAAAACGTCGAACTCGTAAAGAGCGTCTAAAAGTTTCTAGCTCACTGTCGTAGACTGTGGGGGCAGCAGCAACCTTACAAGCAGTTTCCACCACTTCGACAAGCAGCGCCATGGACATCTCGGCAAGATCACTCTTACCTGGTGTCCTTGCACTAAAGTGAGCTGCCTTTGACCATATTATTATTATGCAGTGTAGCTTCTGCAGTTACATGACATAAGCAAAAACTGTACATGTGATGGATATTGTTAGACCATTTAATATATTGTTGAAAGTCAAAGGAAACATATGGAAATACTTACATTCTAAAGGTGCATCACTGTTGGCACATTGAGCCGCTCTGGCCTATTTGTGAAAAACCACTGGCACAATCAGCAGCCCTGGCCTTCTGACCAGCGCTCCTGTCAGGCTGGAACTCTGCAACAGCTGAATAGGTTCTTTATGTTTCTTGGAATGTCAGATAAAATATGCTTTTGAGTTGCTTTTCTTTGGAAAATGTACTGACTGCATGCATCATTTGGTTTCATTTTTCCAAAGATGCCATCAACTTCTCTTGTCTAGTGTCTACACCTCTGGGGAGGATCGGGCATGCTAGTCAAGCTAATTCTCTGAAGAAATGTATGAGTGTTTTTTTTTTATTCCAAAAATATTTATTTGCGTTTTAAAACATACAAAAATCAAAAGAAACACAGAGATAGATGTACCCAGTTAGACGGAGTCATAACAGTAGATCCGGTGTAAACAGTTGATGAACAGAGGAAATGTCCAGCATTGGTAAACCCTTGCTGGGTATGACCAATAGTTGTATTATTTTGCTGGTTCCATCAGGCTGTTTTGTTCCTTACCTACTCATTTGATGTGGTGTTTACAGAAAAACATAGTACACCTGAAAGCATTGATTGTTTTAGAGCTTTAAAATATTAATGAAGACACTAATTTACACTGACTCTACAACATTGTATACCGTTCTGCCAAAATAATGACACCTTATACAAACAAATTCAAATGCATCCAAGTCTGTCACCTCTTTGGTAGGTGGTCTGGGTAGTAAAAGTGGACCTTTGAAAGAATTCTGTAGTATGAACTGGTATTTCATAATACTTTTTACTGTCTATTTGTGAAAAGTGTTTGTTTCAGAATGCATGTATTGACGTAAGTTTCATATGTGTGAAATGTTGGCTAGGAGTTGGGGTTGGGTGAAGCTAGTAGTATTGTCTGTTATTGTTTAGCATGTTAATCATTTTTAAATTATATTTACACAAAAGCAAAACAAAATGCAGAATTCCTTTGAAATCATGCTTTTTAACATTTCTGTGTCATCCAGTAAATGGCAGACATTTATTCTTTTAACAGTTACTTATTACAGAACCAAACCTATTTCCAGACCCACATAGAATTCTGTAAAATGACCAATAAAATACTTTTTATAAATGTTGGAAGAAGTCCATATTCGTTGACAAATGAGGCAAATAAGCGTTTTGTGAAAGGAGCAGGACAACATGAAGTATTTGTTTTCATAATGAAGTTATATGATACACATAGATCATGACTACCAGACACAGAAAGAGAGGAAAAGGCTAGAAAGTTTAGGAGAAAAGGGGAGGACTGGAGAAGAGGTTCGAAATTTTAGGATAGTGGTGTGGCTAACATTAAACTATTAGTTTGTGAGTTGGAGTTTCGCAAAGAAAGTGTTGGTAGAGGATCCTGTGTGGTCAATCAGGGAAGAAAATTGATGAGGCATACTAAAGTGGATTATGAGTTTGGAGATAGACATCTCAGACAGCTTAGATATTTTTGTGGGGGGAGGATGGAGTCTGACGAGCGCTGTATGTCGTCATCAGCCCTTGCAGCACAGTCATGCCCACCAAGCTTGGTAAGATATGTTTGGGGTGCTTTTCCACTCTGATTGGACCAATTTATTGCCCACGACTAACTTAACGTTGATTAGTAAGAGATTTGCTAGTTTGAATGGAGGTATAGTTGAGACAGCAAATATTCTAAGTGATACTGTTGCTATCTCCATAGTAAAGTTGATATTAAATATCTTCTGTATTAAACTTTGGGTCTGGTCCCAGAGGGGGAGAGTACATTTGCAATGTCGGAACATATGAGACAATTCACCTGTCTCTGAATTGAAGATCCAGCATGGCTGGGATTCGATCAGTCCTAGTTTGTGAAGTTTGCAGGGGCACCAAAATGCCTTGGGCCATATTTACCCAATGAGTTGCATCGCCTTTGCACCATGCAAGAGGGTGCAAGAGCAATACAACTCCTAAGTTAGATTTATCAAGCCATAAAAGACCTCCTTGCGTGGCCCTGAGGTGCTTGATAAATCTAGAGTAATGCAATACAGCGCAAATCACTACATTGTGCTACTCTGCCCCAGGGAGGCGTACTACGCAACACTCATGGATTTTAGTGCATTCCCATATTTACCATTATTGGTAGATCTGGGAATACATCAAAATGCTACACATCCCCAGGGGATGCCTAGCGAATAGAAATATGTTTATTTTCTGCAGCACACATAGAAAGAGGAAAATGCCTAAGGTGTACCTTCCTGCACAAAAACAATCCTGCATTTCTTCTAGGCAACACATTATGCACCAGCGTTGGGATAAGCAAGGAATGCCCCATAATATGTTAAATATGGTGCATTCCTGCTGGGTCTAAACTGGGGTGGCATGCTGAGCAAAAGAACGACGGATTTAACCCAGATCTTTTGACTGGGGGTGAATGTTTTGCTTTGCTCTGCATTCCGTCCATCACTTGTGTTTCTTTTGTTTCCCTGTCACACAGCACAGCAATGTGGCTTGCTGCACTGTGTGACTTTTTTTTTATACATATGCCCCCTTGTGTATAACTAGTATCTGGTCTGGGCATGGGAAGATTAAATGTTTCCTTTTAAGGAGGAGCGCCAGATTTTCTGCCATTTCGCTAGTTGGATGGAATTGTTAGTTGAGACCTTAAAAGTTTAGTTTCATTTCGTAGCAATGTGTCTTGATGGTTGGTTGTTAGATGTGGTTAATAATCCATATGTCTTAGAAGCAATGTGTCCTTGTTTCCTAAGTTTTCCTAATAATGATGGTAGGCTAGAAGTATGACTTCGTATTTTAGTTTCTAGAACTTATAGAAGTTATGTTATGTTATGTTATGTTATTTTAACATGTAGCGCGCACGGATACCCGAGAGTGTCCCGGCGCGAGCAGAACCCAAGGGAAACAGTGCTCAGTTAGGCGAAGAGAAAAGTCTTTAATTTCTTCTTGAAAAATGCAGTGTCAGAAATGGAACGAAGTGCCAGTGGGAGAGCATTCCAGGCGTCTGCCGCCTTTCTAGACCAGGATCTACCTCCAAGTCTGTGAAGTTTAAATCTGGGGACCTGTGCCAGATGAAGAGACATTGACCGCAACTGTCTAGATGTGGTATAAAAGGAGAGCCATTTTTGGAGGTATAAGGGTCCACTACCATGAAGAGCCCAATGGGCGAGAGTCAAGGATTTAAATTTCACACGATCCGCTACCGGCAGCCAGTGTAGTGAGTATAGGTGAGGTCGCGCACTTTCCCGTGAGGGGATGTCCAGCAGAAGCCTAGCTGCTGCATTCTGAATGACCTGGAGCCGTTGGAGCGAATATCCAGGTATACCCACGTACAATGCGTTGGCATAGTCGAGTCTAGACAGAATGAGAGCGCATGTGACTGTTTTGCGTGCTGCCAGCGGGAGGAGGAGAAAGAATTTTCTTAGAGTCTTTAAAATGCCGAAGCAGCCTCCTACTAGCCTATTGATGTGGTATGAGAAGGATAGACTCTCATCAAACCAGATACCCAGGTTCTTTGCTGGTTTTCCCACAGAAGCAGGCACAAGGAATTCAGGAGGCCAAAGGGTGGCACGGAAATCCGAGGGGAACTTACCAAAGAGAAGAATCTCAGATTTCTCCTCGTTGCACTTCAGTTGTGCCACCGCTAGCCATTTAAAAATGGAGGAGAGACAGTGATGAATCTGCACTACTGATTCATCCTTGTTGTCCCAGGTAAAGAGCAGCTGGGTGTCATCGGCATAGGCCATTACCTTGGCACCTAGGCTTTCAGCCAAAAAAAACAGGTGTATCAGATATACATTAAAAAGAAGGGGGCTCAAACAGGACCCCTGAGGGACGCCCGTGGTCACTGGCTGAGCAGTCGAGCAAGAAGGAGGGATCCAAATCTGCTGCATCCGCCCTTCTAAAAAGGACTTAATGCAGCCCCAGGCGGTGCCTGAGACACCGACCTGGGTCAGGCGCTGTAAGAGAAGGGAATGGGGGACCGTGTCAAAGGCCGCCGAGAGGTCGAGCAGGATTAACGCTGCTCTCCCCCGGCGTCTTGACACTCCCGAATCGCCTCCACCACCTCTACCAGAACCGACTCGGTGCTGTGTGAGGAGCGGAAGCCAGATTGTGATGGGTGAAGAAGGCCCTCTCTCTCAATATAATCGGTAAGTTGGCTATTGACGACCTTTTCACAGATTTTAGACACAGCCGGCAACAGAGATATAGGTCGGTAGTTCACCGGGTTAAGTGGGTCAAGGGACGGTTTTTCAGAAGAGGTAGGATCTTAGCCTGTTTCCAGGCCTCCGGGATCTGCGCTGTCTGGAGCGAAAGATTGATGATCCCGTTAACCTCACCGTTTATTGATTCTGCCACTGCAGCGAGCAGTCTGGCAGGGCACGGATCAGAGGGGGACCCTGATTTCAGACTCTTTAAGATTTTTAACGAGTCAGCCAGAGCGACTGACTTAAAGGAGGTCAGCTCGCACTCTTTCTCTTTGGTAGCTAGAGAACCCATGGCTGGATCGGCCTCCACCTCATCATTATAGGAGAAAGTGTTTTGGATGACGCAAATCTTCTCGAGGAAGAAGTGCGATAGAGTTTCACACCACGTAGGGGAGGTAGGGGTAGCCATAGTTAGAGCGGGGGGGTCGTGAAGCTTTCCACAATCGCAAAAATTTCTTTTGCGTTATTCTTGGCGGCGGAAGTCCATGTTGGGTAAATTATGAGTGTTTCCTTGATTTGATCAAGTGTCTAAAGAAGATGTTCTGGGAAATGCATCATTAGCTTTGTGTTTAATTCTAGTGGATCTAAGTCTCCAGTGCCAGCCGCCTTCACCTCACAAACCCCCTTCAACCCACCCTTCATACAGAGATACATTTTGGGAGCGAACCTGCATCAGGCCTTTTCGCTATGCTCCCTAGCATGCTTTGATGCAGAATTTATGCCTCACCACTGTTAGAGTTCACCAGGGGAAACAGCCTTTACAACGCGGCTGTTACATCGCGTTACTGTTACAACACGGTCGTTACAATGTCCGCGTTGTTACAACGCAATGCCTTTTACCACGCAAGTCATTAGATCGACTTGCGCTAGATGGTGCTCCAACCTAAGGAATAGTGTTTTTTACTATTCCAACACCTTCCCTACTGTTGCGCAGGGTGGAGTTGGAATAGTAAATTATACTATTCCTAAGGTTGGAGCGCCATCTAGAGCAAGTCGATCTAATGACTTACGTGGTAAAAGTATCGCGTTCTAAAAACGCGGTCATTGTAACAACCGCGTTGTAATGGAACGCGAAGTAAAAGCATGCGTGGTAGCATGCTATATTCTTCACTAGCCGCCACACTATGGGCCCAATTCAGAAAGGTAAACTTAGAAGTTTGGTCTACACTTAGACCAAACCTCTAAGTTTATGACTGGAAAATCACAAAGGGCAACTACAAGCAGTATCTTGATTTCTGCACTCGGGGCGGAGATCTGCCCCAAGTGTGGACATAAAGATAGTACTCTTAAATTCCCTTTGTGAATTTCCAATGTTGTAAACTTAGACATTTGGTCTAAGTTTAGACCAAACGTCTAAGTTTACCTCTGTGAATCGGGCCCTATATTTGTGGCTCCTGTTTGGTTTCAAGGTACTCTTTTTGGCAGTGTTGGGTCTTAGAGTTGCTTGGCTCTATGATAATGGTACAAGATGTATACTAGCATGTTTCAAAATTATAAAAAGAGCTACAAATCAACATTATATCTCCTTTAACATCTATTATGTGAACTTTAAAGTATCTACATTGAAATATGCACATACCAGAAGGAAAATGCTTCTAATATTTGTAAAAATGTGTACGTACTGTAACTACCACAAGCTAAAAGCTAAGTCAACATTTTAGGTCCAGCAGCTATGGTATATTGCTGAAAAAGTACATGGAATCTCGCATTCTTGTGCAGTGCTAATGTTATCATGGTATACTTGACTCATGTGTGACATGAAAAATAAAGTAAAATATATTTACAGAGCAACAATAGAAAATGGTATTTATGTATTACACTAATTTTATGTAAGCAAATAATTTACATTGTTTATGGCCGTGCCAATTCAGACTTCTTAATGGTAACCAGAAGATAAACCTCAGCGAGCAATAGGAAAACAAACACTGAAAATGATTTGGCATTGGAATCCAAATATATTTATGTTGTATGTAGGAATAAATCAGAGTGTTTGATTATGTCTAATTCTGCTTTACTTTATAGTAAGAATATAATACATTCCCACAATAGGTACATTTTAATAAGATGGATGAAATTGCAAGCGCTGTATGAGTGTTTGCATCCATTTTTTTGCTCCCAGGGATATTTTCAATTACAAGAGTGGCACCAATGTTTGGTTGTCCTCTGCAGTGATATTCATTTTGCAGACACTAGGGCCCATATTTATGGCAAAGTCATGCAGCTCAACACGTCACCTTGCTGCGCTGCGCAGCATGACAGGAAAAGGGATGGAATATGCCATATGTAAAAGAATATGGTGCTTTCCTTCCTTTGTTCCTTTGCTGGCACCATTTTGGCTGCCCAGCACCAATGCAGGCACACTTGCACCATGGTGCAAGGATGCCTGTGTTGTAAGGAGGATTGTTTTTGTGCAGAAAGGGGCGCCTTCCTGTACAAAAACAATCCCTTGGGGCATTTTCCTCTTTTTATGTGTGCTGCAGAATGCAGCACACATAGAAGGAGTAAACAACAATGAAAAATAAAGATATTTCTCCTTGTTACACCTCACCTGGGAAGGCGTAGCATTTTGGTATATTCCCAGGTCTAACAGCAATGGGGAATCTGGGAATGCATCAAAACCCATGGCAGTTGCATGGGGACACCCATGCAACACCCATGGAACACCTTCCCAGGGTATAGTAGTGCAACGCAGTGATTTGCACTGCTTTTCTTTACTCTGGATTTATGAAGCCTACATTGCGTGGTGCAAGTGGGACGCAACCCAACTCAAAAATATACCCCTAAATTAATGCTGATGCCCGACAGCATGGGTCACTTTTAAGTTCACATTACCTTGAAAATGAACCTGGCCAAAGCACAGATGCAAATGAATAAGCAAAGTTTTATGCAAAGTGTGCAGTTGTTTTACACTGCCCAGGAGGTATCACACACTTAGCACCCTCTCATAGAGTCCTTTGGAAGGGGCGTGGCTGATCACATGAACTGTCCAGGTACCACCCCACAACAAATGGAGGTGCAAGAACTGATCACTCACATGTTTGATATCAAATACATTTAATTTATGGTATGTACGGCATTCATATGGGATCATAAGGATGTACACATATTTCAGCAGAACAGCATCAGGTCTTAAGCAGCTTGTTAGACCTGGCATGCTTGACATGGTTTCCCCTTAACTGTTTGCCTTCAGACCTCCTTTTTTTGCAGACATTGTTTTTCTGAACCCTGCACACTTTACCGCTGCTAAGTGCCCTATTTGTTTAGTCATCTCCACACTTTTTTCTCCAATGCTGATGATTTTGACTCTGAAAGTGCATTGGAGCCTGCTAACCAGGCCCCAGTGCCAGGGCTTGCTTCCTAAAATATGATGTATGTGAATTGGTAACCTTAACTTAATTGGCAAGGACTCCTACCCCCTTATAAGTCCTTGGTAAGTGGCACCAGTGGTACCCAGAGCATGAGAATTAAAGGGGTCACCAGCAACCTGAGTGACCCAAGTAAATAGATGACAGCAGGCCTGCCATTGCAGACTGCAGGATCAGTGTCAACTGCTCAAACTCAACTTTGCCCTCACAATGAGTGGCAAGGTCACAGCACTATTTTTTACTATATGTCAGTCACCCCTAAGGTAGGCCTCCTGAGCCCAGGAGGCAGGGTGCATTATATTAAAGGTGTGGACATACAAGTGCAGGCTTATATGTCCCTATAGTAGCCTTCTTCCATAGGGGCTACTCTAAGTATTCAGGAGGGCCATAGGACAGCCTGTGCTGACACCCGGGCACCCACAGGTTTACAGCTCCATGATGGTCCTGCGGAAAAGTGTCATTTGATATCAAACAACTTGTCTGATTAAACCTGACTTTTTCCCAAAGTTGGGTTTAATGAGACATGTACCAAGGTGGCCAGCTTAGAGGCTGCCGACAAGGATGCCATAGTCTTTTCGGTGCCCTGGCTGACATCCTGCAGCTCCTGCTGCCAAGACAGGAATCTGCCCCCTGCCAGGAGTTGTGAACACTCCCAGGAGTCAGAAACAAAGGCCTGCCTGGATGGGAGGTTTCACCACTCTCCCTGACAGGATGGTAAGTAAATTGGCACATCAAGGCAGTGAGCTTCAAAGCTCCCACTTCCTCTGATATAGCAGGCTTCCTACCAGAGGAGGAAAAATCAAACTCCCTGCCCCAGGCACATTTGCAACCCAGGAAGGTGGGAACATTAGATAGTCAGGAGGCGCACACCCCCAGAAGGCTAGCGATACCTCTAAGGTGGGCTACCAAGTCTACCTATGACAACCACCCTGCAGCTGCACAACTACGTCTCGTCCTTGACCAGAGACTGGTTCCAAAGCAAAGAGGAACCATTCTGCAAGCAAAAAGGCAACTCCAGAACTCCCTTGGACTATAGGTACTAGTCCCCTGCAGCCTGTAGGCAAAATCGCACCAGATCCAAAGAATCACTGGCCATTGGTTTAGTGCATTATGGAAAATATAGGCCTGAACTCCAGCAAGTTTCAGGTAGCTACCTTTTCCCCCTGGACTCCAGGATGTCAAAGTGACCACAGGCTGTGCTTGCCACTGCCAAGGCTTGTTGGTGGCCTTTCGGATGCCACTGCCTTTGTTTGATGCTGTGCCTCAAGGGAACCCTGCAGCATCTTCAACCTACACCTCTCTAGCCCGTTGTCAAGATTTTGCACCCTCTTCCTCTCCAGCACTCTCTAAGTAATATAACGAGCAACCGCAGATCCCGTTAATCAGCATGTGGACGGCCAGGACTATTTTGCACCTGGGCCCTATGAGCCAGGTAAAAATCAACCAACTGTTGGAGCCTGGTCCTGGAGCCTGCCTCACCATACTCTCCAGTGGTTCCCTCTGAACTTAACCTGCAAGTGACCGATTGTCATGAGTGTATTTTCCCATTGACTGCAACGCTATTGTTTTGCAAGATTTAAATGCATTGATTTATTTTTCCTTTAAAAATCCATAACTCTGGTTATTCTCCTCCAATTGTCTTCGTTTTGGTGTTTAAAGTTATATACGAATTTGATTTATTTTTAGAAATTGGTGTCAGATTTCTTTTGAGTCGTGTCACTTACTTATCATCCATGTTGATACTCTGAAATGTTTAACACATTCTTCTAGTAAAGCCTGACTGCTCTGTGCCACACTACCCGAACTGAGCTAGGAATTTATTAGTGTGAATCCAAAGGACTTATTTGGGGTATTGTGAGATTATGGCATAGAGAAGCCTAACTGGCCTCACTGCAAAATAATCCACTTTCCTACGATTGTCATAGTTAATTTACATATAAGTCCCTAGTAAATTGCACTACATGTGCCCTGGGCCTGTACTTTAAATGCTACTAGTAGGCCTGAAGCACTGATTGTGCCACCCACATAAGTAGCCCTTAAAACATGTCTCAGGCCTGCCTTGCGGAGCCTGTGTGTTTAGTTTTAACCTGTCATGTCGACATGGCAAAATAAACGTTTTGCTCGGCCCAAACCTTCCTTTTTAGTATATAGAAGACACCCCTAAGGTAGGTCCTAGACAGCCCCAAGGGAATGGTGCAGTGTATTCAAAAAGTAGGCATGTACTTTTAAATTGTACATATCCTGGTACTGAAAATCTCTTAAATTCATTTTTCACTACTCAAGGTCTATCTCTTCGATATTATAACATTGGAGTTGCCTTATTACATTTTATAAGTATACTTTCCAAATGTGAAGAGACAACTGGTTCATGTTTCGTGTCTCTGGAATCCTAATTTAAAATCCTAACTTATGGTGAAGGTGATTTCTAAATTACAATTCTGAAAATGCCACTTTTAGAACGTTGACATTTTTGCATTAGCCATTTGGTGCCTGTAGCCTGTCTCTTGTCACATGACTGGGCATAGTTGGCAGTTGGGTTTTGGGTATTCCTCCTAGACAGTCACACACAATGGGAGCTTAGGTGTGAATGGGTGGGCCATCACTGTCAGGATGGGAGGGAGGTGCTGGGTCCAGCCTCACTTACACCTGAATAGACTGTCTAAACACAATGGGCTGGATACCCCCTGAATAGACTGTCTAAACACAATGCCTTGCATACCCCCTGTAGTTAAACTGGAGCCAGGGCAGGGAAGGTAAGGCATCTGTACATTTCAAAGCCATACCTCTAGAAGTTTCTCCCGATTTCGAAGCACAACTATGTGTAAAAGAAGGACCTCAAACACCACCACTTCACTACACTTCTGAACCTGTGGATACTCTGCCAGGAAGAAGGAGTGCTGTGCTGCTGAAAGGATTGCCTGTCTGCTGGACTGCTGCTCTGAAAGACTACTGCCCTGGTGTGCTGACCTGCTGTCTGCTGCCCTCTTGCCTGGTTGAGAAGGACTGGAACTGCATCTCCTGAACCCAGAACCAGAGTGACTCCAAGGACTAATTGGCTGGTCTCCTGATCTGAAGTCTCAGGGGCATTACAGGTTTCCAACAACCATGCATCTGCACCTTGACTCTGTCATCTGTGAGTCTATCCTGACAATTGGTGCCACCCCAGTCCTGGACTCTTGGAATTTGGCTTAACATGCTTTGCCAGCCTCTGATGATCCAGAGGACCTGAACATCTCCTCTGCTGCACAACACAACCCCGAGCAGAACCGAAGCATCTTCACTGCTTTGTGTGTTGGACCCGTTGCAAATACAGACATCACTGCAGCAGCTCACATTGTCTTCACAACTGCTGCTGTGTGATGCATCCTCGGTGCAAACCCTCACATCTCTCGTTAACGGCTGCCCCGACAACGATAACAGACTTCACAAGGCAGCCTCGCAGCTCCTAGGAACTGATGCATTGTCCCGACTGCACAACTAATTTCCGACTCCGAACTTCGCATCTCGAGCCCCTTCAGCAGGATTCTTGATGTTGACACAACAGGATCTCGCACAGCAACCTCAGCGCATCTCAGAACCGACGCATCACCTCGGCTGCCTGACGTATCTTCAAAATGAAGCCACGCAACACTCTTCAAACCAGGCTTTATGGTACTCTATTCAGCAGACCTATTCGGGTCACAGTAGCCGACCCGTGCTCCATCGCGGTCGGCACAAACTTGTGACTTTGTCCCGGTCCAGAGTGACCAGATACCACAGTTGGTGCTTTACACAGCTTAGTGCTGTTTTCTCTAAAAAAAATTCAAATTCAGTATGTGCGGTTCTACTAATTGAATTTTTGTCATTTTGGGCTTGTTTTATTTAATAAATTAAGCTCTAGTTGTCTAACCTGGTGCGGGACCTTTTTGTGTGGTGTTTTCACTGTTTTACTGTTCGAAGTTTTGCACAAATACTTTGCACATTCTCTCTAAGTTAAGCCTGACTGTTCAGTGCCAAGCTACCAGGTGGTTGAGCACACGTCAATTTGGAGTTTGCTGTTGCCTTACTCGGACTGGGATTGTGGTTGCTGCTTGACCAGGGCTCACATCCCAGTAAAAAAGTACACCAATCGGTAACAGCTCTATATGAATTCTGAGATAAAGCTGCCAAAACCTCAAATTCATCAGCTTAAGAGCTGTAAGACATATTAACATTTCTAGGATGGAAAGAGGTTTAAGAGTCAGAGTAAATGCAGGGATCCAACTGGGTTTGTAATTAAAGCACCTGTGTCTGAAATGAACCCTAACGATCATTGAGCTTGGCTAACTACATACTTGGCTAAGATGAGTAGATATGAAGAGGTTAAAGTCAAGACTGTGAGGAATTTATGCACAAGTTTAGAATAGAATTAAAGGAGAAACAGCATAACTAGGAAGAACAACACACATGGAAAACAATAATGGAGGTGTGAAAGGACAACACCTGAAAAACAACTTTCAGAGAAGATGAAGGGTGATATTTTCTTATGTTACAACACTGAAGAAGACAACAGGCCCAAGTAACCATAGTGATATTTTAAGGAATATTTAGTGCAGATCAAGAAGACTTTAATGTAAAAATCAGTATGCAACGAAAGGAAAGTGTAAAGTAGAGGAAGCAGGGAAAGCAATTTTATAATTGCAATGTCTGTAGACAACCGCAGAATGGTAGTCCACAAAGAAAAAGGTCAGAGACTGGATGGAAGCTGAGGCTAACAATTCAGCTCCTTTTAGGTAAACTGATTTCTGTGAGTAATACATGGCTTAGCTTCAGTAGCTGGCTTAAGAAGGAATACTTCCCTCAGCGAGATGCACGTGGCATATGTGCAAGAGCAACAAAATCATAACAGAATTAAGATAATATCGTAATATGTCTAAACCAGGTTATTTACAAAACAAAGTTTAGTAAGAAGAATTACACCAAAACAAACTTAGGGATTAGGAGGTATTATAAAATTTCAAAATAAAAGACTGTTCCATGAGAAAAAAGGTTATTATATGGAATATGGTAGATTAACACTCCTTCACATGAAACAGAATATACTCAGTAAGAGTTGGTGGCTCGTCCAAGTCAAAACGTTTACCTTTGGAAACAGACAATATTTGGAGGTCAAAAATTGACAGTGATGCAAAGCAGGAAGACATATTCTGGAAAGTATCAACTGGGCAGAATACTACTTTTCCTGATCCAGAACGCAGCACACATTGTGCCACCCCTAGAATGACTGTGTTAAAAAGTTAATTCTTGGACTTTTTAAAATATTTATTACATGCCCAATTCATCTGTAAATTTTGACTTGTACTAAATATTTTACAAAAGGTACTTTTAAAAAGTCACCTTTTACCTGCTTAAAGCCTCTAGAACTTTATTTGCATGAGCTTCAAACTGTCACCCAGGTGCTGAATAGCTCTTTCATTATGTGTGATCTTGCTCCCAGCGCTGAGACAATGACCTTGGGTGTGGGAAGGTGGTCTGATCCTCTGACAGGATTATCATCTGGGCAGAGTCCAGGAAATTAATTAACTTCAAAGACACCTACCCTGTCACAGCCAGATGTAGCTAACAACTGGGGTTACCCAATTTTTGCCCCTATAGTCCACCAGGTACCATTTCCAGTGGGAGAAGTGCTGCCCCAGAACCAGTTTTCAGGGACCACAGAGGAGGATTTGCTCATTTCCCTGGCCAAACCTCTGGGGCACAGGAGCTCTGCACAGGGGAAGAAATGATCTGCACTATGGGATTCTTTGCAGTAGGGCACACAGGAACTGCTGCAAAAGTTGGTACGGTTACCTCTGAGAGCATTTTCCCTATTAGATAGAGAGGGGCTAGGAGTGATCCCCACCCAGAAGGTAGTCCCAAGCATAAATGTGGCACTCCTGGGTGGTTGTATGATAGAAGCACGAATGGTTTTACCATGCGTGCCTCTACCACACAGCCCAGCCACGAATGCATCTTAACCGCGCATTCCTTTACCACCCATGCCTTTTCCACAAACGTTTGTTGTAAAGGCATGAATGGTAAAGGGGTGTGTGTGAATAAAGTCGCCACTACCCTGCCTCCCCCCAACCATCCCCTACCCATGCCCCCGCGCTGTACCTTTAACGACCCCAACCCCTTCCACTGCCCTAAAACCTACCTGACCCACACCACTAAAAACTACCCCAACTACCCATTCCCCTCCCACTGCCCTTAGGCCTAAAACCCTACACTACCCCGAGCCCTCTGCCCCTGCCATCCCTTAAACTACTCCAACCCCTTCCACTGCCCTAAAACCTACCCGACCTAAAAATGAACCCAACTACCCATTCCCCTCACACTGCCCTAAGGCCTAAAACCCTGCACCCTAACATACACTACCCCAACCTTCCGCCCCCACTGTGCTGTCCCTTAAATTACCCCAATCCCTTCCACTGCCCGAAAACCCACCTGACCCTCACCCTAAAAACGAACCCAACTACCCATTCCCCTCCCACTGCCCTAAGGCCTAAAACCCTGTACCTTAGCACACTATCCACCCCCGTCACCCCTTGGGCTGTCCCTTAAACTACCCCAACTCCTTCCATTGCCCTAATTCCTGGCCCGTCCCCAACCAGCCCCTAAAAAAAAAAGACCCACTTACCTCACCGCCGCATCTTCCTGCTTCCGTCTTCCTGCATCTAGACCGCGCACTGCCTTAACCACGCATATGCGTGGTTAAGGCATGCATGGTATAGCTTGCGTAGTCAGAACACTCGTGGTTCAGACCGCAGTGTTCCGACTGTTTCCCCTCATGGACATCAGCTTCAGAACACTATTGGACCTGTAAAAGACAGAAGATCAACTGCACCTGCTGATGTGAACTGTGAGGAGAACCCCAAGTGCTGGATATTATCCAACTTGTGCCCAGGACAAGAAGTGGCATTCAAGGGTAATTTGTCTGACCTCCTGTTAAGCTGCAGAGACACAAAAACTGCAAGAAGCACACTTTCCTGGAAGAGCCCAGCTGACCAGTTCCAACTTGACCTGTTCTGGACCCTCCTGGTGTCTTTTGTTGCAGTGAGCCCTTACCTCCAAATACTGGTCCCAAGGTCCTGGAACCATTGGCTGGTGTCAGAGTGCACTCCTCCTGCCTAACACTAAAGAATGGGGACTTAGAAACTTTTTGCCTGGAGAACCTTTGAGGGACCGGGACCAACCTGCCAGCGAGTTGCTGAGGATGCATTGCAGGTGGGCCGAACTTAACCGTAGCTCCGGCTAAGTTCTTCCCTCCATGCCGGAATCCGTTACTGCCAAAGCCTCCCTCGGGTCCCAGCCATGGTTTCATCGGCTCCGCAATCGAAGTAGACTAGATTGATGCCACAGAACTCTGTGAAGCGAAAACTCTAAGTTCTCCTACTGGAGCACCAGTTTCATAGATGCTCCATCTCTACGTTGGAATTCATTGACGTCGATCCCCCTTTTCCCTGTACCAGCCCACTGCCTTCTAATACTGAAGGCTGTCAACTTCAGAGGTAAACTTTCCCACCGGTATGCACCTGGTCCTTGTATGATCAGTTGCCCGAGGTTGGCGATTTGTGATTTTGGGCGCTATTTTTGTCCATCCCCTTTTTGGAGATTTGTAATTTTGGTGTCATTTTTGTTCATTAAATTATCTCCATTATCATAAAGTGTAGTGGGATTTTTATTGTGTTGTGTTTTCAACTTTTTACCTGTTTAGTACTACTAAATGTTTTACACATTTTCTTAAGTAAGCCTGTCTGCTCTGTGCTGAAGCTACCAGGGATTGAGTTCAATTTTAAATTGCTGATACCTTTATTGGACTTTACATGACTAGAGACATTATTGCTTATGATAGACTACCATCCCCTCTAACTAATAATACACTTTTCTCAGTTATGAATTTAGGGCCCGATTCACAAAGGTAAAGTTAGACCAAAAGTCTAACTTAGACCAAAAGTCTAACTTTATTACTTTTCGATATTCACAAAGGTAAGTTACTACGTGTAAAGTTAGACTTTTGGTCAAAGTTGGTTCTAACTTTACCTTTGCAAATTGTGCCCCAAGTTTAGACCTGAAGTATAAGGGCCTGATTCACAAAGTTAAAGTTAGACCAAAAATCTAGCTTATCTTTGTGAACCAAAAAGTAGTAAAGTTAGACTTTTGCTCTAAGTTAGACTTTTGGTCTAACTTTACCTTTGTGAATCAGGGCTTTAGAGTTTATTGTGCAGTATTAACATATCTTTCCAATTTTCTATCAATGTTGAACATTTAAAAGCAGGCCTTTGCATAATGTGCAGGAAATAAGGACTTTCTATGTTATGATTTTAGGTACATGTAGAAAACGTATTTCCTTCACTATTGCACCCCTTTTTTGAACTTTGTGCAACTGATATACCTATTACGTACCATCGCAGTTAACTTACTCAAGCATCAATTATGCAACTCTCTAGCAGACAATGTATTCTTGATCATGGTAGTGCACTTGGAGTTACAGTTGTGTATGCAGCCAAGGGAGCTTCTTAAGTCAGTCAGTCACACCGCTTTATTCGATCATTATAAATAGACCATAAAAGCACAAGAAATACATATAAATGTTTTTTTTTTTAAATTCCAGATCAATAAATATTCATATATACTTTAGTTAAAACATTATTAAACAAGTTTTGCTATGGTCCAATTAAAACCTTTAAAATCAGATTATATAAAAAGAACAGTTCATGATATGATTACAGGGTGCTGCTAGAAACTATGCCCACCCTTTTCCTCTTCCTGAGGCAGGCCCATAAATATGAGGCGACACAGAAACAGACGAATGGGTCACGTAGGGCTTTTAAGAAATACATTGCGACCCGACATTGCCTGAAATTATGATACCTCAGGATTGGCAGAATAAACAGTTTCCTTTCCTCAGAATATTTTTGACAGAAAAGTAGGATATGCAGATCTGTCTGCGCCGAAAGGTTGTTACAGGGGCAGCGATCAAGATCTGCTAGCCTATACTTTTTTTGTGGATATCCCAGGAGTAACGGGGTCATGTTTAATCTGAAGCGCAGTAGAATAAATCTGTGCTGCGCGTTGTTTATCCGTGCTAAGTAATGGAAACCATCTCCTGGTATTGATGGGACCAAGTCATACACAATAGTTGAGTGATGCATCCGTTTTTTTTCCCTGCAGGCATATTCTGCTCTTTGGGAATATAGATCTTTTAACCGTTTCTTCGTGACCCCCTTACAAGAGGCAGGGTCCTGAAAGAGTTTTTCCATCCCTATAGCCTTCAATACAGTTTCTACATGATTTAGCCACCCAATTCTTTTGTAATAATCTAGGTTGCAGCATTCTCTTATAATGGTTTGTGTCAAGTCGACCGTAGATCTTTGCCAAATTGATAACCACAAGAGGACCGGGGCCATTCTTATGGTGTCACTCAGAAAGGGAGCCCTAATTCGAAATGTAAAATATAATTTGAAGCCGATTGGGGTAAAGACACACGATTTTAAAAAAAGGAGTCTTCCATTTGCTGTAACAGGCCAACATTGGCCATCCCCCACACGCCTGCTCCATATATTGTGGCTGATTTTATTTTGGCTTGGTAAATATTTTTTGTTACGTCCAGTGAGCTTCCACCCAACTTTTTTGCAAATCTTTTAAATGCGTTTAGGCTCCTTTGCATACCCTGAGCTCTTGTTTTTACTAATTTGGACCAAGAATGATCCTTATCAAAGAGCACTCCTAGGTATGAAAAGGAGTCCACCATCTTAATTTCATTGCCAGCCATCTGGAAGTGCGGGAGTTTCTCTCCTCTAGTCTCTCCAGCCACAATTATGAAAGATTTTGTTTCATTTATCTTTAAGTCAAGGGAAGCCATAAAGATGGCGTAAGCTTTAATTAATTTTTGTAAGGCCAGGCCCGTTCTTGCCATCAACACCGCATCATCGGCGTATGCCAAAATCGGAAGGGGGGTTTGATCAAATTTGGGTACGTCCAAAGAGAGAGCAGACAGGGAGGACTCAACCCCGTTCGTATAGATTGAGAAAAGGAACGGGGCGAGCACACACCCCTGTCTAACTCCCTTTTCAATTTTAAAGTGACGTGTACACTCCCCCTTTCTACCATACCTTACACAGGCAGTAGCATTGGCATACAGCTGGCGGATGAACCCAATAATCTGCGGGTCTATACCCATGTCCTCCATCATGGACCATAGCCTAGAATGTGACACACAATCAAAGGCTGATGTTAGGTCCATGAAGGCCATGTATAGTTTCCCATTTCTGGCCTTCGAATACTTCCCTATAGTTAGGGAAAGGTTTAGGCACTGGTCGACTGTCCCCATACCTCTCCGGAACCCATATTGTGCCTTCATGATTATATTATGTGATTCTGCCCACTCCTCCAGTCTAGCCAATAGGACCCTCCCCATTAGTTTGGCAGTAGTATCGAGGAGGGATATAGGGCGATAATTCTTTGGTAAGGCCCTATCCCCTTTTTTATAAATCGGGACTATTATGCTTTGATTCCACGAAGGCGGTGGGCCTGCTAACACAATGGTGTTAAAAGTGTTTGTAAGTAAGGGGACCCACATGTCGCAATCAAATTGGAAGAGGTCAATCGGAACCCCGTCCGGCCCTGGTGCCTTACCGGGGATACGTGATTTTAGTGCCCTTCGGAGCTCGGGTGTGGTGAAGACTAGTCCTTCCTGAGGTGTGTTTGGTGGGGAGAGTGTTTGTATGAATGCAGGAGGGGTTAACCTAAAAATCTCTTCGAAATGTCTCACCCAAGACTCTTCGTCTACATGAACATCTAGTACAGGGTCATTAATATCTTTAAAATAAGGAGCGTTTACAACTTCCCAGAAAGCTTTACTACTGCCAGAGCTGGCTGCTTGTTCAAGATCATCCCACGCCTGTGTTTTTAAGTCATTCTCTCTCACCCTCCTGGCTGTTTTATATTCTAAGCGTAATAAACGAATCTTAGGGTAATCCCTGGGGAGGTTTTTTAAGGCGTTTACAAGGTCTGTTTTGGCTTTAGTGCAGGCCGAGTCAAACCACCCCTTTTTTGCTGCGAAGTTTGATGACTTTGCCCGCGTAATTGCTATTTTTATTTTTGCCAGAAGGGCAGTGAATCTGGTGACCGTGTCTGCGGGGGTTAGGTCTTCTCCCAGGCATTCTATAATATCTTTCTTTATATGTGCCAGAATTTCGGGGACCAAATTTGATTTTATTACCACTGTCCATTTCAGTTGGTAACCATTTTTCCTAGACAGGTTCACATCCGCAAGAACCAGATTATGTTCTTTGGGTGTAGGAAGGATGTTTAGCTGAGTCAGTAGGATGGCATGATCGCTATGGGGTGAGAACCTAATGCTCTTAAGGTCTACCTTCTGAAGTAGATGTCCAGACACTAAAACGAAATCGATAGTAGTTTCCTGAGTGCCTCTTCTAAAAGTTGACCCTTGCCCTTTTTCATTAAACTCGCTTAGTATAAACAAATTCCACTGTGATAACAAGTTGTTTAAGGCCTCTCCATACCCATTGTGCGAGAAATGCAGGAGGGGATTGCCGTCGGTGGTTTCTACACCACAGACTCTAGTCTCCGTTAGTTTACATAGATGGATATTAAAATCCCCCGCCCATATGAGATTCACATTTCCCCCTTTCTTCCCTTTATACAATTTGTCAATCTCCACCGTTAAGGCATCCACCACAGCCCTAGAGTTTCTCCCGAATTCATTATTATAGAAGTTGACGAGAGTACAAATATTCTGTTTCCTAATGTCCAACTCTAGTATCTGGAAATGGGTGTGTAGTGAGCCAACTTGTCTGACTTGGAGTGGTGTGGTATTTGAGATTAGTGCAAGTAAACCCCCCTTTGCCCTTCCTGAAGCTGCAGGCGTAGCTGGAGAATGGAAGGAACGAAACCCCGTAAAAAAGGGAGGGTCTATTGCCCAAGTTTCCTGGAATAGGACTAACTCCATATCTTGCCACTCATTCAGCCAATGTTGGTTCATTAATTTGGAGGCTAAGCCTGACACATTCCATGATACCATGTTTGCTCTGGAGCCCTTAATCATATTTGAGGGGGTTGGCAGGGTCTGCCCTTGTCCCTGAATTCCTTGCGCCAGAGTTACATCTTCAGCGACCACTTCAAAAGGTGTTGGGTTAGATAGAAGTGGTCGTAAACTGTTTTCTGCTATGGCCTTAATGGGAGATTTGATGGATGATTGGGATAGTGACAAGATTAGTCAATCACAATCCTCCATATTAGGCAG
This sequence comes from Calotriton arnoldi, assembly GCA_963921515.1. Lineage (NCBI taxonomy): Eukaryota > Metazoa > Chordata > Amphibia > Caudata > Salamandridae > Calotriton > Calotriton arnoldi. Next base: position 28,118 of record CAWUFW010017332.1, on the reverse strand, counting down.
GGCAGTGAATCTATTTTGTAGACTAATCCCAGGATTTATATTGGAACCCCCGTTCCTGTCCGTTAATAAATTCCTAGTTTTGTCCATTTGAGCCCTCCCCCTGGGGTCATCCTGGCTGACATAAAAGTATTCCAGCGCTAGGGGTATTATTTGGGTATTCCTTAATGCAGGAATATGTAGATTAGCCAAGAGGGAGGCACTTGCGTGCGAGTTATTAAAATTGATTACCACGCAATCTCCATCATAATGTTTCCTTTGTCCCCCCACCCAGCCAACTCTCCTAGCCATAATCAATTCATGAACCAACACCTTCCTCCCCCGATCGGTCACGTTAACATTGTGAACTAACCAGTGCAAACATTTGTCCATTAACTGTCCAGTAGTTTCACTCTGATTTTCACGGAGGCGAGGAGTATTTGCAGAACCAGGACCAATGGGGCAGCAGCAGGTGGAAGATGAAGGATGTGATGCCGGAAAATCTGTTGCGCTCCCACATTTTGATCTTGGATTCTTGCCTTATGTGCAACTCTCATTTGACCATTCTGGGATAATAATGGCTGGGAGGTAATGGCTCTTTCCTTCAGGCCTAGAAGGCCTTGCGTGGCCCCAGTTGGATTGGATTTTTGGGGAGTGTTAGGATCTTGCATTAGATGACTGTCAAGGCCTCCAGGTGGTAAACACAGTGCTAATGGTTGGTTTGAATTTGCCACTGGAGGAGTGTCCCAAGTTTCTCTTGATGGTTTTTGAGTTGTAGATGTTAATGGGTGGGGGACGTAGGTGGCAAGTGCTCTGGCAAGTAGAGTCAGATTCTGCGATTCCAACTCCGCCAAGCGGAGCTCAATTTGGATCAGTTTATCAAGAATGGGAGCCAGTACCTCACTTATTTTCCCTATAATCTCCAGCCCAGCCTCTGGTCCACTAGGGTCCAGGGGTAACAAAATGTTTGCTTGCTCTGGTAGTGATATTACCTTTAGGTTCTTGGCATGGGCCTTTGTTTGGGCAGGTTTAGGTTTCGAAGTGCGAATGATCTTGGGTTTTTTGAGTATTGCACCATTAATGGCCCCGCCTGCTCTAGTTCGTTTGGCGGGTGGCAGCGGTGAAGAATAATTCAATGGGGAGACAATCTGGGGGGAGCGGTCTAGGCCCCTTCCTGGGGCAGATTCTATAATGTGGTTTACAAGAAGACAGCCACTCTTATCTAATACCCGGACTGTTGGGGTTACAGGGATTGGCAACATTGTAAGTGGCAAAGTGACAGACTCGGGAGGTGGTGTCGGGGATAGACTCAAACTTAGTGAGGTAGATTCCAGAGAAAGACGTCTTTCGGTCAACTCTATCTCATGGGAGAGGACGCTTGCCGCTCTTACTAGGAAGGAGTCCAATGTTGCTCCGACCCTCCCAGCGCATCTCTCTTTACAACCCTTTCCTTTCGACATAGTTATGGGCCGGGATAGTAAGGGATAAACTGTACCTTAACAGGAGTGCAGATGAAAGGGTATGGGCCCAGCCCAGCCTCCTCCGGGCTCCGACGGGCGTGGACGGGCCCGCCCTTGGCCCGGGCTTCGCCCGCGCGCGTCCCGCGCTGCGTGAGGTTACCGCGAGTCAAGTAGGCGCCTCCGGGCGCGTGGTCAGCTGCAGTGGTAGCAAAGGAGCCTGGGACGTGTAGTCCGGTCCCGCTCCTGCTTCCAGATGAAATACCGGACATAGTCTGGACCCTCCTGCTGCACTCGAGCTTCCCGCGCTGCGTGAGGTTACCGCGAATTAAGTAGGCGCCTCCGGGCGCGTGGTCAGCTGCAGTGGTAGCAAAGGAGCCTGGGACATGTAGTCCGGTCCCGCTCCTGCTTCCAGACGAAATACCGGACACAGTCTGGTCCCTCCTGCTGCACTCGAGCTTCTTAAGTCAAAAACCAGGTGTCATGAGTGAAAGCAAATGGGCAAACATAACAAAATGATGAATTTCCTATGTACAAAGGCATTTTGAAGTATTCTTGCATGCCTTTGTGATTTGGCATTAAACATTTAAATGGAATACAGTGGAAATGTTCCAGGAATACTCATGTGCAATTTTGACAAACAGAAAGGGAAGTGCTCTCTTTGCACTTTTACTAATGGGGAGTTTGAAGTTTCGGCCTAATTTACAAAGGCATGTTAGAGTAGGTAAAAAGTACAACTGTACTACTGCTTCCCATACTCACAATTTTTTTGTGTGAATTTAGCCATAACTCTTTTAATTGCAGAAAGTTATCTCCCATCTAGACTATCTAGAAGTAATAGGCAAGTATGAAGATTGAAAAAGCATAGTGATACATGTTTTAAGTTGTCGCAAATGAATCTAGGCAAACAAGAATAAAGGATAATTTGAATTTGGAATAGAGAGGACTGTTATTTCTGTTTACCGACCAGGACAAAAACTTAGGGGCATATTTACATGAAAGTGTCAGAGCATGGGTTAGCTCCAAGATTGATAACGCCGTGTTCCATCACTTTAGAAAGGCAGGGATGCACCGAATTTACAATAATACAGCACACCCCTGCATTTCTCCCTGCTCTGGCGCTAAATTCAGCTGCCTAGCGCCAATGCAGGCACCCTTGCACCATAGTGCACGGATGCCTGAGTTGAGTGAATGATTGTTTATGTGCAGGAAGATGTCCCTTCCCTCACAAAAACAATCCAGAATGGCGATTTGCAACTCCTATGTGTGTTGCAGTGTGCAGCGCACATAGAAGTTGCAAATTGTAATTTTTTAAATGATTGTTTATGTGCAGGAAGGGACACCTTCCTGCACATAAACAATTATTCATTGCAATTTGCTGTTTCTATGTGTGCTGCACATGCAGCACACATAGAAATGCAGCACTCATAAAAACAGCAAAACCGAGGAGAAATTAAGCATTTCTCCTTGTTTCACCATGTTAAGACCAGGTTTTTCCTGGTATTAATTTTGGTGCTGCCTCCTATTTACGCCACCGTTATAAAGCGTCAAAATCAGTGGGTGTTGTGGCGGAACGGCCATCGCAACACCCATTGCCCACCCCTTTCGCGATATGTCTAGCGTGAAAGGAGGCCTTATTTACAAGGCGGAGTTAAGTCACGCCTTAGACAAAAGTTGTAGCAAAGAGTTAGGGTGTTAATTAGAAGAATTAAACATATCTGCCACAGAAGGCATAGAATGGCGGGATATTTAAATATAGAGACCCAATATCTAAAACCAGAGATAGATTCAGAAGCGGGGTAAAAGAATTAAGTAGCAACGCAAAAATGCATTTCTAAGGATATAAAGGACAGTGTCAGATGGCAAAATGGCACGGCTGATATGCGCGAAACAATAAAATATCTCTGACTCCGCTTAAGGGAAAACACCTAAAACTATGGATAAGCCCTGATTTCACAATGATGTAACTATTTGTTTTTTTTAAAATAGTAAAACGTTCTGGACTACTCTGCCACGAAGTATGAAGTTACATGCTAGTTGCTGCTAAAGAGAAGGCTACAATCACTATATAAATTAAAGCTACTAGAGCATTTGACACTTTTCACATCAAATGTGCTGGCGGTCCAGGAGTTTTAACTTACATTATTCTTTGTTCTACTACTTGTACTGCAATGTTTCCTTATTATGAACGCAGCACTATAACTGTTAAAATAATCAGCAGTGCTGAGTTAAAATGCAAGACTGGCTGTTCTTGCAGCACTGGAAATGGGAAAGCATGGCAGCTCAAAGGAAGTTGGCTTATATTTGTAGCACTGAAGGCCTGATTCACAAAGGTAAGCTTCCTCTGTTATGTAAATTTACGTTTGTTTTGGAATAAAAAAAACTGCATTTTAATACTAAGGGCCTGATTTAGATCTCGGTGGAGAGGTTACTGCCTGCCGAAATATACATCCCATTTTATATTATGGGATTTATATTTCGGTGGATGGGATATCCATCACTGTTGTGATGAGTAACCCATGAGTAACCATCTGCCGAGATCTTAATCAGGCCCCAAGTTTACAAGCCAGGAGACTCTGCAGTTGAGGCGGGGAACTCCACACATAAAAATATAGGCATCTTTTATCTTTTTATGTGTGGAGTTTTCCGTTCCAACTGTGTAGTCTCCGCATTCATAGTCTTCGTTTTAAAATGCAGTTTTGTGTATTCCAAAACAAATGTAAACTTACACAAAAGTGTAAGTTTACCTTTGTGAATCAGGCCCTGAGTTTAAAGCAAATTGATCAGCACCCTAAAATGCTTGTGTTGCTTATTCAGGTTCTTTCTCTTTCAGGTGCCAACAACATATCTATTCTAGCCTGACTGATTCATTAATATTTAGTCATTCATCCATGGATTTTTTCATTCCATGACAAGAAAGAAACTAATTAGCCACTACGTTGGGAGCATTATAGTGATTGTTTTCTTTACCAATCGTGTTTTTGAATGACCATCTAGCAGTCAGAAAACCCAGTCTTCACTATATACAGCAAGCCCCACCTGAACATTAAATAGCTAGAATTTCTCCTAAGACACAAGATAAACAAATATCACCACACCAGCTTACTTATTCAGTAACACTAATGGAAATGAATACCACATTCATTGAGTATCCAAATTAATCAACATTATGTGAGGAAAGTTAAGACTTTTTCGAGAAGTGGAATTCAATATTTATGGTATTTAAGTATACTTTAGATTTATTTAATGTAACTTTTTAAGAACTCTGACAATTATGAACTCAATAGACAACTTTAAAACACAAATTAAATTACAGATTGATATAAGTGAATTGGCCAAGACAGTCTGTGAAATCGAAGCTGGAATGATATGACAAATATTTTGAGCAAGGAAAGATAAGATGTCTTAGATAGGTGTGAGAAAAATCAAGAAGGTAGTGCATTGACACAATCAAGTAGCAGTGAGGACATACATACATTCCCACAAGCAAAAAATAACTTTTTAATGATCATGACTATAGATAAACAATAGAGAAACACAAGCAAAGATCTGAGAGAAACACAACCTATTCAAGTATTGATCAGGACAGAGCATAATCACTGACTTTGAAAGACAGAGAATCTTTTTTAACAGGAAGACTAACAAACAGATAGACTTGGACCACCTCCAGAAGACAAACAAGGCACCGACAAAGGAAAACAGATATTATGCAGCCACAAGAAAACTTGAGACTAATATTTTTAACTATGAACTAACATTTTAGATTTTGACGGATGGTGTACTCTGTCGAAACATGGCAGATATCCTGGCTGCTGCATTACAAGTGCCATAGGCTGTAATGTACTTGAAATACAGCAGACAAGACATTGGCCAAGTTTGTGATGGAGATTCCCATCTGACAAACTCCAAATACGGCCCCAAATCATTGGAAGAAAATATCAAATAAGGATTTGTTTCATCCAAACATCAATTCAACAGTACCAAAGGAAGTAGTGGATCTACACAGATCCAGCTGGATTTGAAGAATTTAAGGTGAACACAGAACTCATAGATATTTGATACTATAATTTGAGTTTCAAGCTAACGCGTCTTTGGAATCTCCCAAATCCCACAATACCTTGTATTGATTTGAAAATAAAACCTTATTGAAAATGAGAATCATTAAGCAAAGATTCAAAAGGTATAGGTTTAATAAGACAAGGAATGAAAAAAATGGTGTAAGAAACTTAAAGAATATTCTTATCATAGCCATAAAGATGGCCAACAAGGGGGGAACGCTTGACATGATGAATTTATGAATTCACAACTTTATATTGATAAGATCAAAGAACATTGTGAAGACAAAGATACCCACTTGAAATTGAACTAAGATCCATCAATATAAGGTTATATTTAAGAAATTTTGGATTAGGCAAAGAAGAATAGAATAATTTTAGAGCAATACATGTTATCATTACAACTTGATCTAAGACTATCATTACATTTTTACCAACAAAAATCCATCAAAGTCATAATCTCAAGTAGGAGAACACAGCAATACTATTCAGAAGTGTACACTAATTATTTTTACGGTTGACTATTAGAAAACACCGCAAAACATATGAGAAACTGTGGATTTGTTTGAGCAATGAAAGATACAAATGAAGGGCAAAATTTATTTTGCGTACTTTAAATGTTCAGCTCTCTATAGCTTAATTCACCATATCGCACCTATCAAAGTGCTAGAACAAGGGCATGCAATAATTTAGTCATGAATGTCTAATGTTTTTGCTGCATTATAATCTCTATTACAGTTACGCCGATAGGAAGGGGAGAATTTTGCTACAACTCAAAGAATCACCATTAGTTCTAGCACCGCACCTTTATGAGGAATATTGAGAAGAGGTATGTATTGACAGACAAGAACTGCATGAAGGGATTAAGATTTCTGTTTAGATTTATTGTTGACCTATTATCTGGATATGGGTGAACACACAGGTGCCTTATCTTAAATAACAGTCATGCTAGAATAAAATATGCATCAAAAGTGCAAGTTAAATTGATGCAAATATCAGGTATAAACGTGACGAATGGATCATGAGGTTTTAATTATTTATTATTCATACAGCTTTCTATCTTGAAGAATTGAGACATCTCTCCATAGCTCTGTCATCGTTCCTAGAGGCCTTCCTTCTTTGGGAGCTCAAAATCAGTCTGTAGATAATCTGCTAATCTTAGCTATTATCTCATATTGATAAGGGCCATCTCACTGGAATTTGGTAAACTCACATTTTACTGGGAGACAATTTGCCTGAAAGCTGTGAAGCCCTTGTGCATTAATGCTGTGGCTGTATTACTAGCTATTTATTGTATTAAATGTACTGTAGAGTGGTCTGACCTGTTTATTCCAGCAGTTTCCCTTATAATAGGTCAAACAGGTCTCACTGAATCCTGCAGTTTTTCCCTGGCAAGCACTATTACTGATGCTGGAAGCAGCCTTCCCCACCAAGGAGATGCAACAACACTGCAGGGAGTAAAATGAAACTCATCTGCTTCCCAGCATCCTAGCATAAGTGGAGCAATGACAGTTTCACACTAGTAATGACTCCTGGAGGGAGCAATTGGGATGGGAGGTGAGCCAGGTGGATTATTTTACAAAGTTTTAAACCTGCTGTGCTTCTTTATATGACTTTGAAATCTTTAAAACACAACATGACCGATTGAAATTCAAGTTGCACCTCATTTTAAAAGTCATACAGCGTCAAAGCTGAACTGTATTCTCCCTTGTCTTCAAGGTGAGTGTGTGGCCATTGTCTCTAGGAAACCCTGAAATGCAAATTGGTCTTAACCATTACATATTCTGCTTTTGAACATCTCAAAATCACTATTAATATCCCTCCATCCAGTACGACCTATCTACACTGCAGAGCGTGTACCATCCTCCTTAACTGAAAACAGATGTTATAAAACAACTAAACAACTATTTCATTTTAAATCTAGCACTACCTTCAAGCAATATTTACTTGGGTGATCTCAAATATCCTGGGAAAGAACAAATCTAAATCATCCTACCTACTTTCTTTAAAAATCTTTTTGCTCAAATGTCTTTATCTCTTCCTCCATTAACAACAAGATGCTCGGAATAGAAGGAAAGATTGACTCCTATTGTCAGAGGCCCTCTTCCTCAGGATCTGCACGGCAACCTTTTTTGTCCACCTCCAGGCACCTCCAACTCAGAATGCTTTGAGTATTGGAGTGGCCATTTGAGGGAAAGCGTGTTGGGAAGGGAACAGCGGGGAGGGAGATCTGGAAAGGAACAGGTTAATTGCCACACTCTTAATCAGTTTTGAGTGTGGCACACAGACTATATGCATGAGCACTTTCGCAGATCGTGGCTGCACTATATGACCAAGTTTGAGGTATACATATCAGAGATTGTGATAACTGGTTTTAAACAAGGAACACATCTGCACGCTCAAGCCCTCACACTCTAACTTATTAGGAGTTCAGGATACAAGCACAGTTAGCCTCACTTTGTCTTTCTAGAATTGCTTTAGTAAAAACTCCCTCAAGTTTCATGCACTAGGAAGGGACGAGTGAGTTGAATGCACCAGAAAATCAGAGAAACATCTTCCTAGTTAAATACAGCCGGAGATCACAAGCTTCGACCAATAATCAGAATTGGTGCCTATTAGCTCATAGAAAACCCGTTCACATCAATGCACGTTCAATACACAATGAGGACAATCAGTGCGCGGCACAATACTTTCATATAATCTGTTGCAGTCAAAAACGGGCTTACCCGGGAAAACCCAAAGGGTCTAACAAATGTCTCCCTCTCGGGAACTCTGTGAGGTCGTCAACTGGGGCAGCTGGAAATCACAAAACACCGGCCCCAAGATAGGCGAAAGAATAGTGAGCGTCTGGTGGGGCGTATTTTATATCATAGCCACACCCAAAATGGTCACCATCCTGCGGCACCTGGGATTTGAATTCCGGTTTAGAAGCTGGGCTGCAAAAGAGCCGGCAGTGGAAAATATCAACAATGAAACACTCCGTACACATCAGAAAACACAGTGCAACCAACAGCACGCAGTTCTAGTGTAAATATGGGCTTTGCCGCAAGGCAGGCCCCAGATGTTACATAGTCTGCAACATGGGGTGAAGACCTTGCAGGCAGGAATCCTGGGCAAACCTGTGGGTGTGAACCCAGTGGTGTGGGCGGGCTCTGTAGCACAATCCGCGATGATGCTGACAGTAGTCCCCTCTCCCAAGCGCGCTCTAGGGCCCAGGTTGTGGGGGCACTGCAGGTGAAAGCGCCAAAGCAGTTGGGGAGCATTAATGTTCTCGTCGGGCTCCAAGGAGTTATTCTCAGGACCATAGCCTATCCAGGACATCAAATACCAGAAGGAAGTACCTCGCAGCTTGGAGTCCAACATTGCACAGAATTCGTATTCCCACTCCTCTCGCACCATCACTGGGGTTGACCAATTGTGGCAGAGCTGTGGGGCTGGCTTCAGAATGGAGGTGTGAAAAACAAGATGGATACGCAAGGTACGAGGTAAACTCAGCTTTTATGGCACAGGATTGGCCTGTTTCACTACTCGATAGGGCTCTATGTATTTTGGGTGAAATGTACTTCTATGCCTAAATGTGATGTGCTTAGTGGATAACCACACCTTGTCCCCAGGTTGATAAGTAGGCCCATGACACCAATGTTTATCGTAGTGTGTTTTGTAGCTGCGTTTTATCGTTGTCATGATGGGTACGCATCTGGGACTGGACATGATGGATGTTGGTCAAAGTATCACGTACCACAGGCTTGAAGTCTAGAGACTGAGGTAAAGTTATGGGTAGTGTGGGTGGATGAAATCCATAAACGTCAAAGAATGGAGTGGTTCCGGTAGTGGAAAGATAGGAGTTATTGTATGCCAATTCTGCAAGCCAGAGGAGATTCACCCAAGAACGGGTAACATCCTTTGCGTGGCTGTGTAAGGCCTTTTTGAAGGTTTGGTTCAATTGCTCCATCTGCCCGTTGGTCTGTGGGTGGTGACTGGTGGAGAGTGCAGGTGAAGACCTAAGGGTTTCACACCATGCTTCTTAGAAATTAGCAGAGAATTGGGAGCCGCAGTTTGAGAGGATTATTCTCGGAAGACTATAACATAACAATGTGCTATAAGAGGAGCGTGACGAACTGACTAGATGTGGGGAAACCTTACAGGCTATGAAATGTGTGTATTTGGTCAGGGTGTCTACCACTACTAAGATTATTGGGTGTCTCTGGTCTTCTAGAAGACCAGTGATGAAGTCCATTGTGATATGTTCCTATGGAGCAGTTGGAGTTGGAAGAGGATGTGGTAAGCCACTGGGCTTTGAATGGTCAGATTTATAACAAGCTCAACTTTCACTCCCTTGAAGGATTTGCTGTACGTCTTTTTTCCAGTTTGGCCACCAAAAATACCTTAGTACTAAGTCTAAGGTCTTGGGAAGACCTATGTGTTCAGCAAGGGGATTGGTGTGGAGCCACTGGAAAATTACTGCCCTTAATTCTGGAGTCGGTATAAAGAGATAGGAGTCGTGTAATGGCAGCCCTTGAGAGATCGTATTCTTTGTGTCTTCTCTCAGCCATTCTCACCACTTCGTGATCTTAAAATTATCCCCAACCATATCCAAGAACTTTTCCAGGGAGATCAGACAAATTACTTTGGATGGAGCAGTAATGGATTAAGGAGAACCCACCAGATGAGCTACTGTGGAGTCTTGTGGGGATGGGGCACCCGCCTTTCAATTTTCAGTTCCAGGTCTGTAGGTGACAAGGAAGTCGAATTTTGCAAAGAACAACATCCAACGCAATTACCATGAAGTTAAGAGTTGTGCTAAACTCATAAATTGTAAGTATCTATGGTCTGAATAGACTGTGTTTGTATGTTTAGCAACCAAAAGGTAATGCCTCCATTCTTTAAATGCATCTTGAATTGCTAAAAAGTCTTTCTCTGCAATGGTGTGGTTTTCTACTGCTTTGCTGAGTTTGTGTGAAATATAAGCAACCAGGAGTAATTAACCTGTTTTAGGATGTCTTTGGGATAAAATATCTACTAGAGCAATGTTTGAACCATCCTCTTCCACAACAAAAGGCCTGTCAATGTCTGGGTGAGCTAAAATTGGAGCAGGTGTAAAAGCAGTTTTAAGTTTGCAGAAAGTGGACTTAGCCTCTGGTGTCCAAGCAAACTGTATGTTTTTACGCAGAAACTTGTTGAAGGGTGCCACAGTTTGTGAGAAATGGTCAATTAACCCACTTTAAAAATTCGCAAATCGAAGGAAACATTGTATGTCCCAGACAGTCTTTGGTGTGGGCCAGTCTGTGACTACTTGCACTTTCCATTCTGCCATTTGCATGCCTGCAGGACACAATATCACGCCTAGGGATTCCACCTGAGTTACTTGAAATTCACATTTGCTTAGTTTGCAGTATAGGTGGTGTTCTCATAGTGGCAACATGACCTTTTTGACATGTTGTTCGTGATCTACTTCACTGTGGGAATAGATGAGGATGTCATCTATATAAACTATATCAAACAGATCTAGGTAGTCTCTCAGAACATCATTCAAGGAAACCTGAAATGCTGCCAGAGCATTGGACAGTCCAAAAGGCATAACAGTGTATTCATAAACAAGCTCTCATGCGAATCAGGTGGTAAGCTCCCTTCAGATCTAGCTTTGTATATATGACTGCGGTTTTAACTTGGTCTTTCAGGACCAGAATGAGATGGAGTGGATACCGGTTCTTGATTGTCAAGGCCCGGTGTGAGTATTTGGGTGTATTATATGATATGACTGTATGACCTTATTGTGTAATGCACAAAAACTGTCTTGGAACCAGCCAGGCTCGCTTGTAAACCTTAAGCTCAACTCTGGGTAGTTGTGGCTTCGAGCAGCAAGGCTTCACAAAGGAACTTAGTGTAAAGCATTTCATAGAACCAAACAATGAAATAAGAAAGACATGCAACAAGAAAGAGACACAACTGCAATTTATAAAAAAATAGGGTGTATTTTTATGAATTTTTAGAGACCTTGATGATATAAAATCCACAGGAACTTTCCGGAGATACAGATTTTTGAAGTTATAAATACTTTTAAATGCAACCGCAACCAAGCATTGGTTAACGAAAAGTTTGTAAACTTTTGAAAAGTTTGAAAGAGTTAGTTCGGCAATTCCAGCCTGGCTTGGGCAACTAAATCTAATAGGATAGAGATCTAGAGGAGCAGAGCGGATACTTTGAATGGCTACCTGGCCATTAGAGCATTCTAGGGCAAGTTCTAAGCTTTACAGGATGACCGCTATAGGCTATAACGGAGTGGTCCTGATACTGGGGATGCAGGCTAAAAATGCTCAATGGATGCTCCGGTTGAGGTGTGATCGACTGGTGTGTCTTTGTGGCTGTCCCAAGGTCCACGGGTGACGAAGGATGACTCTGGCCTTAGTGATCAAAGTCCCTCGAAGTCCTCTACATTGCAGTAGCAGGCCAGCTGATGCTGGGCTACTGGTCTTGTTGCATCGAGGTTGTGGTGAAATTCTTAGGTGGGGGCCCCGTGTGTACAACTAATCTGGACTCTGATAGCACTCATGGGTCTGGCGGACATGAGCGCAACTTTTGGCTAGCTTGGATTTGTCCTTCTATTTTACTGGTAATGGCAAAACTTCTGTGTGGCTACCAACTTGTTGATGTGAGCTCTTGCAGCTCTTATGTCCCTGGAGCTGGTTCCAGGGGATCAGCCACCTGATCTTTGGAGCCACTGATGTGAGATGAAGCTGTGAATCAACTTTTTCCCGGGTAAGGAGCCGCAGGTACAGTCCAAACTTTACTGGCCCAAGGTGCAGTCCTTCTGACTGTGCAGCCTTTCTCCGCGCAGTTTCAGGAAGGGCAGCAGGGCAGTCCTTCTTCGGTCCTCTCTTCAATTCAAATGTGATCTGGCTAGCAGGGTGCCAGGGGTGCCATATTTATCCCAGGGAAGCACCCTCAGGGGGCCTTGTGGTCATTAGCTAATGGGCTATTGGGTCCTCTTCTGCCTAGAGCTGTGTTTCCAGCAAAGTGTGACATCTGGCTATTCCAGGGTGCACTGTTCGAGCCACACTCGACCCTTCCGTAGCTGTCTGGAGCTTGGTATTCCACCTTAGTGGTATGGTAACCTGTGGGCTATACGCTAACGGGAAAACCGGTTTGGGGAAGGGCTTTTTCTCTATGTCCTTGACTCTATCTTGTCTGCAGGACCAAAAGGCATCCTGCTCGGGAGTGTTGTTACAGGTGGCCCTTCAAAGGCGGCTTACACTTTGAAGCTCGTCTTTTGTGTTAACACACCAAGTGGTCTTCCTGGGCGAGGAGGTAACACCTCACTCTGTGGCAACTGACTTTGGTCCTTAGCCCAGGAATCGTTCACACGTCTCACCCACCATGCAGAAAGTTGTCTGTGTGCTAAGACCTTAGTTAGGCCCCTGGACTAGCTGGACACAGAGTAATAACTTTTTAAAAGTTGCTTAACTTCAAAAGTGACATAAATCTCAACTTGGGCATCAATTTGTATTTAATGCCGTGATCAATTTGATACTTTACAGTACCCAGTTAGGAAGTCCCATTCAGAGATTAGCCTGGCTGGGATGTCAGCTGGTAACTCTGTGTTAGCCAAAGGGGCTACTAACTTTTCCCCAGTAAAACAAACATTTTGAAGTGTTGCTGTTAAGACATATTAATAAAATACATTTCTTATGTAACAGTATACAGCTCCCTGCCATAGGACTTCATAGGCCTTCCTTAGGGGAGCTTTACATGTAAGGTAAAGGGAATGGTGGCTTTCCCATTGGTTTTAAAGGCAAAGTCGAAGTAGCAGTGTACACACTGTCTTCCAATCTGCAGTGGAAGGCTGGGAGCCATTTTGTCCTTTTTCACACTCAAGGTGGCACAACCAGAGCTGCAGCCCTGTGAAGACACTCTGCATACCATGCCCTGGGTACCATATACTAGGGACTTATAAGTAAGTCAGTACTTGCCAATTGGATGTAGCCACTTCGGCATACATTGGTTGAGGGTTAAGAACACAGGCACTGAGGTCTGGTTATTTGGCCTCAGTGCACTCCCAGAGTTGAAAAAACACAGTATCAGTCCAGAAATGTTGGAGTCAACATGCAAAAAGAGGCATTTCCCTACATAGCCCTCTTCTAGATGAAAGGTGATGAACAACCTAACACTTATTCTGGTGATTTTCATCATCTAAGTGGAAGAACCTGGAATGGCCATTGGCACTGGCATGGTCATTCCCAGGGCTATGTTCCACTGTAAAGTCAATACCCTGTAGGGAAATGGACCACTTCAATAGTTTGGGGTTCTCTCATTTCATCTGCCTTAACCATCTGATAGGCCTGTGGTCAGTTTAAACTGTGGAGTGAGTCCCAAACAAGTAGGGTCTTAGCTTCTTTAGGGACCAAACCACAGCAAAGGCATCACTTTTGCCTTTGCCTTTTGACTCTGTTGCTGCCACCATTCTCCTGGGCTTTCAACCCCAGCTTGACCCTTCTTGCTTCTAGGGCCAATTTCTTCTCTTTCAGGGCCAGCTTTCTGTCCTGGATCTCAAGGAGGTTGGACTGGGCTGTCAGGTTCCGTGGTCTCCTCACTGAAGGGGAGCTCCTTTCACTCCCAGACAGGGAGTTAACTCTTGAACGAATTTTGGGTACTCCACTCTCATTGTCCTTGAATTCCACATCAACCCCCTCTTCTCAACTGTCAGTTGGGGTGATCTCCTCTTACAGCTGGCCCTCCGTGATTCCTCCAAATCTTTGAGGGCCATCTCGAGATCATCTTTAGATGCATTATTTTCTGGGAAAACTTTTCTCTCCCTGCACATGTTAATGTTAAAGGTTTTCAAAGTGCGCATATACCGTCTTAGTGCTAGTGTTTACCATGTTGAACAGTATGAAGGCAATCAGAAAAATTAAACAAGTGAACCAAAGACCCACATTTTTAGTTCCTTCCTAAATTGATGCAATTTAGGCTGAAGTTTGAGATGGATGGGGAGAGAATTCTACCATTTAGAAGTGGAATAAGAAAACCTCCTTCCTCCCCAACATGCTTTTTTGATTTTGGGAATGATCACCTGCATGACTGTGCTTAATCGGAGAATTCGAGAGGGAGCATACCATTTGAAAATGCTTTGAAAGAAATAGGGACCTGTCTGATATAGAGCTTTATGCGCCCAACACAAAGCCTTAAACTTAACTCTCACTCTGATAGGCAGCCAATGCAGTTCTTTAGCAGTTTGTGAGGTTGAACAACATTTAGGGAAGTTATTCATTACTTTAGCTACCGCTTTTTGCAGGGTCTGCAATCTATTGAGGCATCTCGCTTGAGATCCTACATATAGAGCATTACAGTAATCCAATTTGGAAATAACTAAAGCTATAACAACTGTTTTTCTCAACTCAAAGGGGAGGAAGGGCAAAACTTTCCTAAGTATTCTTAGAATCAGGAAGCAGGAGGATGTAACCTGTTTGTTATGGTCCATGAACGTAAGTTTGGTATCAAACATAATACCCAGATTTCTTACTTTCTGGACTTTCTGGACAAGGGAGCCTAAATTAGTCTGCCACTAGGTAGCGTTTTAATAAAGTTTTTCCTTACCAAACTGTAAAACGTCGGTTTTGTCCGAATTTAGCTGTAAGTAGTTCTTCTGCATCCAATCTGCAATGCAAACCATGCAGGCATTGAATTGTTTGCCACTTTTTAAAATCGTGATCTCAGGGGGTTAATCTTGAGTGTGGGCAGGGCAGTCAATTTGATTCCTCTGCTCTCCACCTTTGAAGACTTGTAGAGAATTCTTTTTACTACTTGAAACTTTTATTCTTAAGAAGAGGTGCCTTTGGAATTTCAGAACTTGGCAACTTTGTTGAACTTTCTTCGATGTTGACTTGACTGTCTCTTTCAGTGGTCACTAACTTATTTGTTTTTCTGGTACAGTCAAAAACAAGGGGCCCAATTCACAAAGGCAAACTTACACTTTTGTGTAAGTTTACTACTTTTCGGTATTCACAAAGGCAAACTTAGACCAAAAGTCTAACTTTACTACTTTTCAGTATTCACAAAGGGAAACTTAGACCAAAAGTCTAACTTAACTTTACTACTTTTCGGTATTCACAAAGGTAAGTTACTACTAGTAAAGTTAGACTTTTGGTCTAAGTTTTCCTATGTGAATACCAAAAAGTAGTAAAGTTAGGCTTTTGGTCTAAGTTTACCATTGTGATTACCGAAAAGTAGTAAACTTACACAAAAGTGCAAGATTCCCTTTGCAAATCATGCCCAAGTTCTGGATCCCGATGCTAGGCACCAAAGTGAGGATTTGGGTGTATATATTATATGACTGTGGGGTCTTATCGTGTAATACATCCACAAAAACTGTCTTGAGTCCAGTCAGGCTTATTTGTAAACCTTAAGCTCAGCCCTGGGTAGCTGTGGATTCAAGCAGCAAGGCTTGCCAAAAGAACGTAATGTAAAGCATTTTAAAAGTACCAAACATTGAAATACGAAAGTCATGCAAAAAGAAAGAGACACAACAACAACTTATAACGATAGAGTGTATTTTTAAGAATTTTTAGAGACCTTGATAATCAAAATCCACCATAGGGTTCCGAAGATACAAATTTGTCAAGTTATAAATATTTTACATGCAACTGCAAACAAGCACTGGTCAACAAAAAGTTTGTGAACTTTTGAAGAGTTTGAAAGAGTTAATTTGGGAACTCTGGCCCAGGTTGGGTGACCAAATCCAACAGGATAGAGGTCTAGGGGGCCAGAGAGGATAGTTTGAACACTTACCTGGCCACCAGAGTGTTTTGAGGGCAAGTTCCAAGCTTTAGAGGATGATCACCATAGACTACAACGGAGTGGCCCTGATGCTGGGGATGCAGACTAAAGATGCTCAAAGGATTCTTCGGTTGAGGTGCAGATGATGGGGGATGTCTTTGCAGTTGTCCTTTGGTCTACAGGTGATGAAGGGCAACTCTGGCCAAAATGATTGAAGTCCTCTACGTTGCAGCAGCAGGACAGCCGATGCTGCACTACTGGTCTTGTTGCACGGCGTTTGGGGCAAAATCCTTATGTGGGGGCTAGAGTCCCTTGGGTACAACAAATCCAGACTCTGATAGCACTCCAAGGGTCTATTGGACATGTGTGCAACTTAGGCAAGCTCGCTTTTGTCCTTCTGTGTGCCCAGCGACTGGTAGCGGCAAAACGTCTGCAGTGGCGACCATCTTGTAGATTTCAGTCCTTGTGTCCCTAGAACTGGTTCCAGGGTATTAGCCACTTGATCCTTAGAGTCACTAATGTGAGATTAAGTAATTAATCAACTTTTCCCTAGGTCAGGAGCCGCAGGCACAGTCCAAAGTTTACTAGCCCAAGTTGCAGCAGGTGTAGTCCTTCCGATAGTGCAGTCTCTCTACGCGCAATTTTATTGGCAGCAGGGCAGTCCTTCTTTGGTCCTCTCTTCAAGTCAAATGTGATCTGGTGAGCAGGATGCCATGGGTGCCATATTTATCCCAGGAAAGCACCCTGATGGGACCACGTGGTCATTAGCCAATGGGCTACTGAGTCTCCTCCCGCTTAGTGACGTGTTTCCTGCAAAGTGTGGCATCTGGCTAGCCCAGAGTGCGCTATTCAAGCCACAATCAAAATGCCGGGACCCTTCCTCAGCCATCAGGAGCTTGGTAGCCCACCCTAGAGGTGTGGCTACCTATGGGCTACACGCCCATGGTAAACCCGATTTGGGGATGGGTTTTACTTCTCTGTCTTTGTCTCCAACTTTTCTGCTGGAATAAAAGGCACCCTGCTTGGGAGTGTTATTACGGGCAGCCCTTCAAAGGCGGCTTCCCCTTTGAAACTTGCCTTTTAGGCTAACACCCGAGTGGTCTTCCTGGGTGATGAGGTAACACCTCACTTTGCAGCAACTGCCTTTGTTCCTTAGCCCGGGAGTTGTTTACACATCTCCCAAGGAGTTCATAAAGTTGTCTGTGTGCTAAGGCTCTTGTGAGGCCACTGGACTAGCTGGACACAGAGTGGCAACTTTCTAAAAGTTGCTTAACTGAAAAAATGACATAAATCTTGATTTGAGCATAGAGTCGGATTTAATGCTACGTTGGGTGCCATGTAGTGTAGTCCCTATTTCCCTAATAGGTTCTGTGCATTGGGATAACATACACTATAGGCTTGGAGTATGACTGAGTCAGTATGCCCCTATCGCGTATGCTAAACTTGTTTACTGTGTACCAGCTAGCTCACAAGCCACTAGAAACTTCTTGAAGACAAGAAGGGAATAGCTTCTGGCAACCACATAACATGAAAACTCTGATCCCTCAGGACCATGGAAACAATATACTACTTTTCACTCAGTCACTCATCTCAGAGAAGTACATAGAAGAAACAGTCGGGTGTGTTTACAATAAAATGTATTGCACAGTCGCTCTTCTAGTACTGGTTATATGTGCTGCGACAACTGTTGGACAGTAGCAGAGAAATATGGTCAGCAGTGCAGTAAATAAAAATGCATTGTATAGTTCTACCATTTTGCAATAGTAATGAACACATACATGAATACAGAATGCATAAGATAAAGCCTATACTCCTACGATGCCTAACTAGATGTACCTAAGTGTACCTAGCATGTGTGTAGGTCTTAGAGAGCCAAGAATCCCCCTAGGATTCGGTCTAACCCCATTACCTTAGTGGGACTTCGTCCTGATCTCGAGCTGGACACCCCGGGAGGGGTGGATGGACCTCTGCCAGCTGGAGCTTCGGCATGAAGCGGTTGCAGCATCTCAGGTCAGAGTGTCGGCATGGAAGTCTCGGTCCCCTCTGCCTAATCTACTGAGGGACAGTGTATTTATACCCTAGGTGCTTGACCACTTGACGTGAGTTAGCCACTGTTGGACATGGAGATGATGTATTTAGGATGGACCGTCTTCTGCTAAGGAGGAGGTGTGGAAGGCAGTGTAGAGCCCATTCTTGGAACAGCGAAGACGTCAGTGAACCCCTCCTTCTGCACCCAGAGCACAAATCAGATAAGGGACAGCCCTCGTTGCTCGTTATTGTGAAGGGAGGGCAGCTAATGTAGGTGAAAGGGACTTTAGTAGGTGAAAGGGCCTGCCTGTCTTTGTGGCATGAAGGATTTGTGCCTCTGAAACAACATGATGGTGCGCACCTATGTTAGGGCCTCAATACAATACATAACAGATCAATTTGATACCTTACAGTACCTAGCTAGGTAGTCTCATTCAGAGGTTAGCCAGGCGGGGATGCCAGCTTGTAACTCTGTTAGTCAATAGGGATACTAACCTTTCCCAAGCTAAACGACAATTTTGAAATGTTAAGACTATTAAAAAATACATGTCCTACTTAACAGTATACAGCTCCCTGCCATAGAACTTCATAGGCCTTCCTATGGGAAGTCTTAAATGTAAGGTTAAGTTAGTGGTGACTTTGCCATTGGCTCTAATGGTACATTCAAACTAGCAGTGCACACACTGGCCTTTCCAGTATTCAGTGGCTGGCTGGGAGCCATTTTGTCCTTTGTCACACTCAGGGTGGCACAAAAAGTGATGCAGCCCTGTGTGGACATTCTGCCATACATGCCCTGGGAACCCTGTGTACCATATACTAGGGACTTATAAGAAAGTCAGTACTTGCCAATTGGGTATAGCCAATTCAACATACATTAGTACACTGGCACTGAGGTCTGGTTAGCAGATCTCAGTGCACTCTCAGAGTTGAAAAACTAGCAGCATCATTCCAAAAAGGTGGGGTGAACAAGTAAAAAGAGGCATTTCCTTACACCTGACATTCATAATTCTACGTTGAACGAAGAAAAGAGGAGATGCTGTTGGGGACCTAGAGCGTCTAATAAATCTGCTGGCCAAATATTGGTCCAAATAATGCCTCAAAAGCTGATTTTCCTTGTCTGACATATTCGACAACTATGGCCAATTGTCCCTGGTACTAGATCAGTTTGACAATCATATGGCCTATGTGGAGGCAAAATCTCAGCCAGTTTCTCACTGAATACATCCACAAATTGTCCATTCTGTGGTAGCGGCTCCATGCCTTTTCCCACTGCTGAAGCAACTATCAAAGTTGGGCTCAATCTGTACTCGTTGTCCTGTCTTGCACAGAGTTTCATTGACAATAACGGGAAAGAAACTGGAGTGATCACTTCCAGTTGATGCAAGAGTTGTGCAATTCCAACTAAGGCATCAAAAGAATAAATCCATATTGTGGAGCTCTGATGACATTGAAGTGAATTAATTCAGAATTATGATATACTAATTTGACTTCTGCAGCTTGCAAGTTTACTGGACCCCCGGAAAGGACACTACCATCTACTGCCATCACCACTTCCTGAACATTCTTCTTAACACAGGGTATTCTGAGACTGTGCACTGTGTCATAGTCCACAAAATTGCCTGTAGCTCCTGAAACCAAAAGAACCTGAATCTTATGTGTCTGCTTCGTGAGACAAGCTAGGCAAAGATGGGATGTATGATTTTCTGTACTTGAGTTCACTGAAGGGATAGCCAAGTTGACCAAGAGGTTCCATTCATTGCAACCTGGGCTACTTAGTTTTATGTCACCGCCTCTGTGCTTGCCACACTCTGCTTTATTGACATGGGAGAGCAAGGTTTCCCTTTAGGTATAATTGGGCATTCCTTGACAAAATGTCTCTTACGGCCACAGTACAGAGATTGGCCGTTTTTTTGATGGGTCTCTTTCTCTTCCTTTGTCAAGTGTTGCTGAATTGTCCCAATTTACATGGTTTTGGTACCTAAATCTGAGTTTGTATTGGGAAGTCTTGACTTCTCAAAGCACCAGGTATGTGTGTTGTATCTTTTCTTGTCACCTTTCCTCTCAGACAACCTATGGTCTAGTCGGATCACTGACAGAATATCGATGACAAGAATATCGACCTACAACAATATCGAGGTAAAAATATAGAATGCCAAAATATCGAATCCCTATCTACAAACAGGTAAGTACAAAAATATCGATTCCAAAATATAGTTGTAAAAAATATAGTTAGTCAAAATATCGAATTTTTAAATATCTTAAAAGTAATGTAAAATGAATGAAATAATATATATAATTAACTAAAACATACTTAAAAATACTTACATAACTTTAAAATTAATAAATAATTAATGTAAGTTAAAAACAAATAAACATACATTTTTATTTTTTAATACATATATATATTAACGTAATATTTATAAAAAATATTCAATATTTTTAGCGTAGGATAGCGGGAGGGTAAAATTTACTATTACCACTCCAGTGAGTGCAAAAGTAGGGAAAGCATTGGATAGCGGGAGGGTAAAAATTACTATTCCCACTCCAGTGAGTGCAACAGTAGGGAAAGCGTTGGATAGCGGGAGGGTAAAAATTACTATTCCCACTCCAGAGAGTGCAATAGTAGGGAAAACGTTGGATAGCGTAGGGGTAAAAATTACTATTCCCACTCCAGAGAGTGCAACAGTAGGGAAAACGTTGGATAGCGGGAGGGTAAAAATTACTATTCCCACTCCAGAGAGTGCAACAGTAGGGAAGCGTTGGATAGCGGGAGGGTAAAATTACTATTCCCACTCCAGTGAGTGCAACAGTAGGGAAAGCGTTGGATAGCGGGAGGGTAAAAATTACTATTCCCACTCCAGAGAGTGCAACAGTAGGGAAAGCGTTGGATAGCGTAGGGGTATAAATTACTATTCCCACTCCAGAGAGTGCAACAGTAGGGAAAGAGTTGGATAGCGTAGGGGTAAAAATTACTATTCCCACTCCAGTGAGTGCAACAGTAGGGAAAGCGTTGGATAGCGGGAGGGTAAAAATTACTATTTCCACTCCAGAGAGTGCAACAGTAGGGAAAGCGTTGGATAGCGTAGGGGTATAAATTACTATTCCCACTCCAGAGAGTGCAACAGTAGGGAAAGAGTTGGATAGCGTAGGGGTAAAAATTACTATTCCCACTCCAGTGAGTGCAACAGTAGGGAAAGCGTTGGATAGCGTAGGGGTAAAAATTACTATTCCCACTCCAAAGAGTGCAACAGTAGGGAAAATAATGATTTAATATTTTAATAAAAATAAAATAATTATCAATACCAATAAAAAATTAATTAAAATGACTTACCAATTACAAAATATTTAATAATTAATTCCAAATACCAATAAATATTATTTCTTAACAATTAATTACCTATTAATAAAAATTAATTACCAATTAATAAAAATTAATTACCAAATAAGAATTAATTAACAATAAATTAATAATCAATACCAATAAATAAAAATAAATAATTACTGAATTACAATTAAATTACTTCCCACCCTATTCCCCTATAAACCCACAACCCGCTCTGAATAATAAATTAATACAATTAATATAATTATCAATTAAGTAATTATTAAAAATTAATTACCAATTAATAAAAATTATTTACCAATTAATAAAAATTAATTACCAATTAATAATTAATTAACAATGAATTATTTATCAATACCAATAAATAAAATTAAATAATTACTTAATTACATTTAAATTACTTCCCACCCTATTCCCCTATAAACCCACAACCCGCTACAGAACTAAAACGCAAAATTAAATTAAATATAATTAATAATTCCTAAAAATTAATATTTAATTTACTATAATTAACTTACTTCCCACCCTATTCCCCTATAAACCCACAACCCGCTACAGAATTAAATTACGCAAAAATTAAATAACATAAAATTCATTACTTTAAAAAATTAAAACATACATTACAAAAATAATACATACTTTTAACACATATACTAACACTTAAAACACTATAATAAAATTCGATATTTTTATCAACTTTATTATTACTGTCGATATTTTGACAATCGATATTTCTTACCTGAATTTCGATATTCTTAACCACTATATTTTGGCAATTCGATATTCTGTCCATTCTATATTTAAAACTCGATATTTTGGCAATTCGATATTAAAAATTCGATATTATGTCTGTTTACCGTCTAGTCATAGGATAAGATTGATCAGATCCGTACAGGTAGTTGGTTGTGGATCTGTTTGCGTCAGCACATCTTTTAGTTCGTCCTTGAGTTGTTGATAGAGCAGGCTGGTCTTTTTTCCTCTGGCAATGATGTTTTGGCAATGAGTTGATTGAAATGTGGTAAATATGAAATGAAGTCCTTATTTCCAAGCCGAAGTTTAAGCAACTCCCTATCAGCCGATAGAGTGACTGCTCGTCGGTCGAATACCTTCTCAAATTCATTCACAAATCATCACCAGTCATATAACAGGAGGCTATCTTGCCGCACCAAAAGAACTGCCCAGAATGCGGCATCTCAAGACAAGAAAGAGATCAGAAATGCTATTCTGGTTTGTGGCTTGGGAAATACGCCTTGTCTATAAGTGAAATGTAATTCTACCTGTGTGAGCAAGATTTGGACTTTCACAGGATCCCCCAAGAATCGCTCCAGGAATGCTAATGGTATTTGTGGGGCAACGTTTGCTGAGATGTTTGCGGGAGGTAGGACCCCTGTACAGGGAGGTAGAATTGCAAATGCTTCGGTGTGACGCACCCCCGGAACCTTTGTCCAAGATATGTCAAAAGGAGTGTGGTCACTACTCCCACCGAAGTTCCCCTACTTTAGTCTGCAATTGAGCCACCTTGTTGGTAAGTAGCGAGGTTGCATTTTTGTACTCTACCAAGTCCCTTTGAATTTGAGTCATGACCTTTAATAAGTCAACCAAGGTGGCCATGATAAAGATCCCCATAAAAATCAGGAGAAAATATAATCTGTGAGCTCACTATTCTGTCAACAGCCTTCTTCCTCAGGATGTGTACGGCAATCTGTTTTGCCCACATCCAGGCACCTCCAACTCAGAATGCTGTAATAACGCTGAGTATTGGAGTGGCCCAGTGAGGGAAAGGGTGTTGGAAAGGGAACTGGTGGGTGAGAGCTCTGGAAAGGAAAAGGTTAATTGACATTCTTTTAATCAGTCGTGAGTGTGGCACACAGAATACGTGTGTGAACTCCCTCACAGATTTTGGCTGCACTATGTGCAAGTTTGAGGTATACATATCAGAAAATGTGATAGCAAATTTTAAACAAGCTACACATCCACACGCTCATGCTCTCACACTTATCAGTAGTTCAGGGTTCAAGCACAGTTAGCCTCACTTTGTCTTTCTAGGATTACTTTAGTAAACATTAAGCCTGGGCGGGTAACTACGCTCCGCCAGCGTAGTTTATGTAGTTTTGTCTACTCCACGTTTGGTTGCGGAGCGTAGTTAGCCGGCCCCTCCACCCTCCCAAAGTAATTATAAAGTAATTAAAAAGGCACTTACCTGCCGTGGCTGCCTCCTCCTCGCCATGGCCTCTCTCCTTCCTCCTCCTCGCCGTCCTTCTTCACTGATAACCCCTATGTTGCACGTCTTGCGAGTGCGCATCCGCACAACGTACAACGTAGGGGTTATCTAAGAAGAAGGACGGCGAGGACAAGGAAGGAGAGCGGCCATGGTGAGGAGGAGGCAGCCACGGCAGATAAGTGCCTTTTTTATTACTTTATAATTACTTTGAGAGGGGGAGGGTGCGGAGCGAAGTTCCACGAGTTGTTTTCCAACTCCGTGGAACTTTGTGTAGAGGCACTATGCCTGCTCCGCCCAGGGCTAGTAAACATTACTGCAACTTTCTCATGCACTAGGAAGGGGACAGTGGGTTGAATGCACCAGGAAATCACAGAAATATCTCCCTAGATAGATACACCAGGAGTTCACAAGTTTCAACCAATATTCAGACTAGGTACCTATTAGCTCATAGGAAAGTCATTCGCAAAGAAGGCGCTTTCTATCAACAATCAGGACAATCAGACCGTATCCCAAACCCTTTGTATAAACAGTTGCCATCAAAATAGGCTTACTGGGATGACCTGACCGGTCTTATAAGTGTCTACCTCTCAGGAACTCAGCGAGGTCAACAACTGGGGCCAAAGTCCTCAGACAGGAACTACTGGAGAGCGGAACACACCAGCGCTAAGATAGGTGATAGAATTGTGAGCATGTCTCTTTGGACGGGCTGTCTTTTATATCATAGTCGCGGGGCTTCTGGGATATGAAGTCCATTTTATAAGTCATGCTAGAAAAGAGCAGACCGCGTAAAATAGCAATAACTAAACACTGTGCAAACGTCAGAAAACAAAGCGCAACCTCTAGAGTGCAGTTTTAGCAAAAACATGGGTTTTACCCCAAGGCAGGCCCCAGATATTATGCGTTCTGCAACATGGAGTGAAGACCTTGTAGGCAAGTGTCTTGGGCAAACATGTGGGTGTGAATCTAGTGGTTGGGGTGGTTCCTAGAGTGCTCACCGCTGAGATGCTGACATCTATTCAGATCAACTTCATGAATTCTCTGGTAGGGTTTCTGGTCTCAAGGTTGCTCAAGGGAAGCTGTTGAAAGTGACTTCCACCAATTCAAAAGAAATTAGTAGTATTAGGATGCAATTCGAGGACAAGGAGAATCGACTCAGTATATGGAACTTAGGTTCATTGGAATGCTCCAAAGAAAAGAATCTGCTTCATTGCCAACAAAGCTCATTGAGGATATAATTAGAACTCATATCCTGCCAGTGACTAAATAAGATCTACCTATAATGAGAGAATATTGAGCACCTGTTAGAAATTGGGTTTTTGTTTGACTAGCGTATGTGCACAAGTCAGGCAGCAAACACAATCCTAGTCAGGGTAAGAAGCAGGCAAACTCTAAATTAACCTATGCTCACCCTCTGGTAGCTTGGCACAAAGCAGTCAGGCTTAACGTAGTGGCTATTTGTGCAACACTTCAAAAAGTAAAACAGTGAAAATAGCACACAAAAAGATTCCACACCAGGTAAGAAAAATAGAACTTAATTCAATAAGTAAAACAAGATGAAATGACAAAAATCTATGAAATAGAGCTTGAGATATGAATGACTAAAGAATAAACTGTAAATTAGCGCTTAAAAGCAATAAGCTCTTATTTGGAATATCTGGTCGCTCAGGACCGGGACTAAGTCATAAGTCCAGACCAACAACAATGAAGCGTGGGCTGGATACAGGGACTCAGCTAGGCCAGTTGAACCAAAGTACCTTGATCCTGGCTGCATCGACATCAAAAAAGATGTAGGTTGCAGCCAAAGCGATGCGCTGGCATAGGTCCTAGCAATGGTGGCGATGTGTTGGTCCTGGTCTGTGCAACAGCGGCAGTGCATCAGCCCTCCTGAGTACAGGGAATGCGATGCAGAGTTCTTGGCGTTGCAATTGAGGCTGCCGTCGACGGAGATGTGAAGACCTTGGGTAGAGAATCATGCAGTGCTGGGTCCAAAGGTGATGCATCGAGTTGATTCACGCAGCACAGGTGATGTGCCAGTTCTGGTCGCATAACAGAGGGTGATGTGCCGGTTCTGATCCATGCAATGGCATTGTTGCACCAGTTCGAGAGAGGATGCATTGGTTTCACTGGAGCAAGCACCTTAGTCTTCACTTCCAAGGGTCCAGGACTGGGGTGGCACCACTAGGCAGGGCAGACTCACAGATGGCAGAGTCCAGGTGCAGCAGCAGAAGAGTTGGAAGTCTTTAATGTCCCTGAGACTTCAGATCAGGAGGCAAGCCTACTAGTCCTTCGAATCACTCTGGGTTCAAGCGATGCAAGTCCAGTCCTTCCCAACCAGGCAGGAGAACAGCAGGCAGCATGGCAGCACAGCAAGGCAGAAGTCCAGCAAAGATGTAGTCCAGCAAAGTGGCAGTCCTTTAGCAGCACAGCATTCCATTTCCTGGCAGAGTCTTCCCAGGTCTAGAAGTGGACTGAATTGGCAGTGTCAGAGGTCCAGTACTTATACCTAGTTGTGCCTTTGAAATGTGGGAGACTTCAAAGACAGGTATTTGAAGTGCAAGGAGGCCTCCCTTCCTGCCCTGGCTCCAGACTCACTACAGGGGGGTATGCAACCCTTTGTGTGGGAACGGGATTCAGACTATTCAGGTGTAAGAGAGGCTTAGTCCGGCTGCTCCCTCCCTTCCTCCCAGGACGGCCCATCAAGTCACACCTAAGCTCCCATTGTGTGTGGCTGTCTAGGTGGAATACACAAAGTCCAGCTGTCACCCTCCACAGATGTGTATTGGAGACAGTCAGCAGGCACCAAATGTCTAAAGTTAGAAAATGCCAACTTTCTAAAAGTAGCATTTTCAGAATTGCAATTTAAAATCCAACTTCACAATAAGTTGTGATTTTAAATTGTGATTCAAGAGACACCAAACTTTGAAAGTCTATCTCTTCACAATTGGGAATACCACTTAAAAAATTTAATAAGGTAATCCCAATGTTATCCTATGGGAGAGATAATATTTGCAGTACTGAAAAACAAATGTGAGTGTTTTTCACTACCAGGACATGTAAAACTCAACAGCACATGTCCTACCTATTAAATACATTGCATCCTGCCCTCTAGGTTGTCCAGGGTCTACCTTTGGGGTGACTTATATGTATAAAAAGGAAAGGTTTAGGCCTGAAAAGAGGTTTGTCTTGGCAGGTTGAAATGGCAGTGTAAACTGCACATACAGGCTCTGCAGTGGCAGGCTTGAGTCATGGTTAGAGAGCTACTTAGGTGGGCGGTACAATGAGGTCTGCATGCACACTCACATCATTTAATTTCCAGGCACTGGGCATATGCAATGCACCTTACTAGAGACTTATAAGTAAATTAAATATGGCAATTGAGGATGAGCCAATGTTACCATGTTAAGGGGAAAGAGCACAAGCACTTTAGCACTGGTTAGTAGTGCTAAGGTGCACAGAGTTCTAAAGGTAGCAAAAACGTAGTCAGAAAAGTGGAGGAGGTAGGCAAAACATTGGGGGGAACCACCCTAAGGCTGTCAGGTCTAACACGTGCCCCCACCCCCCCCAGCTGAAAATGTGGAGAGCTACTCAACCGCTTGGTAATTAGTTATCTTCACTAAGGAGGAAACACCGGGTGAGGCCATCAGCATTGGTGTGATATGACCGTGGAAGGTGTTCCACTATAAAATCCATTCCTTGTAGGGCGATGGACAACCACAACAGTTTGGGGTTCTCACCTCTCATCTGCATGAGCCATCTGAGGGACCTGTGGTCTGTCTGAACGCGGAAGTTAGTCCCAAACAGGTATGGTCTAAAAGTCTTCACATCCCTGACCATAGCAAAAGCTTCTCATTCAATGGCACTCCACCTCTGTTCCTGTGGAAGTAACCTCCTACTATTGAAGGCTACTGGTGTGGCTAGGTCCTCTTCATTCAGTTGTGCTACGACTGCCCCTATGCGATGCGCTGAAGCATCTGCCTGCTTGATGAATTGCTTGGAGACATCTAGTGCCTTGAGTGCATTTGCTGTACCCATGGCTTCTTTGAGGGAATCAGAGGATTTCTGACAAGCATCTTTCCAGATCACCAATTTGGACTGCTTCTTACAAGTCAGCTCTGTTAAGGGTGCAACAATGGTGCCATAACCTTTAACAAATCTTCTGCAGTAGCCTGTGAGGCCTAGGAATGCCCTCATTTCTGTCTGGGGTTTAGGTGGTGTTGTGTTGTTCCTATAAAACCTATACAGGATCTGCACGTTTGGACAGCATACAC
>CAWUFW010017331.1:0-267215 GCA_963921515.1 Calotriton arnoldi | reverse complement strand
TGTGAGAAGTTGGCCTGGCATATGCTGTCCACTAATTATAGTGGGCACCTTGCACCAGTCCAAATCGACTCTTATGGTAGGTAGGTTAAAGACAACCTTATTGAAAGCTATCCTAGTGGTAGCTGTGGAGAGCAGCCTTCAGGCTAAGTCTTGAAGGAATGTAAAGCAGCTTGTTTTACCAGTCTATAATCTCTTGAGTGACCAAATGAAAGAGCACCACACCAGGTATATATTCAAAATATATGTATTTATTACTAAACACACCCCTCTAGTCTCTTTATGAGGCTAGAGTTCGAAGTACATAGGTTATAAGATCTTAAATCACAGTAATAGCACAAATACACGTTTGGGCCCTAGGGGCGTACCAAACCATATACCAATAAAGTGGTATGCGAACCACGACTGAACTAGACACTAGGCCTAGAGCCTCTAGAAGTGCTTGGACCACAAGGAACCACCCAAGGTAGTGACACAGGGGACCCACGGGAGACGCGTGCAGTGTAAATACACAACCGCGATACGCCGTTAACTTCTATGGAGAAAGTCGGGATCGGAAAAATAGAGGAAAGGGACACTTTAAAGAGGACTAGGACAAAACCCTTTGAGATCTAGGACTTTGAAGAGTCTCTACCCACGGGAGCACCGGAGTACTCGTGTTACCTCACCCAGGGAAGCCGGGTGCATAGGTGCCTTTCGGGGTCGGGTTTCGTCGTCGTTTCTTATGGCGATCTGCTGCAAAGTGCTGCTGGCGACCAGGAGAAAAGTGTCCGGGTGGATCCAAGAGTGGATCGGAGTTCTGAAGAACCTGAAAGCAGAGGGGACAGAGTCTGGGTCACTAGCCAGTGACCAGGAGGGCGATGGACAGATGCCCACCGATGTCGAGTGCTTCAAGTTCGTTGATGGTCATCTTGACTCTTCAGCCACGAGGTCCGGGAGGCGTTGTCGGCGACCAGGAGCAGGATTCGGGCTGTTGCTCGATGTCTGTCGAGTGCAGAGGTGTCGGCGACCAGATTGGACCCAACAGGCCTTGGCAACGGCAAGTCTCGAGTAAGATGTAGATCGTCGATGATGCAGACCAGCAAGGTCTGGGGAACTCACCCAGCAAGGGTAAGTGAGGGCAGGCCTGGAGCAACCAGACTGCCAAGTAAAGAAAAGATTGGCCTTCGGTAAGGGCTACTAGCCAACGGGCTAACGACCACGAAGGAGCCTCGTGACGCCGCACGTGGAGCTGGCTTACAGGACACTCGTGGAGTGGGGGCCAGTGATCTTCGGTGCAGGTGGTGCTGGAGGCTAGGGCTACTCGGAGCCCAAAGCACGACTTCTTGGGAGACCCAGAAGATGGTGCACTTGCAAGTGTGCTCGGTGTCCAGGGGTCACGGTCTCAAGTCACCCACGATAGCCACGGGCCTCAGCTTTGCTGGGGACTCAGGGTAGCCTCGGGGAAGTCTGAGAATCCACCTCTGGTGATGCGATGACTTCGGCGTCCGACGGGAGCTTCAGTAATGCGAACCGGACAGATGCTTCTTTGGTGCCTGCCAAGCAGGGGAGTCACTCCTTGACCCCAAGGGAGATTCTTCAGTCCTCTAATCGTGAGTAGAGCGTCGAAGGTCCAGGATTCTGTTTCAGAGTTTCGTCCAGGTATAATCTAAAGTCCTAAGGACTGGGTTCCTACCTTTATTCCAAAAATAGGGGATGGACTACTCTGTGGCCCCACCTATGGGTGGGTCAGGGCAGAGGGGTGGCTACACCCCTTTCCCTTTGTCCAGTTCACGCCAAAGCAGGGGCTGCAAGCCCCTGATCCGGTTTGAACTGGGGTATGCACAGGGACACCAAATGTGCCCCCAGTGCAGGACTTCAAAGCACCCGAAAGTGCTCCCGCCCAGCCCCAATACACATTGTCCTGTCTGGGGAGGTGGTCACACCTCCCTGGGACAGGAAACCTATTGTCCAGGCCTCCCCTGCCGGAGTTTCGTCCAGCAGCAGGAGGCCAGACTCGTGTCTGTGGCAGCAGCATCCATTTTGTGATGCCAGGGCTCTGGAAAGAAGTTACCGGACTCGTCAGAGTTAACATGCCTTTCCCTCTAGAAGGGTGGAATGCTACCCCCGCCGCCAGGATTGGCGGGGGGTAGTATTCCAAGATGTTTGACACCAAACACGACATGTTTAGGTGCAGCCATTCCATAGTTAGCATTTTACCACGAGGATATAATGCGTTTAAGAGTATATGGTCAGGCTGCACTACAAACAGCATCAGAGATGGTCTCCGAACGCTGCAGAGGGGCCCTGCTCATGCAGGGGCACCCTCTCACATAAGAACCATGCACTCTGCCTTTAGGATTGATAAGGCCTGCCTTAGGAGTGACTTATAGGTTTATATGTGTGTATGCTTTTAGTGATATAGGTAACCTATACCACAGCAAGGGGTGCATGCACCACCTTACCCATGCTGCAGTAGCAGACCTGTGGTGTCAGTTTGGATGGCCTACCAGGGGTGGCATAATACATGCTGCAGCCCCTGGCAGGCCTCTGAGGTACCTATGCCCTTGGTACATAGTATACCATATACTAGGGACTTACAAGGGCACTCCAGATCCCAATCAGTGATGTGCCTAAGGCACATGGAGACCCTTTTAAAGAGGAAACAGCTAGGCTGGGGTTCTGAATAGCAGGGCCCCAGCCAGACTAATGTCGAAAACCAGTGAAGTATCAGCAAAAAGTGGGGGTACCCCTGTGAAGCAGATCCTACTCTCCTACACAACCCCCCCAAACGTAGGGACATTAAACTAACCTTGCCCAGTTAAGTCTTCATGTTCTAAGTGGAAATACCTAGAGAGTCCATCTGCATTCGCATGGTTACTCCCAGGCCTATGTTCCACTGTAAAGTCCATCCCCTGTAGGGAAATGGACCACCTAAGCAGTTTGGGGTTTTCACCCTTCATTTGTTTTAGCCATAAGAGGGGCTTATGGTCTGTCTGAACCAGGAAGTGTGTACCAAACAAGTATGGCCTCAACTTCTTCAGAGCCCAGACCACAGCAAAGGCCTCCCTCTCTATGGCTGACCAACGTTTCTCTCTAGGGGTCAGCCTTCTGCTAATAAAAGCTACTGGCTGATCCTGACCTTCTTCATTCAATTGTGACAGTACAGCCCCTACCCCCAATTCAGATGCATCTGTTTGAACAATGAACTTCTTGGAGTAATCAGGACTCTGCAGAATTGGAGCAGTGCACATGGCCTGCTTGAGGTCATCAAATGCCTTTTGACAGCTAACTGTCCACTGAACCTTTTTGGGCATTTTCTTAGAAGTTAAGTCATTCAAGGGTGTCACTATTGATCCATACCCCTTGACAAATCTCCTATAGTACCCAGTCAGGCCTAAGAAGGCTCTCACCTGAGTCTGGGTAGTGGGAGCAGTCCAGTCCATGATGGTCTGGATCTTGCTCTGCAAAGGTTGAACCTGGCCTCCACCCACAAGGTGGCCCAGGTACACAACCTGACTCTGCCCTATCTGGCACTTAGTGGCCTTGATAGTCAGGCCTGCCTTTTGCAGGGCCTGTAAAACATTCCTGAGGTGGACCAGGTGATCCTCCCAGGTGGAGCTAAAGACAGCAATATCATCTAGATAAGCTGCACTATAGGCCTCCAGTCCTGTGAGAACTGTGTTCACCAACCTCTGGAAAGTGGCAGGTGCATTTTTCAGACCAAAGGGCATCACCACAAATTGATAATGCCCACTAGGGGTTGAAAATGCTGTTTTGGGCTTTGCAGCATCAGCTAGTCTGATCTGCCAGTAGCCAGCTGTTAGGTCAAATGTGCTGAGATATTTGGCAGAGGCCAAAGTATCTATGAGCTCATCTGCCCTGGGTATTGGATGGGCATCAGTCCTAGTGACTGCATTGAGGCCCCTGTAGTCTACACAAAACCTCATCTCTCTTTTCCCACCACTGGTGTGAGGTTTAGGTACTAGGACTACTGGACTAGCCCAAGGGCTATCTGAGGTCTCAATCACTCCCAATTCCAACATCTTCTGGACTTCAGTCCTGATACAGTCCCTGACATGGTCAGGTTGCCTATAAATCTTGTTTTTAATAGGCAGACTGTCCCCAGTGTCCACTTCATGAGTGCACCAGGTGGTCTGACTGGGTGTCAGAGAAAACATATGTCTAAACTGATTGAGGACTTGCCTGCAATCAGTTTGTTGCTGGGTAGTAAGGCTGCCTGCCAAGGCTACACCATCAACTGACCCATCGTCAGGGTTCTGTGAGAGCAGGTCAGGGAGTGGGTCACTCTCTTCCTCCTGCCCTTCATCAGTAGCCATGAGCAAGCCCATGTCTGCCCTGTCCACATATGGCTTAAGTCTGTTGACATGGAGAACCCTGTGGGGACTCCTGGGTGTTCCCAGGTCTACTAAGTAAGTGACCTCACCCTTCTGCTCAACAATAGTGTGGGGCCCACTCCATTTGTCTTGGAGAGCTGCTGGGGCCACTGGCTCCAACACCCACACCTTCTGTCCTGGCTGGTAAACAGTTAGGACAGCCTTTTGGTCATGCCAGGCCTTTTGAAGTTCCTGGCTAGCCTCAAGGTTTTTGGTTGCCTTTTTCATGTACTCAGCCATCCTGGAGCGGAGACCAAGTACATAGTCCACTATATCTTGCTTTGGGGGCTTGAGAGGTAACTCCCATCCTTCCTTCACCAAGCACAGTGGACCCCTCACAGGGTGGCCAAACAGAAGTTCAAAAGGGCTGTAACCAACCCCCTTCTGAGGCACCTCCCTATATGCGAATAAAAGGCAGGGCAAGAGTATGTCCCATCTATGCCTAAGCTTTTCTGGGAGCCCTTTAATCATGCCCTTCAAGGTTTTGTTGAATCTCTCAACTAAACCATTGCATTGTGGGTGATAGGGTGTGGTGAACTTATAAGTAACTCCACACTCCTTCCACATTGCCTTTAAGTACCCAGACATGAAGTTTGCACCCCTGTCTGATACCACCTCCTTAGGAAAGCCCACTCTTGAGAAAATTCCCAGGAGGGCCCTTGCCACCACAGGTGTTGTAGTGGTCCTAAGGGGTATAGCCTCTGGATACCTGGTGGCATGATCCACTACCACCAGTATAAATCTGTGCCCAGATGCTGTTTGGGGATCCATGGGACCAACAATGTCAATCCCTACCCTCTCAAAGGGCACCCCCACCACAGGTAGTGGTATCAGGGGGCCTTTGTAGTGCCACCTGCTTTGCCACTGGCTTGGCAGGTTACACAGGAGCGACAAAACTCCTTACTGTCTTCAGACATGTGGGGCCAGTGAAAGTGAGGGACAATTCTGTCCCAAGTCTTGTTCTGGCCCAGGTGTCCTGCTAAGGGAATATCATGGGCTAGGGTCAATAGGAAGCCCCTGAACTTCAAAGGTATTACCAACCTCCTGGTAGCACCAGGCTTGGGGTCTCTACTCTCTGAGTACAGGAGTCCATCATCCCAATACACTGTATGGGGACCACTAGCTTTCCCAGCAGCCTCAGCAGCAGCTTGCTGTCTGAGGGGTTCAAGGGAGGGGCAGCTCTGCTGCTCCTGGCTCAGATCTGCCCTAGAAGGTCCCCCTGTCCCCAAGAACTCAACCTGGTCAGGCTCAAGTTCCTCTGGGACAGTTCCTTCTTCAGGGCTGAGATCATCCCCCTCAAGGGACTGATCTTCCTCCTGAGCCAAGGGGGAAGGCACTGCCTTAACCCTACTACTCCTCCTCTTGGAAGGCACTTGGTCCATTCTTCCAGAATCCAAGGCCTGTTCAGTTTTAGACAGTTTAGCTTGTGACCTGGTCACAGCAAACACATCTGCAGGGATCCCCAGCATTTCTGCATGGGTCCTGAGCTCCACTTCTGCCCAAGCAGAAGTCTCTAAGTCATTGCCAAGCAAGCATTCGACTGGTAGGTTTGCACTTACCACAACCTTCTTAAGGCCAGTTACCCCTCCCCAGGAGAAGTTAACAACTGCCAGAGTATGGTCTGTTCTGACATTGCTAGCATTGGTCACTTGGTACATTTCACCAAGTATAACTTGCCCAGGTAGCACAAGGTCTTGTGTCACCATTGTGACACTTGCCCCTGTGTCCCTAAATGCCAAAGCCTCTCGTCCATTGATTAAAGGCTGTTGTCTGTACTTGCCCAGATTACTGGGACTCACAGTGGAGGTCACATCCATGCCTCCATCACAGACTAACACAGCCTGAGTCAGTTCCCTGACTAAGTCAGAGCCCAACTCAGTTCCCAGGGTGAACCCTACTAAACCCTTTGCTGGAGCACTTCCACCAACTGTACTAGGGGGAACAGGTGCTTTAGGGGCATTGGTGGATGCTGGACTGGAGTCTTTGGACTTGGTGCAATCACTGGTCCAGTGGGTCTTTTGCTTACAGACCTTGCACCATGGTTTTCTTTGGCCTTTACCCTTGGTAGACTGGGAATCCCCACCAGAAGAAGATTTTTGGGGGCCTGATGAAGACTTTTGATCTTTACCCTTCTCCCCACCCTTGTCAGAGTTCTTAGCATCTTGCTTCTTGGTTTCCCCACCTTGGTTCTGTACCTTCTGCTTCACCCTGGTTCTGACCCATTTGTCTGCCTTCTTTCCCAATTCTTGGGGAGAGGTCAGATCAGAGTCAACCAGGTACTGATGCAACAGCTGGTTTTGACAGTTATTAAGAATCTGCTCCCTCATTATCAGATTATACAATCCTGAGAAGTCACACACCTTACTGCCCATCAACCAGCCTTCCAGAGCCTTGGCAGAACAATCCACATAGTCTACCCAGTCTTGAGTCTGTGCTTTTTGGGTGTCTCTGAACTTCAACCTGTACTGTTCAGTGGTTAGGCCAAACCCATCAATAAGAGCACTCTTCAAGACCTTGTAATTGTCAGCATCCTCCTCTCTAACAGTGAGGAGCTTGTCTCTACCTTTGTCAGCAAAGGAGAGCCACAAGATTGCTGCCCACTGCTCCTGAGGGACCTTCAGTACTTTACAGGCCCTCTCTAAAGCAGTTATCCATTTGTGGATATCATCCCCACTCTGGTAGGGAGGGACAATCTTGCTCAGGTTCCTATGGTCATAGGACCTTTCCCTATCTCTAGGGACATGGCTGCCACCATGGGACTCTAGTCCCAACTTTCTTCTCTCTCTAAGGAGATCTAGGGATTCTCTATCTAAAGCCAATTGCTTCTTCCTGATCTCCAGTTGAGTTTCCTCATACTGGACCAGTCTCTTTCTTCTCTCATGAGAGGATTCCCTCCTGTGAGAAGAAACAGAGCTCCCTATTGAGGTGCCAGAGTGGTTAGACTCCTGAGAAGGAGACCTAGACTTTCTGAGCACACTCATAATCCTTCCTGGGGGACAAAGGTGTGGTTCTCCAGATCCTCATCTTCATCTTCCCCAGAAGGGATTGGGTTTTCCAGGTCAGGGTCATTGTCACCCTCCTGGTCAGTTTCAGAGGGGGCTGGGGGTAGTAGTACCCCTGGCCCCTTCCTCATCTGCTGGCCCACCCTCTGCTCCTACCCCTTCAGTCTCTGAGGACTTACTAAGATCATAAGCCACCAACATCTCCTGGAGGTGTTGGGTGGTGGGACTTTGGCCTGTCCTTAATTTCCTCACGTTACACAAAGCTCTCAGTTCCAAGAATGGGAGTGTGTCATACTTGGAGGGGGAAGCTCAATGGCTTCCTGCAGGGCATCTCTAGATCCTGCTTTTAAAGACATTACTAGTGTGGTGTGGTGTATGCACTACCTACTCTAGTGTGGCCTACTAAACTCTCTTGAGTTGTAGAAAGGGTTGTGCTATCCCTTAACACACAACTCTAAGTTCAGTAGAACTTACTGATATTCTAAGCTTAAATTATATGTACCTTAGGTACCTTTAGTGGTTTTCAGTTGATCAATTCAATTGAGATTATCTGGTAAAACAATAGCAAGCTGGAATCCCACACGCTGCACACCAATGTGAGAAGTTGGCCTGGCATATGCTGTCCACTAATTATAGTGGGCACCTTGCACCAGTCCAAATCGACTCTTATGGTAGGTAGGTTAAAGACAACCTTATTGAAAGCTATCCTAGTGGTAGCTGTGGAGAGCAGCCTTCAGGCTAAGTCTTGAAGGAATGTAAAGCAGCTTATTTTACCAGTCTATAATCTCTTGAGTGACCAAATGAAAGAGCACCACACCAGGTATATATTCAAAATATATGTATTTATTACTAAACACACCCCTCTAGTCTCTTTATGAGGCTAGAGTTCGAAGTACATAGGTTATAAGATCTTAAATCACAGTAATAGCACAAATACACGTTTGGGCCCTAGGGGCGTACCAAACCATATACCAATAAAGTGGTATGCGAACCACGACTGAACTAGACACTAGGCCTAGAGCCTCTAGAAGTGCTTGGACCACAAGGAACCACCCAAGGTAGTGACACAGGGGACCCACGGGAGACGCGTGCAGTGTAAATACACAACCGCGATACGCCGTTAACTTCTATGGAGAAAGTCGGGATCGGAAAAATAGAGGAAAGGGACACTTTAAAGAGGACTAGGACAAAACCCTTTGAGATCTAGGACTTTGAAGAGTCTCTACCCACGGGAGCACCGGAGTACTCGTGTTACCTCACCCAGGGAAGCCGGGTGCATAGGTGCCTTTCGGGGTCGGGTTTCGTCGTCGTTTCTTATGGCGATCTGCTGCAAAGTGCTGCTGGCGACCAGGAGAAAAGTGTCTGGGTGGATCCAAGAGTGGATCGGAGTTATGAAGAAGCTGAAAGCAGAGGGGACAGAGTCTGGGTCACTAGCCAGTGACCAGGAGGGCGATGGACAGATGCCCACCGATGTCGAGTGCTTCAAGTTCGTTGACGGTCGTCTTGACTCTTCAGCCACGAGGTCCGGGAGGCGTTGTCGGCGACCAGGAGCAGGATTCGGGCTGTTGCTCGATGTCTGTCGAGTGCAGAGGTGTCGGCGACCAGATTGGACCCAACAGGCCTTGGCAACGACAAGTCTCGAGTAAGATGTAGATCGTCGATGATGCAGACCAGCAAGGTCTGGGGAACTCACCCAGCAAGGGTAAGTGAGGGCAGGCCTGGAGCAACCAGACTGCCAAGTAAAGAAAAGATTGGCCTTCGGTAAGGGCTACTAGCCAACGGGCTAGCGACCGCAAAGGAGCCTCGTGACGCCGCACGTGGAGCTGGCTTACAGGACACTCGTAGAGTGGGGGCCAGTGATCTTCGGTGCAGGTGGTGCTGGAGGCTAGGGCTACTCGGAGCCCAAAGCACGACTTCTTGGGAGACCCAGAAGATGGTGCACTTGCAAGTGTGCTCGGTGTCCAGGGGTCACGGTCTCAAGTCACCCACGATAGCCACGGGCGTCAGCTTTGCTGGGGACTCAGGGTAGCCTCGGGGAAGTCTGAGAATCCACCTCTGGTGATGCGATGACTTCGGTGTCCGACGGGAGCTTCAGTAATGCGAACCGGACAGATGCTTCTTTGGTGCCTGCCAAGCAGGGGAGTCACTCCTTGACCCCAAGGGAGATTCTTCAGTCCTCTAATCGTGAGTAGAGCGTCGAAGGTCCAGGATTCTGTTTCAGAGTTTCGTCCAGGTATAATCTAAAGTCCTAAGGACTGGGTTCCTACCTTTATTCCAAAAATAGGGGATGGACTACTCTGTGGCCCCACCTATGGGTGGGTCAGGGCAGAGGGGTGGCTACACCCCTTTCCCTTTGTCCAGTTCGCGCCAAAGCAGGGGCTGCAAGCCCCTGATCCGGTTTGAACTGGGGTATGCACAGGGACACCAAATGTGCCCCCAGTGCAGGACTTCAAAGCACCCGAAAGTGCTCCCGCCCAGCCCCAATACACATTGTCCTGTCTGGGGAGGTGGTCACACCTCCCTGGGACAGGAAACCTATTGTCCAGGCCTCCCCTGCCGGAGTTTCGTCCAGCAGCAGGAGGCCAGACTCGTGTCTGTGGCAGCAGCATCCATTTTGTGATGCCAGGGCTCTGGAAAGAAGTTACCGGACTCGTCAGAGTTAACATGCCTTTCCCTCTAGAAGGGTGGAATGCTACCCCCGCCGCCAGGATTGGCGGGGGTAGTATTCCAAGATGTTTGACACCAAACACGACATGTTTAGGTGCAGCCATTCCATAGTTAGCATTTTACCACGAGGATATAATGCGTTTAAGAGTATATGGTCAGGCTGCACTACAAACAGCATCAGAGATGGTCTCCGAACGCTGCAGAGGGGCCCTGCTCATGCAGGGGCACCCTCTCACATAAGAACCATGCACTCTGCCTTTAGGATTGATAAGGCCTGCCTTAGGAGTGACTTATAGGTTTATATGTGTGTATGCTTTTAGTGATATAGGTAACCTATACCACAGCAAGGGGTGCATGCACCACCTTACCCAGGCTGCAGTAGCAGACCTGTGGTGTCAGTTTGGATGGCCTACCAGGGGTGGCATAATACATGCTGCAGCCCCTGGCAGGCCTCTGAGGTACCTATGCCCTTGGTACATAGT
Source organism: Calotriton arnoldi (assembly GCA_963921515.1). NCBI lineage: Eukaryota > Metazoa > Chordata > Amphibia > Caudata > Salamandridae > Calotriton > Calotriton arnoldi. Next base: position 256,691 of record CAWUFW010017331.1, on the reverse strand, counting down.
ATACCATATACTAGGGACTTACAAGGGCACTCCAGATCCCAATCAGTGATGTGCCTAAGGCACATGGAGACCCTTTTAAAGAGGAAACAGCTAGGCTGGGGTTCTGAATAGCAGGGCCCCAGCCAGACTAATGTCGAAAACCAGTGAAGTATCAGCAAAAAGTGGGGGTACCCCTGTGAAGCAGATCCTACTCTCCTACATATCATATGCACTCATACACCTATATAAACACTCACACACCGCCACTCATCCATAGAGGTACTCACACACCTACTTAGTCATGCAAAAAACTTAATCACACACCCATTTACTCACCTATACAGTTATACACACACCAGCTCACTTACTCATACAAATACTAGCACATTCTTACACTCTTATACAATCACTGATACAAGTACACACTCATCCATACAGCCACTCTCACAATCACACACTCTCACTTATAGCCATTTATATACTCCAACACACATATATACTGCCTTTCACATATGTAGTTACTCACACATGTACCACTGAGATATACATTCAATCACTAACACACCCATACACACACTCACCCACCCATACAGTCCATCACAGATGCACTCTTGAAACCATGCACCCAGTGAATCACCAACTCACACATCTATGCACAGAGTCACACACACCCCACCCACACAAACACTCAGGCACCCATACAGATACTCAGACAATCAATCAATAACCCATGTAGACACTCATGTAGCTATTCAGAAAGCTCATGCAGCCGCTTACAAACCAACAGACAGACGGATACAGACATTCACACAGTTTAGTCACTAACCCATGCATTCAGTAAGATACATTTAATCACTCACTTGTAGAGTCAGTCACTCACGTACTAAATCATCCATTCAGACACTTATACACCCACTCATTCTTCAATACGCCTTTCCCTATATATATTAAACATATTTAAACTTTACAGAAACACACAGTCACTGGATGATGTCATCAGTGATGTCATCAGTGATGTCATTTGAGATGTCATCAGTGATGTCATCAGTGATGTCACTGACCATGTCATGAGTGATGTAATATGTGACGTCATCAGCAGTGCATTGCGGGGGCACGAGTTATAGTTAGCTGAACTAACTATAACGGGGAATTTCTATGGTTTTGTACGAGTGAAATGTCCAACTAACTATAACTGTCCCTAAAACCTATGGTTTTTTCAGTAAATTTCAAAGGTTTTTTAAATGATAATTTCTAACTATAACGTGCCTGAAACCTATGATTTTTTAAGTGAATATATATATATATATATTCACTGAAAAAACCATAGGTTTCAGACACGTTATAGTTAGAAATTAGCATTTTAAAAACCTTTGAAATTCACTGAAAAAACCATAGGTTTTAGGGACAGTTATAGTTAGTTGGACATTGCACTCGTACAAAACCCGTGAAATTCCCGGTTATAGTTAGTTCAGCTAACTATAACTCGTGCCCCCGCAATGCACTGCTGATGACGTCACATATTACATCACTCATGACATGGTCAGTGACATCACTGATGACATCACTGATGACATCTCAAATGACATCAGTGCATCAAACATCAAACAGCAGTGTCCCGGGGGTAGGCACCCCGGGACACTGCAGGAGCCGGCCCTGGGGGGTGGCGGTCCCCAGGGCCACCACAGGCTCCAGGAGGGGGGCCGCGCGGCCCCCCTCCCCACATCTAGAAAGCCCCGGGGAGGTGGTGGTCCCCGGGGCTTCGGGACCCCATTTTAAATTTCTTAGTGCCCCGGGAGGTGGCGGTCCCGGGGCGTGTGGGAGGGCTGGAGCCCCCCACACAGGTTAAATAATTTTAAAAAAGAAGCCCCGGGAGGTGGCGGTCCTCGGGGCAGCGGGAGGGCAAAGAGCCCTCCCGCACCATTATTTTTTTTAAGCCCCGGGGGGTGACGGTCCCCGGGGCTTGGGGGGGCCTTAGAGGCCCCCCACATATTTAAACGAAACCCCTGCATGCCCCCGGGACTTGGCCCACCCGGGGCCAATTAACAACGAAGCGCGGGAGACCGTGCTTCGTTTTTTTCTCGGCGGGATCCGCGCACCCTGAGCGCATTCCGCCGATTTTTAAAAAAAAATGCTTTTTCTGCCCAGGGGTCCTTGTGGGACCCCTGAGCAGACCTAGGGGTCAGGGGGTTTCTACCCTGACCCCTTTGTGCGTTTTGCGCACTTGTTTCTTTTGGGGTTTTTTTCTAATCGGCAGGATCCGCGCACCCTGAGCGCATCCTCCCGATTTAAAAAAAAAAAATGCTTTTTCTGCCCAGGGGTCCTTGTGGGACCCCCTGAGCAGACCTAGGGGTCAGGGTGTTTCTACCCTGCCCCCTTTTGCACTTTGCGCACTTGTTTCTGTCCCTCGGTTCTACCGAGGGATAAAATGGCTGCCAACACTTCCTGATTTGGAGTGTTGACAGCCAATTAGCATGCAGCTCGTGGTCGGGAGGGTACGCGGACCCTACTCGGCCATAGATATATATGTGATTTTCATTTTGATTTTCTCAGGAACTACTGAACGGATTTACACCATTTAACAAAAGGGTTCTTTCTGAACCAAGAACTACCTCTTTGCCAAATTTGGTGTAATTCCGTTCAGCAGTTCGGGCTGTAGCCGTGTCTAAAGTTTCCTATGGAAAAATGAATGGGGAAAACACGTTTTGGGACCCCCTTTTTCTCGGCCCCCGCTTGACGAATCACCCCGAGACTTTCAGGGTAGGAGCGGACCGGAGCGGGCCATAAAGTTTGAAAATTTCGCGAAGATACGTCAACCGGCAAGAGAGTTATTTCAAATAGAATGTCGCGGATTTCCTATGGAAAATAGGTCCTAACTATAACTATCTACTGGCGACCGCCAGTAGATAATATATATATATATATATATATATATATATATATATATATATATGTATATATGCGCTCAAAATTCCTCCGTTCCTCTGTTCCAGTTGGATTCAATGAAGGATCACAGCACCACGCAAAGAAGGTATTCAAAAAACGTGATTTTTATTTTCTATTAAACCATAATGCAAATTACAAAACGGTAGAGGACGGTCTACGCGTTTCGGCTCCCAGCCTTCTACTGGACCATTATATATATATATATATACTGAGTGGCTATAGTTAGGACCAATTTTCCATAGGGGGGAAAAAGGTATTCTCACCCAGCCGCATGGGCGCTGACGTACTTATCTTTGAGTGCATCCCGGCTGCACTGCAGAACATTAATTCCAGCAAATGTGAGCACAGAGGTAAGAGGATACATTGGTTGTCAGTCAGGGTTTTTTATCAGACGGCCCAACATTGAGTTATTAATGACATAACCGTCTTTCACATTGTTTAGAATACTTTGTGTGGATGTGATGGACCTTAAGACAAGATAGAACATCCCACTTTTGTTTTGGATTTGAGGTGATTGGAAAGCCATATAAGTCATGTATTCAATTTCTCCCTATAATTTACCCATTGAAGACTTGAATATGAATTTTATGGTTACAAGAAATGTATTCCCATCCTAGATCTGTTGTGTGTTTTTTTTCTTCCCGGATAACATTATGAGCATTTGCATTAAGTGGTTGCATTACCGGTGTCTAAGATACATCTTTTCATATACACAGCAACTGCATAAATGCAACTCACTGGAATATACTACCTTCTATTGACTACCCTTTGTGCTCTGAATTTAGGTGAGTGCTTAGTCTATACACATAGTAACACTTCTATATGGACACATACACACAGCAATGACAAAAATATCTGTTTCAACTCACAGGGTGTCCCCAGTTGTTGTCCTGAGGAAGATTCTGTCTGAAGATGAATTGTCACATTGAACTATTGGGGCTGAAACGTCAACAAAACAATCATATGGACCACATTGAAAGGCTGGCATATAAAGAGTAGCACTGGCAGGGAAGGAGAGTGGAGGGAGAGGGGGAGTTCGCTGGGGTGTACAAAATTTAAAAAAACACTTGCCTCCTTGCCGCTGCCGTCCCTCGTCGTATTTGTGGCCGCCGGAACCAGGAAACACACAGGCTCCCTCCCCTAAGCCAATCGGCCTGAGACCTGTGGATCAGCACTCAGACGCGGAAAGGGAGGCTGGGCATGCTCCCCACCAGGCTGTGTAATGCAGCCTGGTGGTGAACATGCAAAGTCTCTGGGCCAGCCAAGCAGTCATGCCCACTTTGGAGTGCAGCAACCCCTCCTCCTTCCGGACGTCACGGGAGCCCAGCCCTGCTCCGGCCAACCTGACTGATCACGAAAATAAAATGATAATAATGAAATAACTTCTGTTATTATCATTTTATTTTTGCTTTTTCACTGCTCCGAGAGCAGTGGGGCGACACTCCTCCACCGCCTCTGCATATAAAGAATGGACTTATGAAATGAACCAGCTCAGATTGTTCTATAATACAGAGTGGACAGGCCTTTAAATATTAATCAACATCTATTGTATATATTTTTTCTGTTCACACATACTTTTCTTTTCACGAGCACTTGTTATACACCACGCACAGAGCACCCGATCAAGTTATGTTGTTTCTCTAGTGAAAGTAACTATTTTGAGACAATATAGCTTTAACAAATCAAACTGTTTTTTGTTATCAATGTGTATGTGTGTATCTCTATGATAACCTTGTTAGGCAGAGGGGAGAATCTTTGAATATGGATTCCTCCAAATTGGAAAACAGTGAAAATGTATCCGACAGAACCATGGTTTTAGTTATTGACTTTGTGAAAGAGCAACATTCTATCACTTACAGTGAAGTTATCCAATAGCTGATGTGGGATGATCCACTGCTCCATGCTGTATGCTGGAATAGGTGGAAGGAAAATGTGAATGAAACAACAGACCGATGGATGAAGGAGGCAGGCTAAAAGCTACTATAAGTAAATACATTATGTATGTAATTTTTGTAAAATCAAAAGGTATTCGCTAATGCCAGACCTGAACAACATGACAACTTTGCAAGCCCTTCCACAGTAAAGTGCAAGGAAGCATTGCAGAGCTTGGGGTTGGGCAAGGAGGGGGAGTACCATTTGAGAGGTACAGAGAAGATATGGCAGGGTGCTGGTACAAATATATTTAAACATTCAAGTGGAATTTTCTAAGCAACAGCCACCATATAGGGAAAATACTTAAGGTAATTATTTACCAATTGTTGCGTCCATTTTTGCATTTACATGTTTACAGGCTACTTGTTTGAGACAACAGGCATGGTGGTTCAGGCTACCTCAGCTTTCTTGACTCCACACAACCAGTGGTCAGGGTGACTACCCCTCTGTAGAGCAAACCTTAGACCCCCATCATCTGAATGTCTAGCAGAAGGCACTAAGGCCCTTGAATTCTGAATCAAAGTTGTCACTTTTGTTTTCCCCCACTTTCTTCTTAGAATACACATTCACGTCAGTTCACAGAAGCCATCAGACAATCTGTAGAATAGTTCTTGTAACTCAACATGTTCTTGTTTCACTTTATTCTCTGTGGGGACATTTCAGAAGCCCTAACTGCATAAATCATCTCTGATTCTCCCCTCCCCCCCCACCCACCATTCCCACTCTCAGCAGCCAATTTCTCTGCTAAAGGTAGTTGAGGAGATTTTATCCATCAAAATATCTGGCAGAAAATGGCGGAGCTCAAGAGCCAAGACAATAATGCTCTTCCCCCCACATAGAGTATGAAACAGGTGGCTACTGAGAATGGAACTTTGGAGACCTCATGGAGTTAAGTATGCATTTTATTTGAAAATTCTCAAACAATTAGTACAAGGGTGGTAAACCTACAGACATGATCATAGGACGTAATTCATAAAAGGTGGGTTGCTCCCTTTCTTGGAGACTGCCATTTTTCTCCTCCTCTTGAACTCACACATCTTCAATCCTTACTTTGAGGATGGCCTTGCAGTCATAGGACATTGTGGCTGTTACGCGGCACCCTTCAAAATGGATCTCAATGCTTTTAGTGGTTTTTGACACTTCAGCTTTTTCAAAACACCTGCTGGGAGACATTTTGTAGTACATGTCATTATAGAGCTTCTCCAAATCTTGATGTTGCTTGGTGTCTTCTGAGATGTAGAGCCCGTACCACACCTTGTAGATGTTGTAATCAAATGGGTTGGAGAACATTACACCCAGTGAAAAGTTCCCACAGTCGTAGGTCAGAAGACCAACGCTCCCGGTGGGAGCCAAATCCTTTTTAACGAAGACACAGTTTTGAGTTTCTCCTGGAAGAATGGTCAGTGCTGGAGGAATAGAGTTGTAACCACTTTCACAGAAAGTCCTGTTGGGAGAAAGTGTCATCAAAATACGTTACTTGTCATAAACCTTCATATCATGTCATTATAAGCAAATACAACACAGCAAACAGGAACTGACTGCACCATTATGGAGGACATTGTGCGTTGTGGTTTTCTAAAAATGCGTCTCAGCTCTTTGAACACATACTATCTAAAAGCTCACAGGTAATCAGCAAACCTGAGCTGTAACCAGCACCACTGGAATATGTGTCAAGGACCCAATTATGCAGAAGGGTTAATTGTATTATGTGTCAAGAAAAGGCAAATAATGCAGGGTAATGCTGCTTATTTTGACATAATATTGCTTCATTATTTTCTCTTTTTTACAAATGTTACAACTTTCTGAGCAAGGGTTTCACATCATTAATACGTATTTAACACCCAAATATAGCAATAAATAACTGATAAGGTGACCTGTTAACCTTTGCGAAGGGCATTCCACTGTGTAGCAAAATGTATTGCTGCATTTTTAGTAACTTTTGATCCATTTGAACTAGAAACAAAATTCCTTTTTGTCTAGCAGCGGATGATGGATTATTTGGCAAATGAGACAGTTCCTTAATTATACAGACAACTCTGCAGCTTCATAATTGCAGAATTCAGTGGCCTTGGCTATAACAGTGTAGCACTTTGAGTGACATGCAATTCTCAATTGGTCCATGCTCTAGCCTCAATCAGGCTTGATATTTTATTTTTTTCCTTAACTTTGGGGATTTATAAAGCTGGCATTGTAAAACACAACTCTTTTGTATGCATGGACAGAATACAATGAGGAAAACATCACAAAGTAGCAAAACTAAAGAAGACAGTCATGAAGACTTCATTCCTCACCATCAATCTCCACAGAAAGAGACATTGCTGCATTTCCCACCATCCATCTGAAGGAAGTGGATTCACTTCCTGCTTTCTTCTTACTTTAATCAACTCTTCAGGCCATTCCATCAACTGCATGTCCCTGACAAAGGGCACACAAACACAAGGGCATCACCTGTTTGGCCTGTTAGGGCAAGAAAGAATTTTGGACCAGAACCCCTGTTCTGCTGAACCCTACACCCAATGCCCCAAACTGGCAATCACCACAATCACACCCAGACCTAGATGACCCAAACACTTACATAGCATTTGTACAGCATATAGACCCAAGCTTTTACATCTCCCACTAACTATCACACCCCCCAAACTACAGAACACACATTCCAACTCATGATCATTAACACTCGCTCTGTAGTACTCCACGCACCAGACATCGGCAACCTCATCATCCAGCACAAGCTTGGCGCCCTCCTAGACATCTTTCTTCCCACAGGCTAAAGCATCCATCATGTGTACTGTGCACATAAGAAGGAAGGAGACTTCTCTGTCATCCATAAGTCCTTCCGGTCCCGCACTATAGGCAAGTAAGTAACACTGAATGAAGCTGCTAACCTTTCACATCCCACTTGTGCGACTCAGACCACCACCTTCATTCTCATCTACAGGCCTCCTGGGTAGAACAAGAACTTTGTTGATGAATTCTCAGATCTCCTCGCCACCTCATCTATCATCTATCAGACATGCCCATACCACACTGGTGGGTGACTTCAACCTCCCAGACAGCCCAAACTCAAAAAACAAGGGGTACCCCCTCAACATTATCAATACACTCAACATGGTACAGCATGTCACACAACAAATGCACCACAAGGCCACATCTTTTACCTTGTGTTCTTAACATTACCAGCAATCCAATGCAAACCACCAATGTCCCCGGATTGGACCCACTACTTTGCCAACAAACCATGGTTAACCCGAAGAGAAGACCAAGCCTTCAGATCCTTCAAAGACTTCTCCATAGACAGCATAATGCTTGAATTCATTTCTCACCCTGTCAACTCTACATCTGAACACCAACACCCTTCTAAACAACTTCAACGCTTTTTTGGAAAACTATGTGAATATTCACGCCCCAATTGAAACACGCAAGTAAAATCCAAAGCATTCACCACACTGGTACTCTAAAGACCTTGCTGACAATAAGAGATCTACTTACCGACAGTAGAGAAAATGGAAGAAAGCAGACCTTCTAATGACCTATTGATACTGAACTCCCTCCACACAACACTCAGACAGCTCATCACATCAGTGAAGGCAAAGTTCTACATCAGCACCACCAACGAAGCAGAAAACCTTTCAAGGCAATCAGGCACTGCATCAGTCCCCTGCTGGACTAACCTATTCCTCCCTCCTCAGAAAAGTACAACGCCATCAAACACTTCTACAGTGAAAAATACAGAAAATCCAACAGCACATCGACAACATCACGCCTGCTTCATCTCTTAGACACACTCCAGAGAGTCCCACAATAGTTATATCACAAAGCCTTACATCTTGTACATCTCACCAACATTTTTAACTCCCTCAAAGCCACTTCTTATGAAGATGATGTCTTACCCTTGTTCTTCTTTAAAGCTCTCCCAGGGGACGCTCACTCATCCTTACTCACCATTGTCAATACCTCTCCTCACTCCAGGTGTATTCTCAAAAGCTTTCAAGACAGGCCATATTCGCCTACTCTTAAAGAAACCTACATAGACCCTGATGATGTCTCCAACTACTAGACTATCACTCACCTACCTTTCATCGGCCTTATCATTAAAAAAGCAGTCTATGCTCAAATTCTAGATCACATTCATGCCAACTATCTCCTGCATGACTACCAGTGTAGCTTCACATCATGCTGCAGCACAGAGGCTGCTACCTTAGGCATTGTAGGTAATCCCCACCTAACCACAGATGAAGATGACCGTTGCCTCCTGATATTGCTGGATCACTCAGTTGCCTTCAACACAATCAACCATCCTACCCTCATACAAAACCCAGAGTGTTTAATGGAACTCACCAGCACTGTCCTTCACTGGTTCTCTTCATACCTTTCAAACCAACACCAGTTTATTCACATTGACACCACCAGGTCCGAAAAAATCCCTATCACCTGTAGAGTGCCCCAGGGTTTGATACCTCTACATGGAGACACTTGATGCTCTACTCACAGATAACAACATCAAAATTTGAAAGTCTCCTCTGCTTCAGACATCCAATGCCTGAGACACCACCTGCACATCATGTAAACCTGGATGTCCATTGCCTACCTGAGGTTGAACCCAACAAGACAGAATTCCTGTTATTTGTCAGGAATAACAAACAAGAATCAGTAGAAACCTGTCTCAATTACATGAATTTCGGCAGTTGACTGACTGAGGTATTTGTAGAGCGCACTACTGCCGAGGCGTCTTGGCGCTAAGATAATAGCAGTCCAACCTGAGTGACTGACCTAGGTCCTGGAAAATAGCCAAGTTTTTATCAGCTTTCTGAAAAGGGGCCTACTATTCTGCAGTCTCAGATGTGTTGGGAGGGAGTTCCACAATTTGGCCGCTTGGTGAGAGAACCCCCTACCGCCCCATCTGGCTCTTCTTATCCTGGGAATAAGAACCAGTCCGGTGTTTGCTGACCTAAGACATCGAGTAGGCAGATATCGCGGGAACAAGCGTTGAATGTCTACCGCCCCTCCTCCATATATGGCTTTATGAACTAAGCAAAGCGCTTTGAAGTCTATTCTTCGGCGGACTGGTAGCCAATGGAGGAGTCTTAGGCTCGCGGAAATGGGGTGGTGTTTAGGTAAGTTTAACAATACTCTTGCAGCCGCGTTTTGTATGGACTGTAGTTTGGAAAGCTGCCTGACTCCTGCACCTAAGTATAGCGCATTGCAGTAGTCAATTCTAGAAGACACCAATGCACCGACCACTGTTTTCCTTAATGAGAGTGGTATAAATGGAAGAATCTTCCGTAGTATTTTTAGTGTGAAGAAACAGGCCGAAAACACTTGGTTAATCTGAGAAGTAAGCGTTAGATCTTTGTCGACCATGAACCCCAAATTTCTGGCCTTCGGTGCCGGGACAGGGTAAGTTCCGGCTTCAGACGGCCACCAGAGTTCGCTCCAAACACCAGCTTCACTGAATGGCAAGTCACTTTGATTCACCCTGAACATCAACCTCACACTCAAGGAACACAGTGCAAAAATACAAAAGACAGCCTTTTACCAACTCTTCTAAAGAAGGTGAAACAGTTTGTTCCAGAAAGCGACTTCAGAACTGCTGTTCAAGCCCTCACACTCTTGCATCTGGATTGTGTATAACGCCCAACTCTATCGCCTCTCATTCGCCACCGTGGTAACCCTTAAGGGCATTCTATATGCTGCAACAAGTCTCATCCAGTTCCTGAAAATATATGCTCTCATCAATCCCCAACCTGATGGAACTCCATTGGCACCCCTTGCTGACTCTAACCATTTTCAAAACCAGCTGCATCATTTACAAAGCTTTCACAAATAGCATCCCTGCTTTTTTTAAAGACAAGCTCACCAGCTCTGGTGGTTCTCAGCAAAGCTGCAGCAGGTACCCTGTCAGACTGCAGAGTAAGAAGTGTAAAACGGAAAAAAGAAGTAGCAGGCCTTTTCTATCTATGCATTCAGGGTCCGGAGCAACATTCCTGTATCCAACAGGACCATCTACAATGCTGCTCCAATTAGGAAAGAGTTGAAGACACATCTCTTTAAAGAACCCTACATCTCAAATAATTAATAATCCAAAGCCAGCTACTTCTTCTTTTGCTTGTTGACTTTATTCTAATCTTTGACCCTGTACCGTGCTCCACTGTCTTTTGGCTCCGTTTGCGCTACAGAAATACATGCATAGAAAGCTAACATGTCTGCCATTATTTTTCAGTTATAAGCCAGACCTTTTGGCTTTGTCTTGCCTTGTGTGCATGCATCCCTGTATGCTGTGTGGCTTTATGTGCATGCTACGTTTAAAAGTCTACCCTATTGGTTTTGGTTTTATCAGCTACCATAAAGAGGGGGAGCAAGCGCAGCTGAAGGAGCAGGGACATAGGGTGATAGGGAGGACAAAGTGATGAATAAAGTGAGATGGGAAGAGTGAGCAGGTAGAGGGTGAAAGTTGAAAGCGGGGAGAGTCAGAGGAGAAGCAAGAACAGCAGAGGGAGACTGGGTAAGTTGCAGAGTTAAGTATGGGGCATATAAGAGGTTTGAGGGACAGGGATGAACAGAAGCATGAATTAAGATAGGCTGAGGGGCAAGGGAGACGGGGCTAGCTAGGAGTTAATATAGAACTAGATCAGAGAGAGTAGTGTCAGGGAGCAGAAGCCTTAGTGGTTAGAGGAGGAGACAGGTATTGGAATAGGGGAAGCAGGAGAAATAGAGGTACCATGCAGGAGTGTAGTTGTCAGATAAGAAGAGAAGGGGAAGCAGAGAGTGACCAAGAAGCTTGAGCTAGGAGAGGACCAAGTAAACATAGAAAATAAATACAAATGGAATTGGTAAAGTAAATAAAGATGAAATTGGAGGGGATGTGCACATGCAAGTAGAGTCAGGAGGCATTGGACAGTGACGGGGCGATGGGGGAGGGTGGACATAGGAACCAGAAGGCAACAGAAACAGGAGATTGCATGAAAGTGGACGATTTGTTGGGGAGGATGTGACTTATTACCTTCCCAGGTAACTAGTCCAAACTCTTGTTAGGTCCAAAACATAGTTACAATATATAAACCTGTGCTCAACCCTCTGGTACCTACAGCAGAGCAGGCAGGCTTCACATAAAGACAATGTGTAAAGTATTTCCCACTTGTCCAAATTGCTTGATGCTAGGCAACTACTGTATTTAACAGTCTCATTTTCCTTTATCATAACATTTGAGAGTACTTTTGAAATACATCAGTTCAAACTGCGTGCTGTGAAAAAACATCTCTTGTGTTTGTTTTAATAGACAACAATATAGCTCCCTCTACAACAGCACCCTATGTCACATAGGGTAGAAATAGCATCACTTGCTTTTTGGTTCACTAATGGCATTATCATCAGGGTGATGGTGGAGGGGCATGAATGTTTCTAAGTTTACATTTAGGGCCACATGCATCAAAGTTAGGAATTGCGATTCCTAAATTGCGATTATTAAGAAATCACAATTTTGGAATCGCAATTCCTTATGCATGTAGGAATCGCAAACAAAAATTGCGATTCCTACACATTTCTTATTAGCGACTCGCAAATTGCGAATCGAAAATAAGGAATTGCTTCCCATTCATTCCTATGGGCCTAGAGGTCCATAGGAATCAATGGGAATTGCATGCGCAATTTGCGAGTACCAAATAGGTACTCGCAAATTGAGCATGCAATTTCAAGGGTGCAAGTGTGCCAAAAGGACACCCTGATGCACCCCTGAAATTGCAATTTAAAAACATGTTGCACACACACATGCCCCAAGTGCAACATAGACCTTTGAAAAATGCTCTTTTGTGCATTTTTCAAAGTTCTCGCAAATTACAATCAACTTTGAGTTGATGGTAATTTGCATTTCTTAAATGCAAAATCGCAATTTTTTTTTGTTTCATTGCATTTAGGGAATCGCAATTTGCGTAAGTACGCAAATTTAGCGATTACTCAAATAGCGATTTTTGCATTTGGGATGATGCATCCCAAATGCAAAAATTGCAGTCGCAAAGGGGGCAGATTTGAATCTGCCCCTTTGCAACCGCAATTTTCAATGATGCATGTGCCCCTTAGAATGTATGACTTCTAATAAATACCACTGAATGCAATGAATCAATCAACTGTACTAAAGTGAAACGCCTCTGCTTGTTAAAGAAATACACTTTTTGAATTTGAAAAGTCTGTATGATATTTTTACATGATGTGTGTTGCACAATTTACAAGCCAAATGGCTCAGCTCATGTTATAGGTCTCAGAACCAAGCCAGTTCTTTGGCTCAATTTTCCACATTTAGTGGCACATTTATCAAGCTTTCATGCAGCGCAATGCAGCAAGCCACCTTGGTGCGCTGCATGAAAGGGAAAAGGCAGGAATGTGCCATAATTAACATTATATGGCACATTCCTGTCCTTTCCTTGCGCTGGCGCACAATGTGCTGCCTAAGGCCAACACAGGTACCCTTGCGCTGTTGTGCAAGGGGGCCTCCTTTGCAGAAGGGACACCTTCCTGCACGAAAAACAATTCTCTGAGGCATTTTCCTCTTTCTATGAGTGCTGCAGAATGCAGCACACATAGAAAGAAGAAAAAATAAAGGGAAATAAAGATATTTCTCCTTGTTATGCCTCACCTGGGGAGGAGTAGCATTTTGACACACTCCCAGGTCTATCAGTAATAGTAAATCTAGGAATGCGCCAAAATCCATGGGTGGTTGCGTGTGAATATCCACGCTCCACCCATGAAACGCCTCCCTCGGGCAGAGTAATGCAATGCAGCAATTTGTTCTGTGTTGCGTTACTCTAGATTTATCATTCCACACAGGGTCACGCAAGGTGGGTGCAGTAGATTTTCCCATGAGCCATTGGCAATGCTTGATGAGTGGCAGGCCCTCTTCACCACTCACTCAAATTGTGGTTGAGTGGGAGGCCCTCACCCACACCAGAGTAGATGTGATGAGTGTGGCCATGGGTGTGGCAGTCGGCCCTTCTAGGTTGCCTCCTGCTGGTAGGAGGAGCTGTGCTGGGAGTTGGGTGAGCAGGACATGGAGGGGATCCTGTGGTGGCTGCAAGTTATGTTAAGGTCCTGGGCCTTAATTCTGGACACTGCTCAAAAGCCAATTTCTTTCTGTGGCATGGATTGCCTAAGGCCTGTCCATACATTTCCTGGTTGGACAGAGCAGGGGGCGCGTTGTAAGCAGTATTGTTTTGTGCAGGAAGGGGCACCTTCCTGCACAAAAACAATCCCCTTAGGCATTTTCCTCTTTCTATGTGTGCTGCAGAATTCAGCACACATAGAAGAGGAAGTTATGAAGGGAAATAAAGATATTTATCCTCGTTATGCCTCACCTGGGGATGCTCACCATTTTGACGCATTCCCAGGTTTACCACTGATGGTAAATCAGGGAATGCGCCAAAATCCATGTGTGGATGCGTGGGAACCTATGGAACACCTCCCAGGGGCAGAGTAACGCAACACAGTGATTTGCGCAACATTGCGTTACTCTGGATTTATCAAGCCACGGAAGGCCACGCAAGGTGGCCTTGCGTTGCTTGATAAATCAAACTTAGGAGTTGTGTCACTCCACTAATATGCCCCCAAATATGTAAGTCATTATTTAAAATAAAAAAAAAAAGATGGGGACGCGAGCGCTGCGCCTTTCAAGATGGCCGCCTGAGCTCAGAGCTCCGCGCTACGTGGGGAGATCGTCAGGGGATTTCAGCGGTTCCAGCGCCTTTTTCTGGACTCCAGGGGGAGGTTTCCATTGCAGAACGTCCCCTGACCATGAGGCTGTCTTTTGAACCCTTCCTCCTACCTTTGGATATGTAAAATGTCGTGAGACACCTTCTCCTGCCTTCCGGCCGCCATTTTGTTTCTTCTCCTGACTGGAATTTCCTTTCAGCTCTGCTTCTCACATAAGGTACTGTGTTTGCGCATTGGCTTTTGAGACTTATATCTCTTAACTCTTGGTACCTTGCTCCAGCTACTCTCAAAAGGGCATTTTTCACGCCACAGGTCTTTTTATTTTTTATTTCTTATTAAAGAGAGAACTTATTATTTATGTATCTCTTCTACGCTGGTTCTACTGGAACTTTGTATTACATGGGCAGATCTAAACAGCTGTTGCATTCTAGCAAAAAGCCTACTACTGGTTTGCCTGCGACGCACTCAACTTCCTTGACACCCTCTATGGATGACTTGCGCAGCCCAGTCAATATGGCTCATTCTAATTCTTCCAGAACAGCTCCTTCATCCATTGTGCCTTCAAAATTAAATTTGCCCTCATCTACTAACAAGAGACTCAAACAAGATCCTCCTGCTCCACTGAAACCTGCTTCACCTGTGTCTTTAGACACTGTTATTGAGGAAATACGTGCTTTATGCCCATTCATAGAGGAAACCAATACATGCCTACAGGTATTGGATACTAAATGGTTTACACTTGATTCCAGGCTGTCCACGGTCGAACAACACGTCAGTGACCTTCAAGATACCTCTACAAAAATGTTATCTTTGTAGAGGGAGGTGAGTCTTTTGAAAAAATCTGCTGAGCACCTTGAAAACAGAAACAGGCGCAACAACCTGCGCCTGTATGGTCTTCCTGAGGGTATCGAGGGAGATAACCCTGTGACTTTCTTCACCTCTTTTCTTCCGAAGCTTTTGGACCTCCCTGTTTCGACTTCTCTGAATATCCAGCGTGCCCATAGGCTGGGCCCTCGCCTTTCTTCCACATCTGCTCCCTCAAGACCTCGTGGCGTGATCCTTATTTTTTTGCAATTCACAGATCTCTTGCATGTCCTGAATGCGGCCAAACTTAAGAAGCAATTAATATGGTCAGGATCTAAAGTGTTCATATCCCAAGACGTCTCAACAGTAACAGCTAAACGACGGAAGGAATTTCTAGATCTTAGACCAGCTTTATGTTCCATTAGTGCCCGATATGGTCTATTCCATCCATGCTTGTTCAAAGTAACTTTTCAAAACAACACCTCTACTTTTGAAGACCCTGCAGACCTTCGAAAATTTCTTCATTCACACTCTTCGACTACCATGGATACAGCCGGTCCTCCTTCCATAACGTGACTTTTATGTGAAAGTTTCTCTGATTTTTTAAAGGCTCATGTAACGCTCACTCTAACCCTCATTAATCATTTCCTTTGCAGGTTATGTTTTGTTAATTATATCTGTTTATAATTATCCATGTTGTGTCCTTTATTTTTATCTTTATTACAGATCGTTTGGATTCCCTACATATTCATTTCCATAGCCTCGCCTTCCTTTTTGATTTCCCGACGTGTTTCATCTCCCCTGTTGGGTGTGCCGTCTTTGTTGTCTGTTGCCAGTCCTAGTTTCTGTCTGTTTCCCCTTCAGGTACGTATTTCAGTCGTCATTTTTTGTATGACATGTACTGTCTTCTCTTATTATCTCACTTATTCCTTCTCTTTTTTCCCTACTTTTTCTCTCTTTTCTTAGTGATTTCAATGAATATTTTACTCTATAATTCTCTTTACTCAAGACTCCTCTTCTTTTTTCTCATCGATGTTGATCGTGTGTTTCCTATATTTAATCCGTTTTTCTTCCATTCAAAGTTGTTTCATGGAATGTGAAAGGTTTTATTAATCCTATGAAGAGGCAGAGAATACTATCTCATTTAGCCTCATATAATCCTGATTTAGTTTTATTGCAAGAGACTCATTTGACTGAGACAGAGGCTTTGAAGCTTAAAAGACAGTGGGTAGGATTAGTCTTGGTGTCTCCTACGACCACTAAGAAAAATGGGGTAATTATTCTAGTTCATAAACGTTTGAAATGTTCTGTTATTTCTAAAGAAATTGATTTAGAAGGTAGATGGATATTAGTTAAGTTGCTCATTAACAATATTTCTCTTACAGTTTTTAATATTTATGGTCCAACTCAACCGGATTATTCCTTTTGGCCTAATATCACAAAAAAATGCATTCAACATAAAGACAAATTCTTTATTTTAGGAGGTGACTGTAACCAAGTGATTGACCCTTTCATTGATCGACAATCCCAAGTCCATTTCATCCCTCATAAGACCCACAAACAATTTCAAAGTACAATATCCCAGACACACCTTGTGGATGCTTGTAGGCTCTGTAATCCTGACAACACAGAATTCTCCTTTTTCTCTACCCCACATGGCACTCTGACCCGATTAGACTATATCTTTCTTTCTCCTGCTTTAACACAGAACCTTATTTCCTCCTCAATTGAACCCATTGTCATTTCTGACCATGCCCCGGTTGTTGCTGACTTCAACTTGCTCCGCTCACAACCCAGATCTTCTAGATGGAGGTTTAATAATTCTCTCTTGCAAGATCCACTTTTTTTTTCTTCTTTTATTTCCTTTTCGGAGGAATTCTTTACTTTAAATACGTCTCCAGATACCTCTCCCTCACTACTTTGGGACTCTTTTAAAGCTACAGCACGTGGTTTCATTATAGACTTTGTTTCCAGGAAAAAGAAACAATTACTTAATCAGCAGAAAGTTTTGATAGCCAATATCAAACATTTAGAACACCTATTTTATACATCCTCATCTGAATCTACCTTACAGGAGCTTGTTCGTGCGAAACTTGACGTTAATAAAACATCAACTGATAATGCTTCGTCTATTCTTCTCCGAACGAGTGCTCTGTATTATGGTCGACGGATTAAAGCTGGCAAGCTCCTGGCTAACTACCTTAAGTCTTGGAAGGAACGTGTTTTGATAGATTCTATTCATTCATCAGACGTAAAACTCATCTTTAAAGACCAAGACATCTTAAATGAATTCATGGAATTTTATAAAAATCTATATACCCCAGAGTCCTCTTCACATCCCTCTTCTATTGACACATGTCTTAACCACGTCCCACCTTCATCTCATGTAAACCTAGATTTTGCTCCTCTAGAATCTGATCTATCCATCCTGGAAATATCTTAATCTTTAAGTCTTCTTAAGAAAAATAAAACTCCAGGCCCGGATGGTTTCACTGTAGAATTTTATTGACATTTTTCAAACCTTCTTTTTCCAAAACTTTTACAGCTCTTTCAATATTTTCATACTTCTGGTAAGGCACAGGGCACCTTTTTAGAAGCTACAATCTGTTTAATCCATAAAGATGGTCGGGATCCCGAACAATGTAAAAAGTACCGTCCTATTTCCCTAGTGAATGTGGACTACAAAATTTTCGCCAAATTACTCGCGTTACGCCTTGAACCTCTTCTACCGAAACTAATTGGCTTAGAGCAATGTGGTTTCGTTAAAGGTAGATTGACATCGGACAACTCTTGTTTATTATTTAATGTTTTGAATAAGGCCTCAACTCTTCCTTATCCTTTAGCTGCAGTCTCCATCGATGCAGAAAAGGCTTTTGATAGAGTGAACTGGTCCTTTTTATTTAAAGCTCTTCAATGGCATGGTTTTGGTCCTAAATTCATTTCTCTGATTTCTCTGTTATACACAGCTCCTAAAGCTTCTGTTGTAGTTAATGGTCTTGCTTCTCAATTTTTTAATTTACAGCGCAGTGTACGTCAAGGTTGCCCTCTCTCACCCCTCCTTTTTATTTTATCACTTGAACCCTTTTTATCACATATTCGTCAAAATACATCTATTTCTAGTTTTGTTTATGGTGATCAACATTTGAAGTTATCTGTTTATGCGGACGACATCTTACTCTTTATATCTCATCCCAAAACTTCTATCCCTCCCCTTATGCAAGAATTTTCAGATTTTTCCCTTGTTTAAGGGTATAAAATTAATTCTGACAAAACAGAAATTCTACCCATTACCAAATTCTGTTTTAAAAAACATTTTGATGGCACCGGGTTTCGTTGCAACAGTTTTAAAATCAAATACTTAGGCATTTGGTTTAGTAACTCTATACTAGACTCAGTTAAATTCAATATGAAGGAAGTGATTGATCGTATTTCTAAACTTATCTCCTCCTGGAATCCGCACTTTATCTCTTGGTGGGGACATCTTGATTCTATTAAAATGATGATTACTCCTATTTTATTATATATTTTTTCTATGATTCCCATTCACATCCCAAATGTCTATTTTAAACAATTTGATTCCCTTCTCTCTAAATTTTTATGGAACAATAAAAAATCTAGAATTTCTCTGTCACATCTTCGCAAACCTAAATCTGTGGGAGGAGTGAACTTTCCCGACTTCCGACTATACCATAAGGCCTTTTGTCTTCGTCTAGCTTCTAAATGGCTTCTCACTGAAATCTCCCCTTTTACACCTTTGTGGGTCGCAATTGAACGTTCCTTACTTGCACCCTTTTCTGTTAAGGAAGTCCTCGCCTTCACAACACAGGTCAATGTTACATCTCTTCCGCTGTTTAAACATACTTGTTCATTATTAAAACCTCATTACCATTAATAATAGGCCTCTTTTTTGGAAATCCTGGAGACTTAAAGGTATTATCTGGGTTCGGGATCTGTTTGATGGTTTATCTCCATGTTCCTTTACTCAATTTCAGAACACCTTTAAATGCCCGCGCTCGTTCTGGCACAGATTTTCATCCCTCATGGAAATAATCGTTGACGTGTTTTATTCTCTCCCCTCTATTGAACCTACTCCCCTAGTGGATCCACTACTTAGAGTCTTAACTGTATTTCCTAAAGCTTGCTTAATATATAAACATCTTCTTACTCCTGATGTTGTTCGAGCTAAATCTAAGATAGAAACTGCTTGGGAGATGGATCTGGATTGTGATTGGAGCATAGATTTTTGGAACAAACTATGGGCCAGGTCTTTAAAGATTTCTAGATCTGCTTCCACTACTCAATCCTTGTTCTTTCTCTACCATAGATTATATTATACACCCTCAGCCATAGCTAATTTTACACATACTAATGATAAGAATTGTTGGTCCTGTCTTTCTCCTATGGCTGACTTGATGCACCTACTATTTTATTGTCCCGCTGTCTCTTCCTTTTGGAAGGATGTTTGGAAGTATCTTTCAGCTATTTTTAACCTACATGCGCCCTTATCAAATATTATTCTTTTTACAGGAGGTTTATCAGAATCATTGGGATTGTCTTTACATGAAAAATGTTTATTTGACTTGATGTTGGCCCTAGCTTTCCAGCAAATCACACTTAACTGGAAATGCTCAACTAAACTTTCAGTGAAGTCCTGGTGGAATAATGTCTGTCATTATCATAGATTAGATATTGCATTTGCCTCCTTTGTTAAACCATATGTAAATAGAGATTTATTTTGGTCATCTTTAACCAATTATTTAACTAAGATTTCAATGCATGCATTACGTAATCGTTCTGAGAATTTTCAACCTCCATAAATTGCTTTCTTCCCTACCTTATTTTTCCCCTGTTTCCTTTCACTTTTGGCTTGCATTTCCGATGTTTTAAGTGTTTGCTTCTTCTTTAATAGGTTTACAATTTTGTTTCCACAATCTTCAATTTATAGAATTGTATTATATTCCCCCTTTTCTTTTTCTTTCTTTTTCTTTCCTCCCTCCCCCTTTCTCCCTATGTTATTGATAAAATGAAAACAGCTTTCTACTCTGTTTACTGCCTGTTTCTCCATTTCTATTATATTACAGTCATATTGTTTTTCATGGCCTATCTTTTATGTAACAGTTATTTACTTAATAAAGCTTATTAAACATTAAAAAAAAAATTACTCACAGTATAAGATAGACTGCTGCAGAATGTGCAAAAACATTCAGGGGCCTATTTGTAAAGCCACTTGGGAGTGTGTAAAATCATACTCCTATAGTTCTCTTTTACATACTCTTACATGTGTTTGTCAATCAGCCTCTGAACCGCCAACTCCCTATTAATAAAGGTGCAAACAGAGCACAGTTCTTTCTACTTGTACTAATTATAGAGGAATATTGCATGAATATTTCCTTTTTATTCCCATTTTAGATATTTT
Source organism: Calotriton arnoldi (assembly GCA_963921515.1). Lineage (NCBI taxonomy): Eukaryota > Metazoa > Chordata > Amphibia > Caudata > Salamandridae > Calotriton > Calotriton arnoldi. The sequence goes on along the minus strand of CAWUFW010017331.1, from coordinate 235,921 downwards.
GGGGCTAATTCACAAATGCATGTAAGAGTATGTAAAACGTTATTACAGGAGTATGTTTTTGTGTACTCCACGATGCCTTAATGAATAGGCCCTACAGCATTTCAAATAAAACCAGGGGTTTGAAAATACATATATTTTTAGTAGCATGCTATCAGATTGTGCCTAGTCCTAATATTTTTTAAGTTTCTATTAAAAGGGTACACTCCAGAACTCAGCTGGTAACACCCTTACAGTGCTCTAAAAAATGACTCTTTGGGCCTGATTTAGAGTTTGGAGCACTGATTTTATTCCACCTGGGCGACGGAGTAAAATACTATGTCGCCTTGACAGAGAAAGCGCACTCTGAATTTTGAGATGTCTGGGGGCCCAGCAGACAATTCTGACTATTGTCAGGAACTGCCGTCATGGCAGTTCCTGTCAGTGCAATGAAAGTGTGCCGTACGGCTCCGTCAACATGACAGTGCCATCCGGTACACTTTCAATATGTTTTTCTATTTTCAAAAAAGAAAATCCAAAAGCGGGATTTTCTTTTTGAAAATGAAAATCTAATGACTCCCTCACCACTGATGTGCTCCCACGTGATGTGGGGGTCATTAAAAAGTTTTTGCTTTCACTTGCTGCCACGTTTTTGATGGTTGTATATGAAAATAAAAACTGGACATTCGGCTGACTACTCTGAATCGGGCGGGCGGTCAAATGGAGGAGTTTGTCAGCGACAGAGATGGAGTGGTCTCCGTTGCTGACATACTGTAGGTCCGCACGACTCTAAATGAGGCGGGTGGACCTTCAGTTGGCGGAGAGGATATTCCTCTGTGATTATGACGGAGTACCTTCTTTGCCAAACTGTAAATCAGACTGTTTGTCACCTTGAAGCTTCAAATGACTCCCTCAACTAAGGCCCAAACTGGCTCTTTTTAGATTTACTGATTAACCTGTTGCACACATTCTGCTTCCAGGAGTCAGGCCCCCTGGAGAGAAGGCTTGCTTCTTCCTTAGCGGTCTGCCCCCCCACCCCCTCCCTGCACAGCACAGGAGACACCCTCCTTCCCTACCAGCCTTTCAGCTAGGGTCACTCCAGGTGTCATTAACCGTGCACGAACAGTTGCTTTTTAACAAGATCTATATGAACTCTTTTTGTAAATGCAAAAGGTTTGGGAAGGTCCGGTCCCCTTCGAACTCTGCTTCAGAGAGTTCCAGGGACCTGAAGGTCTTTCAAACACGAAGATGGAGAGACCAGCGCCCTCCCAGTGGTTTAAGTAAAGAGGCTGACCAGGTCTGTACTGAGAATAAGTTAGTCTTTTTTCACTTTCTTAGACAAAATGGCACACAGCCCACTGCAATGCTTCTGGTTGCGCGCAAATGTTAAAAGTTTACGCAACAATTGTGAGAGAATATTATGTTAAGTTGGGGTCCAGGCCGCTAAATTATTCAATGAACGATGATATGCATTTCTACACATTTAGATTTCTATAGTGCTGTTCCTTTATCTATAGGTTCCTGATAATTTTTGAGACATAACTGAATACATTATTTTGTAAAGAAAATCATCAATGCTCTCATGAGAGAAAATTATTTTACAGTTTTTTCATTGCTCATGTCGAAGGACCAACTCTGTTGATGCACAGTATTGTTAAGATCCACTGCAGCAAAAACAAGCACATGTAACTAAAACATGCAAATAAAAGGAAATATGAATTTCCATATACTTTGCTTTGAAGTGTATCTCCATTTAATACTCCGAAATGTACATACATACAAATATTAAAAGTGCTCACACGGTCTTCAGTATTGTGGTCTAGATTACACTTTTAAATAGCTTCACATGGGCTAGGGTGGTGGAGGTCTTTGTCACATTCCAAACAAGCACTGGCAAAACCAACAGGTCGCTTATAACTAAAAGTACCTCTTGACTGGTGAATTTGTAGGCTACTGGAAGAGTGTAAACAGGTTCAATGGTCAATGAATGGAGAACTGAGTTCAAGGATGTGTGACCTAAAGCATGGATGAGGAACGATTGAGAGCATGGACACAGGAAAGAGTCGGTGCGCGAATGTAAATCTCAGCACTTTCAGTTATAAGACAGATCTATTAGCTTTGCCAATGCTTGTTTTCATTGTATGACCTACTGCACATTGAAAGCAAACTCCTGGTATAGAGCACAGTGTGAAAGCTCAGTAAAAAACACGCTTGGCAGCAAACATTAATGGATCAGAGGAAGGTTGGGTACCAAGGAACAGAGGTTCCGATGGTGGTCCAGCGAGGCTCACCTGGCTCCTTTCAGGGCGAGAGACTTGGTGGCGTTGGCGATCTCGATCCCCACACACCTGGTGGTGGTAAGCTTCAGCACCATCTCCTCAATAGACATTCTCTGGGCCATCCTCACTAAAGACCTGGTGCTGATTGGGTGTCACTGAGCGCTCTCCGGTCTCTTCTCTACCCTTGGGTGAAGGGAGTGGAGTGGCAAAGGTAGGTGAGAGGCTTCAGCCCAGCCTCCTTCCAGAACAGCGGCCACAGGGTATTTCCAAGACCGCGCCCAGGATATTGAAGTGAGCTCGTCACAGGCCAAGGTCCATCAACCTGTAATAGGATCAGAACAGATGAAGGGCAGCAGCGGCACAGGTGTAGTAGATGTGCGTTGATGCTCACTTATGTGGGCGTTCGAGGACTCATCTTTTCTATTCTATTTTTTCTCTTTTAGAAGAACATATTAAACATAAAAGAACAGTTTAGGTTGCACGGCTCTTTAGAGCAGCAGGAGTCCAGTTACGCCCTGCGTGGTTTTCTGCAGTTTTCCGGATCGCTGGATCCGATTTTATCGGCCGATAATTCTACCTGGTAAAGATCACACGAGGCTTCGGCGGCTGCAATGACCAGGCCTTGTCTCCTGGTCCTTGCCAAGCTCTTACTCTGGCCCAGGGCACAAGTCCTAAAAAAAGAAGTGGGGGACTAACCTAGTTAATCAGTATGCAAGTGGCATCGCAGCGCGTGGAATCGCGGCGTGTGACCTCACGGCGCGTGACATCACGGCGCGTGACGTGGCATCACAAGAAGTGACATCAGATCTTAAGCCCTCACATATATGTTTAGCAGGTGTATCATGAGTACATTTGAGCACATTTCGAGCATACTTGCAAACCCTCCTGATTTAGGCAGAAGATTCACACTTTTTAGGCTACATATAAAGCAATGTTACCTTTTATCAGCGTTAAGTTTTCTCTAGCCATAGTGCTTTAAAAGAAATAGTGATATTTAAATTATTACAACGCCTCCTCAAGGGTAATAAGCGTAGATAAATGCAATTTATTTTGTGCAAATACTGGGAAAGATCAACACATCTGACGTTCTTACAGTGCATGCATGTCTCCTAAACAGAGCCTGAACAAAGTGAAAAGCTGCCTCTCCTAAGTATGTGTGAAGTGCTAACAAGGTGCGAGCCTTTGTTTCCCCCTCTGCTGCATTTGCATCAGGTGTGAGGCTCCTGACTGCTGCCAGCCAGGAGACTCCAACAAAGGAGGCTTGATGACCCTGAGACTCGGCCTTTGTTATGGCCGAGTATCCCAGCAGGAGTCAGAAATAAGAGAGTCCTGTCTCCGCCTGCACGTTGTTGTGATCGAAAGCAGACAACAACGTGCAGGCGTTGCTGAATGTGTCCCGGTGTTTGGAAATTACACCGGGACGAATTCAGCATCTTTTTAGTGGGGCCCAACTTCTTGGCAGGGTGGACGGCATCCACCCTGTGAAAGAAGTGGGGGGACGCCGTCCACCCGCGTGGACCCCCGACTCGTGCCCTGCTCTGGCCCACTACAGAACACATTCATAAACAAATAACACACAGAAATAAACCTAAATTGTTCACATTGTCACCCGAACTTGTTGACAATTATTTTTATCTAACTCAATGGATAAATGAAATTGCGCCTAGGTCACCGCAATGTAGCACTAACACCCCACACATTTCCAACCCCAAAAAATACAAGTAAATAAAATGGAAGGTCTGGTTAGGGACTGCGCGGGTGTGTTTTTCAGACTGCACACATGTTTCAGCAGCAGGGCTTCCTCCCAGTGAGCCTTACTGGCAGAGTGAAGTGACCACATAGATTGCTGCAGGAAAGCCATGTGGAGCACTGAAGGCGCTCTGTGGCTGCTGCAGCCTGGACTGACCGCCAGAGGGCGTGTGTGCTCTCTGGGAGGAAGCAGGGGCTGCAGACCAGGCGCAGAGTGTGCTGAATGAGCTGCAGGGACAACAGCACATGGAACGGGAGCTTCTCTGGTGAGCTCCTTTGTTGAAGATAGCACCAGGGTGCTGGAAATAGCGAGTGGCAGAGCTGTGCTTTCCTTTCTGTGTGTCTTACCCGGAGGTTTCACAATTCTAGGCTAGAGTTTTACTCTGTGCACTGAGAGGCTTTCATAGAGCCCCCAAGTGCAGGTACTCTGATCCTTAAACATGGGGTCAAATTAGTCAAACCCAATTGGCTCATTCAACCTTTAAGTAAGTCTACAGTAACTTGTTGCAGGAGTTACACCAGAGCCACAAACATGAAGTGTCACATGTGGGTTGCAGAGTGCATTTACATCACTGCCAAGTGTGACTGCAATAGACTAGCTTCAGATCTATCATTAGAGCCTAACTGGGCCTCATTTATGGCATTTTGGCGCAGGGCAGTGCAGCAAGTCACCTTGCTGCGCTGCCCTACGCCAAAGTGAAAACGCAGGAATGCACCGTATTTAAGTAATAAAACGCATCCCTGTCCTTCCTGCCTGCGCTGATGCCGTTTCGGCAGCCTAGCGCCAATGTAGGCACCCTTGCACCATGGTGCCAGGGTGCCTCTGTTGCAGGCAGGATTGTTTTTGTGCAGGAAGGGACACCTTCCTGCACAAAAACATTTATATGAGGCATTTCCTCTTTCTATATGTGCTGCGGAACGCAGCACACATGGAAAGAGGAAAAAACAAGGAGAAATAAACATATTTCTCCTTTTTACGGATCACCTCTGGAGGCGAAGGATTTGATGCTTCCCAGGTTTACACCACTTTGTAAATCTGGGGCAGCGTCGAAGTCTATGGGTGTTGTGTGTGAACACCCACCGCGACGCCCACGGAACGCTTCCTGGGCGCAGAGTAAGACTATGCTACGATTTGCGCTGCATCACCTTACCCATGATTTATGAGGCCACTCAAAGTCACACAGGGTGGCTTTGCGTGACATCATAATTCTTTATGAAAACCCTGCGTCATGCGTGTACCACTTTACGTGGTGCAAAAGTGACGCAGAGCTCTCATACATAAGCCCCCTACTGTCTGCAGCCCAAACACTGCAGCGGCACATGTCAAAAGAAACCACTGTGATTTGTAAAAAAACGCTACTTTTCAACAGTACCTCAGTAGCAGGAAGATTGGGAGGTTCAATTACTGGCCACTCTTCCTAGAATTTGAGAGGGGGAAGTGAACAGCAACCAGGTCTGTAACAAAGGACTAGCCTGGAGTCGAGTCTTTTGACGTGTTTATATTAAACAGGTTTAAGTGGGAGGAAGGCTTTTGAACTGAGATCTGTCCAAGCCAGCCTCCTCCTGCTCACATTTGAGGGAGTTCTGTATCCACAACCAGACAGGGAATGTTTGCAAGGGTGGATCCTCATTTCAACAAGGCTGTAGATGTTTCATACCCTAGGACATGGGTACTGCCACCTTAGAAGACCCAGAGCAGGGTACTCTGCACAGTGTGCAGGAAAGCAAACAGGAACAGCTGAAAAAGTAAGCAGGCTGGACTGTGGATTGGATCAATAGCGACACCTACCGCTAGTGAGTGTGCATGACAAAAGTCCTTCCCACCACCAGCTTAGCTGATCCAAAAGATATGAGAGGTGCCAGGGGAGGATGTCTGCCAGCTGTCTGACTGGAGAAGGACCATTACCTGGACCTCATGACACATGCGTCTAAGCTCTGCAGGTGTCCACAGAGGTCAGGAAAGATGGACTGCTGTAGCAGCATGGGCTGAAATGGCTGAAAGAGGGATCTCTCTGAGTGGAGGGCCACGAGTCCAGGAGGGAATGGGCGCCTCTGAGCTAAGCATGGACCCTGGCTGGAGTGAGGGGTTGAATCTGTTTCCCAGTGCTGACCTGTAATGGAGCCCTGGCAGGAGTGAATGGTCAAGCCTGTGTCCCACTTCGGAACTGTGGCTTGGACCGTAGACGCCTCACCAGCTCTATGATAGTTTTAAACTTAACCAGGAAGAGGTTATTTCAAAGCCTTGGAGTTTATTAACCTGGAGAGTAACTGAACCTACCTTGACCACTCGGAATGTATAAGGCAGAACAGTTTCGTGGTAAAGTTTTCATTTTTGCGTTTTTTGGGCAAGAGTGGCCTCTGGTGGCCTGTTTGGTGATGTGCCAGGATTAATATTTGTTTTTACAGTCCCATTCTGTCTTCTTCAATATACACATTTCTGGAGCTCAGCCTTGATCCCTGTAAATGCAACTCCTGTATGTGTTTTTTGTCATTTTCTTCCAAAATTCATACTTACTTATTCAGTTGTTATCATTTTGGTCTAGTCAGTACATTGTTTATCTTGCGTACTAATCTAAGCTGTGAATTTTACTCTTTGCTTTTCTGACTTTTTCATTGTTTTTGGGCCGCTTAATATTTAAGTCAAGCATTAGTTGAGAAGACCTTCCTGCGTTGTGCACTTAGACCTGCCAATCTTCCTGCGCTGTGCACTTAGACCTGCCAATCTTCCTGCCACCAGAACCAGGTCTGGAGGGAAGTTAGTCTAAAAAAGGATTTTGGTCCCAAAACATTGATACATCCCTAAATATGCCCCTTCCAAATAGTGATTTGGTATGTACTCGCAAACTCAAATTGTTATTCGGTAACGTGTTACCTAATCACTGTTTGGTACATACTCAAAAACTATTTTGTCGTCACAAAGGCTTTAAATTAGTGAATCGAAGCCTTGGAAACTGCAAAATAGCTTAGTACATTATAACCCAGATCGTTTACTAAAGTCAGAAAAAAAAGATGCAAGCCAGAGTCCATTGTCTTCAGAAAGAAACCCTAATTCTTAGGTCTTGTACTCAGAGCCTGATGTACTAACCCTCTGCGCTGCAATTGTGTCACACAGTCACAGGGCCAAGGCACTGATCCTCAGTGTCATCAAAATACACAGGAATGAGGTCTGCAGGCACTGGACGGGGCCCCCTTCTATGGCAGTGTGGACATCTATGAACGGTCCCCACACACCGCACACGCTTGGGTCCCTGCGCCTAGCTGGGTCTGAGCCCAGGACCATATCCCATTCGAATGCATGATGTCCAAATGTTGAATTCGGCCATCTGGTTGCACAGCATAAGAAATGTGTGGTATGATCAGATGGCTGGGCGAGGCTTCCTATGATGACTCATTTGATGTTTTTTGTCCAGACAGGGCTACAGGGGTTGGATATATTTCCCCCAACATCCCCTTCGTCACCCTGAGTGCACAGACTACAAGAACGCCTAGATAATGTTCTCTGGATTAGTAGGGAAAGAGTGCTTTGGAAGAGCTGTTCTCCCTGGGTGATGTGGACCTCCCTGGTCCTCTCCTGGGGCCCCATGGTCATGGGGCCTTCGGCCACCTTCCAGCCCTTCTGCCAACAGATGAACTGTGTTGAGCACGAGCTTGCCTTATATTGCCTAATATTTTCAGCTTCTTAACCCAGGAGAAAACCAGTGTACTGGAAGTGATTACAGCCAGCTCTGGTATGGTGATTGTTCTAATTCTGATATAAATGTGCTCTAGTTATCCAAAACTGCTGTGTTTATTTGCCATAGTTGCTGCACCTGTTGGGAATGCTATAGGACAATCCCTAAGCCATCCTTGCATCAAGCATGGGAAGGAATGACAAACACCATTCACCACTGACCTTTGATAGAGTGAAAACGAATCCGACTGTGGCCACAAACTCAGGTGGTGGAGGGGCAGCTACCCCCAGCCGCCACCACCTCAGGTGGTTACGGTAGTCAAGTCTATGTTTAATGAACTTGACGTGGCCATTGGTATTATTGGGGTTAAGCTGGATCATCTAACATCCAGCGAGGAGCACATGTGGCTAAGGTTGGATAAAAGAGGCAACAGGCTTGATGTGCTGAAGCAGAGCTGATCTGATGTAGAAGATACCACAGAAATTCGACGGACAAAATGACAGCAAATTGAAACCGTGCTCAAAGGTGTGCAAGCAACAGGCGATAAGAGGGGACCTGCTCTGTGGCTCCCAGGTCAGCTCCTATAAGGGCACCTCAGTCAGTAAGTTTCTTGGCTTTAAATATCAAGATGGACAAGGAAGAAGGAACATTACAATACCTGGGCACTATGATTGCCATTTACTCAGGTCTCACAAATCCATTCCAGAATGTAAGGAAGGTATTGAGTGACATTAAGATGACTTTGAGAGGTTACACTATCCTGTGTGCCGTGATGTACACAGCCACATTTCTTCACTGCTCCAGAGCCCACTCCAGAGCTTCTAGATAGAAATAATCCATCCAGGTGCAGACTTCCTTGCATTCAACTATGAATAATTGAAGGCATTTGTTAGAAATGGGATCTCTGGTTGGCTAAGGCTTGCGCCAAAGCCAGGCAGAGACCACCACTCTAGTCAGGGCAAGGGAGTTACACATCCCAGATAACCCCTGCTCACCCCCTTGGTAGCTTGGCACGAGCAGTCAGGCTTATCCCGGAGGCAATGTGTAAAGCGCTTGCGCAACACACCCACAGCAACAACATACTAGGCACACCACAAAAAGGAACTCCACACAAGGTTATATCAAAAATAGCCTTTGTATTATCATAACACATTAGAATAGTACTCACATAATATACATGGTGCCACCTGGCACTAGGTCATATTTACAAGGGATTATTTACACCTGACAGGGCCAACTGGACCACTGTCAGAACCAGCACAAAGCGAACTTAGTACATGTAGAACTTATAATAAATGTAGAACATCATAAACGTACAACCAGTACTCACTGGTAGTTACTGTACTTAGCATCAGCCTGTAACATAAACCACATTATGCACAGCATCACATTAGGCGCGCAATTACATTCTGCGCCAACCTCACCAGCATAAATACATTATGCAATCCTCTCATAAGTCTAAACACATTAGACCCTAACCTCCTAAGTATAACTCACACTAGGGGCGTAAATCACAGTAGAGAATAACTCACAACCTAAACGCATTAGGTAATAATAAAATCACAAGCATAAACATATTATGCCAAACCTCATAATCATGAAACACATTTAGAGGTATAACCCAGGGTGCGTAAACCACAATATAGGAATCACATTTCCTAGCACCCAAAATCACATTAGCACCTAACTCAGATTAGGGCCTGGCGCCCTATAAACCTAACTGTCCCCCTGGCCAACTGGCCATCTCTAAAGAGGGGCTCAAATGCCCTATGTCCCAAAAGTTCAGGGCGCGCTGCCTAAGCAGCGAACGTCAAGGGTGCGCAATCTGCGCAGGCCTAAACGTAGCAGCTGCCCACTACTTGCTGGGCCGCTGGAAAGATATGGGGCAGCGGAGTGTATTTCACTCCTGAGTCATATCAAGAAAATGCCCCCCAAAGAAAGAGTAACCTAAACGGTGCAGCTGGCACAAATTGCTGCACAGCTGTAAATATCAAGATAAGGGCACTGTCACCGACTGTGCCCTGAAAACACATGTGCCCACAGGCAGGAGCACGAGCACCGACAATGTGCTCCGATCTGGGGACCCCCACTGGGATCGCTGGCCTGGAATCATCCCCTCGACGTTGCAGCTGCCCTCTAGCAAGCGGGGCAGCTGTAGGGAAAATGGCCAAATTGGAACAAGGTACGGGCACCACTGGCCCTCGGGACCCTCACTGGGGCCCTAAAAACAAATATGCCCCCTTGTTAGAGCCATCTGGGCTCTGAGGCAACTATGCGCCACGCTGGAGCCCCACGGGGCTCTAAAACAATTATGCGCCAGGGTTGGAGCGGCCCGCTGCCAGACGGGGCCGCTCTGAACTAAACACGGTGCCTGGGACGGGCACCAAGAACATTCGTGAGGCCCCTACTCACCGGTGCCGGCGGAGAACTCCTCTCTCTCCCTCAAGGGCGGCTGGCTGCGGCGCGCTCTCCTTCGCCCGGTCCCTCTTCGCTGCTGGCGCCTGCGGGCTCTCACTCCCTCACGGGAGCCCCGACTTGCCATGCGCTATGCTTCACCCGGTCCCCCTCCTCGGGACCGGGACTTGGAGATGGAGCCCGCGAGGCTCCTTCACTTCCCGGTTCGGCCGCGCTGCCATTGGTCAGCCGGCCGCTAGGCCTCGCCCATACCCAGGCAACGGTGCCTGTCTTCCGGGTCGCACTTGGCAGCGGCCCGGCAACGTTTTCTTCTTGGCTGCGGCAATGAGGGGTGGGCTCCTCCTAATTTGAAATATAAAGCGGGGTGGGCACCCGCTCGTAATGGCATCAAAGGGGAACCCCTCACGTCGGGATTCCGTCCAATGAGGCGAACAGCATCGCGCTGCGCAGCCCACGCTCCTCCTCAGCTGGGCAATTAAAAATAGAGCGTTTACCAGGCGCTAGATGCAGCCCAAAGTCCTGGGTCCCAAGAGAGTCTTTTGGCATCAGGGAGCAAGGCAGGGCCCAGGGAAGCAAGCCCTCATGGCAGCCCCCCCTGGGCCCCTGCAGCAGCGTGCCCCCGGCAGATTCACGTCCAAGCACAAGAACTGAACAAGAACATTTTCATGGGGTCACAGCCCCTTCTTTTATACACCCTTTTCCCTTTGTGTAAAGGTGCAGGGCTGGGGAAAAATCAGACGCAACTGGTTTGGGGAGCTTTGGAGCACTTTGTTTTGCTCAGCTCCTCTCTCCTTTCACAGGACAGGCTAGGGACATCAGACGCACCACAGGGGTGGAGCCAGCATTGTGGAGGGAAGGCACAGTCCTATTCAGGTCCCAGGTGCAACTCCTCCCTCCCATCTAGATGCAGATCTCCCTATTCAGCCCTGCGCTGACTCACCCCTGCCCCTCCGGGAGCCACACACACCTCCCAGCCCCTGTCACTCACAAGCCAGACATGCAATTCACATCAGGCAGGCAGACACAGAGCACACATAAATGCCAACTTCTAAAAGTGGCATTTCTACACCAGTCACAATAAATCTGCGCACACCTTTGCGCAGCATTTATTCTCACGAGTTCGCACATACTAAACTCGCCCCTGCACTCCTCTCACACCAGGAATTACCATGGACACACATATCCCCCATGCATTCCTATGGGAGGGCAGGACAATCTCACCACACGCACTCAGCGCGCACGCACTTTTACACTGGACCACAGTGCTAAAGTGCCCAGAGACTTAAAACTACTGACATACAAGGCAAAAGTTTAGGGTGAACCGGCCAAAAAGGGCCAAGTCCAACACAACCCCTTCCAGCCAAAACGCAGGGCAGACCAATCACCACCGTGATGGGCTTCCCTGCTTGGGGCGATAGAACACGGACGCGGGCCCGCACTGCAGGGACACCCTCCGGTTCTACGCCACTTGGAACCCATGGAATCCATCTAAGAGAAAAAACTCAGGACCAACTAGGCTACCCCACCGGTACTCCTTAGTTGTCCACGGCCAGGACCAGGCCCTAGGCCACCCAGATGCCACTGGTCCTTGCCAATCCAGAGTGGGGGCAGTAACCCCTGGCATACAATAGCCATTCTCCACTCTCCCTCTCAGTGTAGTTCCAAACTACCACTGATCCTTCAACCTAGGGTTCGCACCCTCAGGCTGACCAGAGGTCACGGGCGAAGCATCTCCTCCCCCTACCTCTATTTCTGACGTTTCGTGCTCTCCCAGGAGAAGCACCTACCAGAACACAACTCTCCCACCAGTTCAGGACCTCTCTCCATCACTGGTCTACCACCTGGGAAATAAATTCACCGGCTGCACCAGGGTCAGAGGCGAGGACTCCCTCCCTCTGCACCCCCTTCCAGAGTCCGATACCCTCCCAACTGGAGTGGTACCCCCTAGAAGGCAAAACCGGCCAGGACACTGATTACAGTCGCCCTGCCGTCCAGATCCGGAAACACCGGTTACTGGCTCCCCAACCCAGGGACGTACCCTTTGGTCAGATGCCCGGCGAACCAGGACTTCACGAGGGTGACACATAACTAATGGGTCGTGTGACAGTCTGCCCGGCGCAAACCCAGGGCAGAAGTGGCATCACCATGGTCACTCATTGGCGACTCAGCCCTGCTGGCTGGCCCCTGACCCACTGGCTCTTCCACTGGGTACTTTTTCCCCTCTCACCCCTCACTCTGGACTTCTGCACCCTCCCAAGGGGAGTGGCACCGCCAGACACTAGAACTACTGGAGCTCTGCTTACAGAGGCTCCACGTTCTCTAGACACTGGGAGATCCTCCTCAAATGGCCTACAAGTACAGCCTAGGCCCCCAACCTGGTGTTCCCTGAAGAAACCATCCAGGCCCTGGGACTGGGTTTCGGGCACACTCACTCCTTCTCCTCTGAGACAGGACGTGAGCCCCTACACCCTCCCGCTACACTGGGACCTAGCTGGGCTACACTGAACCTCTTCCACCACACAGGACCGGAAGATACCCGAGCCACTCTTATTGGACTCACTCCCCATGCAAGCTCCTTATTTCAGAGAACTCACACCCAAGTATTCAGCAAGCTCCTTATTTCAGAGAACTCACACTCACTCGTCCAGTGCAACACACCATTTATCCACACACCCCCCCAGACCGGTGAGACAGTATCTACTGCCCCTGAATCTCAACCTGCACCCCTCTTACTGAGCACCAGGTACCATACTCTGGGAACGGGACGGGGAATTCATGCACTGGACACACTTCTGTTGCCACCACTGGATCCCACCCTTACTGGGGAATCCAGAAAACTCACACTGCACTTAGGGGATAATCTACCCTCCCGAGATAGTGACTCCATACCAATTAAGTCCCCACTGTAGGCCAACCCAAGAACTAGCAGACAGCACAGGGGCAGTCCCTCCCTCAGCTGCAGGCCAACCCAAGAACCAGCACAATGGCTCAAGGGCAGTCCCTCCTCCAGCTTTAGGCCAACCCAATAGCAGTCTGCACAAGGGCAGTCACTCCTCCAGATTCTCTGGTTTCTGTCCTTGGCAGGACACTCAACTCATAGTGCAATAAAACACATTTCAAAGAAATGACTCTTAAAACAAACTCAGAAACAATAATCCCTTTCCATGTGACTATCTAAAATGCAGAGTTTTGTAGTGCAGCCAGTTGTTGCTGTGGTACTGCGCAAACGCAAGTCCAAATCCCCACCGCTGACAACCAATGTTAGAAATGGGATCTCTGGTTGGCTAAGGCTTGCGCCAAAGCCAGGCAGAGACCACCACTCTAGTCAGGGCAAGGGAGTTACACATCCCAGATAACCCCTGCTCACCCCCTTGGTAGCTTGGCACGAGCAGACAGGCTTATCCCGGAGGCAATGTGTAAAGCGTTTGCGCAACACACCCACAGCAACAACATACTAGGCACACCACAAAAGGAACTCCACACAAGGTTATATAAAAATAGCCTTTGTATTATCATAACACATTAGAATAGTACTCACATAATATACATGGTGCCACCTGGCACTAGGGTCATATTTACAAGGGATTATTTACACCTGACAGGGCCAACTGGACCACTGTCAGAACCAGCACAAAGCGAACTTAGTACATGTAGAACTTATAATAAATGTAGAACATCATAAACGTACAACCAGTACTCACTGGTAGTTACTGTACTTAGCATCAGCCTGTAACATAAACCACATTATGCACAGCATCACATTAGGCGCGAATTACATTCTGCGCCAACCTCACCAGCATAAATACATTATGCAATCCTCTCATAAGTCTAAACACATTAGACCCTAACCTCCTAAGTATAACTCACACTAGGGCGTAAATCACAGTAGAGAATAACTCACAACCTAAACGCATTAGGTAATAATAAAATCACAAGCATAAACATATTATGCCAAACCTCATAATCATGAAACACATTTAGAGGTATAACCCAGGGTGCGTAAACCACAATATAGGAATCACATTTCCTAGCACCCAAAATCACATTAGCACCTAACTCAGATTAGGCCTGGCGCCCTATAAACCTAACTGTCCCCTGGCCAACTGGCCATCTCTAAAGAGGGGCTCAAATGCCCTATGTCCCAAAAGTTCAGGGCGCGCTGCCTAAGCAGCGAACGTCAAGGGTGCGCAATCTGCGCAGGCCTAAACGTAGCAGCTGCCCACTACTTGCTGGGCCGCTGGAAAGATATGGGGCAGCGGAGTGTATTTCACTCCTGAGTCATATCAAGAAAATGCCCCCAAAGAAAGAGTAACCTAAACGGTGCAGCTGGCACAAATTGCTGCACAGCTGTAAATATCAAGATAAGGGCACTGTCACCGACTGTGCCCTGAAAACACATGTGCCCACAGGCAGGAGCACGAGCACCGACAATGTGCTCCGATCTGGGGACCCCACTGGGATCGCTGGCCTGGAATCATCCTCGACGTTGCAGCTGCCCTCTAGCAAGCGGGGCAGCTGTAGGGAAAATGGCCAAATTGGAACAAGGTACGGGCACCACTGGCACTCGGGACCCCCACTGGGGCCCTAAAACAAATATGCTCCTTGTTAGAGCCATCTGGGCTCTGAGGCAACTATGCGCCACGTTGGAGCCCCACGGGGCTCTAAAACAATTATGCGCCAGGGTTGGAGCGGCCCGCTGCCAGACGGGGCCGCTCTGAACTAAACACGGTGCCTGGGACGGGCACCAAGAACATTCGTGAGGCCCCTACTCACCGGTGCCGGCGGAGAACTCCTCTCTCTCCCTCAAGGGCGGCTGGCTGCGGCGCGCTCTCCTCGCCCGGTCCTCTTCGCTGCTGGCGCCTGCGGGCTCTCACTCCCTCACGGGAGCCCCGACTCTGCCATGCGCTATGCTTCACCCGGTCCCCTCCTCGGGACCGGGACTTGGAGATGGAGCCCGCGAGGCTCCTTCACTTCCGGTTCGGCGCGCTGCCATTGGTCAGCCGGCCGCTAGGCCCCGCCCATACCCAGGCAACGGTGCCTGTCTTCCGGGTCGCATTTGGCAGCGGCCCGGCAACGTTTTTCTTCTTGGCTGCGGCAATGAGGGGTGGGCTCCCTCCTAATTTGAAATATAAAGCGGGGTGGGCACCCGCCGTAATGGCATCAAAGGGGAACCCCTCACGTCGGGATTCCTCCAACGAGGCGAACAGCATCGCGCTGCGCAGCCCACACTCCTCCTCAGCTGGGCAATTAAAAATAGATCGTTTACCAGGCGCTAGATGCAGCCCAAAGTCCTGGGTCCCAAGAGAGTCTTTTGGCATCAGGGAGCAAGGCAGGGCCCAGGGAAGCAAGCCCTCATGGCAGCCCCCCCTGGGCCCCTGCAGCAGCGTGCCCCCGGCAGATTCACGTCCAAGCACAAGAACTGAACAAGAACATTTTCATGGGGTCACAGCCCCTTCTTTTATACACCCTTTTCCCTTTGTGTAAAGGTGCAGGGCTGGGGAAAAACCAGACGCAACTGGTTTGGGGGAGCTTTGGAGCACTTTGTTTTGCTCAGCTCCTCTCTCCTTTCACAGGACAGGCTAGGGACATCAGACGCACCACAGGGGGTGGAGCCAGCATTGTGGAGGGAAGGCACAGTCCTATTCAGGTCCCAGGTGCAACTCCTCCCTCCCATCTAGATGCAGATCTCCCTATTTAGCCCTGCGCTGACTCACCCTGCCCCTCCGGGAGCCACACACACCTCCCAGCCCCTGTCACTCACAAGCCAGACATGCAATTCACATCAGGCAGGCAGACACAGAGCACACATAAATGCCAACTTCTAAAAGTGGCATTTCTACACCAGTCACAATAAATCTGCGCACACCTTTGCGCAGCATTTATTCTCACGAGTTCGCACATACTAAACTCGCCCCTGCACTCCTCTCACACCAGGAATTACCATGGACACACATATCCCCCATGCATTCCTATGGGAGGGCAGGACAATCTCACCACACGCACTCAGCGCACACGCACTTTACACTGGACCACAGTGCTAAAGTGCCCAGAGACTTAAAACTACTGACATACAAGGCAAAAAGTTTAGGGGTGAACCGGCCAAAAAGGGCCAAGTCCAACAGCATTGTTTCAGTTGTGGTGGAGAGTGTCGGTGGGGTGTTTGGTCCAAATACACAGGTGTGAGCAATTGCACATAAACAATATACCTTCCATAGTGTTGTATGCATAAGTCTTCTTTATTGACACACTCTCCAGTGCTTCACAATATACAGATACTAGACACCTGGGGCCATATTATGGAAAGTGCCCTGGGGCGCCACAGGCATGTGCGCCTGCTTTGCATGCCCCTGGGGCACTTTGGTGTTACAGAAAGGGCCACAGACGCTTGTGCGGCACTCTCTGTAATAGAGATAGCGCTGGAGCACATATAGCACCAGCGCTATCACCAGACGGTGTTCCCTCATTAGATTGGGGGAGTGGCCCCATGCAAATGAGGAAATCGCTTTACCTTTGTGTCTATGCAGTATTATAGATGCGGGCGCAGAGGCAAAGAAGCTGTGAGGAGGTGCACTGACAGCCCTCTGGATGGGAGAAAGGGATCCAATGGAGCCCCCAGACATCCCCTTGCAGGCAGGTGCAGTCACACACTGCACCCTCCTGCAAGGGGATCTCTCTCCCCTCTTAAAAGTGCAGGTGGGTTGCTGCCTGCACAGTGAAACACAGAGCGGCTGCCTTAAAGCCGCTCCCTTTTTCACTTGAATGCGCTACCTCCAGGGCAGCACGACTTCGCAGCTGCCCTGGGGGCAATGCATTCAATGTAATTGGGCACACTTTCCCTGTTTGCACCCTTCGCACTTATTTTAAGGTGAGGTGTGGCGCAAACAGGAAATGTGCGCCCTTTGTGTAAGAGGGTCCCAGGTGTTTCGGCTTGACAGTTTTAAGTCATTGACTTCCTCAGGGCATATAACATTTCCATATATTGCAATCTGTCCAAATACAGTAATAATAATATGGTTATGTTGCTTCAGACTCTAATATACTTTAGGTCAAAGGTCTTCAAACTGTGGGGCGTGCCCCCCTAGGAATCTGTGGCTGTATTCCCGGGGGCTGCAAATGCCTCTGCATTTACTTTAAATGAATATAGCCTAAAAGCGCCACTGGTACATTTCTAGGCTGTCTTCCTTTACACGCTGCAGATGAAGTGTTTAGAAAACAGTGTGGGCGCCTAATAGTGCCAGGGGGAAGGGTCGGTGATTGTGGAGACAGGGTCAAAGAGGTGGTAGCAAAGAACAAAATCTACAGCATTTTGTTGCTGTTTTCAGCTCTATTTACTACATACGAAATACCAGGCACACACCTTGAATGCAAAATAAATGCAGTTTAACTAATGGATGGGAAATGTACTATTTTAAGATATGAAAGTTATGTTTGTTAATGTGATCACTGCAGATGCCTGTGTGTTTGACCAGAGAGTGTTTGACAGGCGTGAAACATGTCGACCATCAAGGAGTAGAGCGCCTCTTGAACCCTGGTAGCTTGTTAGTCGCCTCTCCTCACTATTTTTAATTAAGTAGGGATCCATTTAGAATAAAATTTGCTCTCATAGGAATCCCCTCTTGTTTTATATTCACTTCCAGCACATCTACACTCATACTAGGTCCCTTACACCCACGGCACCCTTACGGCAGGAACAAAAGATCTCCGGCAAAGAGCCCCTCTATGGGTGCCCGTCGGGTATTGCAGCGCCGACCCGACGAGGAGCAGACTCATATGATGAAGCATGACACCTAGCTTGCTGGGTGTGTGAGGGCCTCAGTTCCAAAAGGAGGAATTCCCCTCTTTTTGGGTGCCTGGGACACTACCTGCATACTGAGGAACTGCGTACCTCTTTTTGCGTTCACTCTGATAGGGCAAGTACGCTGGACCTCTTGATTAAGCCCTCTGTCCCCCCTTTTGATAAACATTATACGCACGGAATCCCGTGGGACCTAATTGTTTAGGATACCAGGACGCCAGTGGCGATCTCTGGCCCATAATATTACTTCAGTAGGCACAACATCCTTTCCAGAACAGGCCACCTGGTTAACTCCCCATTATGGAGGAGAATCAGGGACTCAGTTTTGGGGAGGAGATGGCAGCAGAAATTCTTAGAACAACTCCATCCATCTTAGGCTCTGAAAATAATACAGCCACAGGTTCTACATCGGAGGATTGGGCATCATTGACTGCAATGAAGCGAGATTGGCTGAAGGTTACGCTACATGGGGCGATGATGACCGAATATCTTCGTGCCAACATCGCACCCAAAGGCCTTATGGTCAAAAACTTTCCGAGACTTTTTCTGGAAGATCAAATGTTCAAGAAAGAGTGGTCCCTGGTAGCATGGAAGTGCACCAGGGATTGGCTCATCTTGATCATCAACACAGCCAAGAGATTAGCAGACGCTCTCTTAATACGGATACAAATTGCTGAGGGATCTCTTAAAACCACCATCCAGATAACCCAATTTAAATCCAAACTTAATGAACTCAACAATGAGATAGCTGAACAAAAAGAGTATCTCATGAAACAAAAAATAAACAAATTGCAGAAAGATATACAAAAATTCGAGAAAGAAAAAGTATATCCTTATTTGAGATCGGACTATACCTCTACAAATGACAGCTATTCCTCAGATGATAGCACAGAGAACACCAGAAGGGGTTCGTCTAACAGTGATTCGAGCACAGGCAGTTGGGGAGAAAATAAACAGAGAAGAAGAAATCGTCCGAATTTTCCAAACTATAACATACCTAACTTTCAGGGCCCACCTCCACCATATTGGTCCTTCCCGATGTATCCTCAAGGCGCACCACAATTCTTCCCCTCTAGCAATCAGCCTTTTTTAGGCAGAGGTTGGGGCAGAGGAAAAGGGCGCAACAGAAGAGGCGGGCAGAAAACGGTCCAATGGCTAGACAACCAGCAGAGCTCAATGGACACACGGAGCAAAACAGAGAACAAAAAACCTTAGTGGTTAATCTATCACACCGCGGGTTATCTGAGACCGACGTCAAAGTCCTAGAGAAAGGACTTGGTTTCGTCCCCACTCCGAAAAAGGATAAATTCAGAGATCTCAGTGAGATACAGAATTTTTTAGAAAGATCCGTCTGAGGGCATTTTTTCAGGACAAACCTTCGCCTGTCCAACAAGATTCTGGGTTAAGAAATCCATCCACCTTTATCCCTAATAGCAGCATGGTGCCAGTAGAAGTTCTAACATTTGAACAAGCTGTTCTTAAAGAACTCCAAAATACAAGTTGTGTACTCCCCTTCAACAATTTATCGAAAGATGAAAGACTGGCGGCCAAGTCTCTCGCCGATGACGTCAGTATCACTATTAAACAAGCAGATAAAGGTGGTGCTACTGTCATACAATCCACAACGGATTATGAACAGGAATGCCACCGTCAATTGAACAACAAGAAATTCTATACTCCCATCACGGTGAATCCAACAACTAGACTGACCACGGAGATAGCAACCATGGTCTTTGAGGCAGAAACTAATGGATGGTTGAGTAAGAGAGAAGCTGACTTCCTCATTACTAAGGAACCACGCACTCCCTACTTCTACACCCTCCCGAAAATCCATAAGGGCACGACACCCATTCCGGGGAGACCTATTGTCTCAGGAATAGGTTCCATTCTTGAACCCCTTTCCATTTTTTGTGATCACTTTCTCCAACCCTTGGTGAAACAAACCCCGTCATACGTGAGGGATACGACAGACATACTTCGTATAATGGGAGAAATAGGAGACACAAGAGACATTGACTTGCTTCTTACATTAGACGTTGAACAGCTTTACACTAACATACCACAAGGGCAACACTCACCGTTATAGAGACAGCATTGAATCAGATTGAGTGGTCATCACCAACACCCGTGACTTTTGTCATGCAGTGTGCCACTCTTGCTTTAACTGAAATTTTTTCGAATTCAAGAACCAACTATTCCATCAGGCTGAAGGTACTTCTATGGGGAGTACCTTCGCTCCGAGTGTAGCCTGCCTCTATATGGCGGCATTTGAGGAGGAAGTAATCTACCATCAGAGTAACCCCTACCTACAACACTTGAGCCTGTGGAAAAGATATATCGATGACATCCTGGTCTTCTGGAGGGGTGACCTGAATACCTGTGAGGAATTTTGTAATTGGGTTAATACGAAGAATGAATACCTAAGGTTTACTAGGTCTATTTCAGCCACTAGCATACCGTTCCTTGACCTTAAGATTAGCATCCTAGAGGGACACCTTCAAACTTCCCTGTATAAAAAACCTACAGATAGGAACAGCTTGCTATCTTATAATAGCCATCACCCACGAGCATTGAAGGACAACTTGCCATTTGGGCAATTTCTCCGTATCAGGCGAAATTGCAGTGATGTCAAAGATTACAAGATTGAGGCGGATTCACTGAGGAATAACCTGATTGAGAGACATTACCCTCCACGTAAAATTGAGAAATCCTTAAAGAAAGCAAGGAATAACAACAGAGAGGCCTTGCTAGAAGTAATACAAAAAGAACCCAGTGACATCTTAACATGTGTGACTTCATTCACACCAGGTTCTAAACGACTAAAGAAAATCATAAACAAACACTGGAATATCCTGAACACAGGATCTCTTGAGATCTCTAAACCAAGGTTCGCTTTTAAACGCACAAGCAACTTAAAAGATATGCTGGTACATACACGACCCAAGTCATCCAACAGAAGCAATCAAAGAACCTTATGGAACCTCCCACCGGTTCAGGGCCACTATCCCTGTGGCTCTTGTGCAGCATGTCCTCAAACTAAACATACCAAAGAGATAACGTTAACAGATACCTTCACTTGGAAGATATACACCCACACTAACTGCAACACATCTCAATGCATTTATTTACTGACTTGCCCTTGCGCTAAAAAATATGTGGGTATGACCATGCAGCCTGTAAAAAACAGGATTTCTGAACATAAAAGCAACATTCGTTGCCTGAAAACCACTACAAAACTCTACACACATTTCAAGGAACAAAATCATACCCCGGAGAGTTTACACTGGCTAATTCTGGAGGCACACCAGCGCATCACGCAGGAAGCTCTATTCAAGATAGAGCAACGATGGGTGCATCGACTAGGGCTAGACCATCTGGGGTTAAACGATGACATACCTTGGAGTTCTTTGTTTTAACGTAATATTCAACAATAAACTGAATTAGCCACATCATTATAATTATAACATCAGCTCATTCAGCAATATGTCAATGGAAATGATATACCAAGCATACCTGCTCTCCAAGTCGATATTGGAATAGATTGGATCTATTAGTTTACTATGTACCATTAGCCACTCTAAGATGGCCGACATGCATTTACTGCCTTCACTATTCTGGAAGGGTACACGTTATGATATAATTATAACCACACGCGGGGTCTGTGCATGAATAAGCTCACCGGTTATCCTTCGCGTGGTTTCCTGTTCCACTAGGCTATTTTTACATGTTTAGATCCCAGTAGTTAACTTGGGAGATTCCTCCCACACCTTTACATGTAACCGTTCCAAGATGGCCGACACTCTAACAGGATGCTCAACTCACTTTTGAGTAAGTCACATGACATGCCATGGCAGCAGCTGGGGCCGATTAGCTTCCCGCCAGTCCTTAATGAGGCTCCATTTGGAGCATAAGAAGGAGCTCTTCTGACCGTTCAGCACCATCCCGGTTGCAGCACGAAGGGGTAGGTGTTTAGCGCAGCTTCTAGTGGAAGCGGGTGAGTATTATCTAAACTCTACAAGTTGCCTGCACTCTACAGCGACTGAGTACAGGTAAGCGACTGGATTGTTGACAGTGGGGTTTGTGGATGCATGGTTACTGTGCCTGCCCCTCTTGGACCCGTTATGGACTCTTATCTTTGTGGGCCCCGCATGGGGCGTGGATGTGTGCGGTTGTCTGTCACACACGAGATCAGGGACAGCACCGCAGCACTTACTTCGGTTTTCTCGGTGGGACTTTTGCCCGCATCATTCCCCGCACCTTGTGTCGGATCTTGGGAAACTGGCCAGTGGCATGTTCTGTGACCATCCCTACGTACTGCCAGCTCGCTTGCCTTACCCGCTACTGTTGCAACGAGATGGGCTGACTAAGTGTGTTTGGTCAATACATTTTTAGATATATATAAACCTTCCTTGAGGTTTAACCCCTCCTTCTGTTTCTGTTTTTGTTGTGTTTTTACACCATGACTAGACATCCTACTACAGATGTCTGAATTTAGTGCTGTAACAGATGGGGCGTCATTCTGATACTTATTAGGTGAGTTGGAGATTGTTTACTTCACCACTCCCCACTTAAGCACCAATTACGATATACACCAGATATCACTTCATTACCTGGATACTTGTTCATTGCTGTCTTAATTTATTTTCATCTGTATGTTGCTACTCAAGTAATTTGTAATTTTAACTCGCGGTTTATGAATTATCATTCTTGTTACCGCTCACATTGTGCCTTTACTGAACAATTACAGGGGCACCTCCCTCCTCCCCCTGTTTTCCTTGTTTCACAATGCGGTTTGCACTTTGTTGGGCAATCTACCTTTAGATTTATAACCAAGTGTTGTTTTCCATTATCCTTAAATGCAGGTTTGTCCCAGTACTAACAGGTAGTACCCTGTTTATCCTTATAGTAGTAGGCAATATCCTCACACTATTACAAGTTTTATTTTTAGCTATGGGGCATGTTGCACACCCCATTTCACTGTAGATAGTCATTTCTCACGGTCCTGAAGAAATGCCACAGGCGTGAAACATGTCGACCATCAAGGAGTAGAGCGCCTCTTGAACCCTGGTAGCTTGTTAGTCGCCTCTCCTCACTATTTTTAATCAAGTAGGGATCCATTTAGAATAAAATTTGCTCTCATAGGAATCCCTCTTGTTTTATATTCACTTCCAGCACATCTACACTCACACTAGGTCCCTTACACCCACGGCACCCTTCCGGCAGGAACAAAAGATCTCCGGCAAAGAGCCCTCTATGGGTGCCCGTCGGGTATTGCAGCGCCGACCCGACGAGGAGCAGACCCATATGATGAAGCATGACACCTAGCTTGCTGGGTGTGTGAGGGCCTCAGTTCCAAAAGGAGGAATTCCCCTCCTTTTTGGGTGCCTGGGACACTACCTGCATACTGAGGAACTGCGTACCTCTTTTGCGTTCACTCTGATAGGGCAAGTACGCTGGACCTCTTGATTAAGCCCTCTGTCCCCCTTTTTGATAAACATTATACGCACGGAATCCCGTGGGACCTAATTGTTTAGGATACCAGGACGCCAGTGGCGATCTCTGGCCCATAATATTACTTCAGTAGGCGCAACATCCTTTCCAGAACAGGCCACCTGGTTAACTCCCCCATTATGGAGGAGAATCAGGGACTCAGTTTTGGGGAGGAGATGGCAGCAGAAATTCTTAGAACAACTCCATCCATCTTAGGCTCTGAAAATAATTCAGCCACAGGTTCTACATCGGAGGATTGGGCATCATTGACTGCAATGAAGCGAGATTGGCTGAAGGTTACGCTACATGGGGCGATGATGACCGAATATCTTCGTGCCAACATCGCGGATCACTGACAGAATATCGAATACAAGAATATCGACCTACAACAATATCGAAGTAAAAATATAGAATGACAAAATATCGAATGCCTATCTACAAACAGGTAAGTACAAAAATATCGAATCCAAAATATAGTTGTAAAAATATAGTCAAAATATCGAATTTTTTAAATATCTTAAAAGTAATGTAAATTAATGAAATAATATATATAATTAACTAAAACATACTTAAAAATACTTAAATAACTTTAAAATTAATAAATAATTAATTTAAGTAAAAAAAAATAAACATACATTTTTATTTTTTAATACATATATATATTAACGTAATATTTATAAAAATATTCAATATTTTTAGCGTAGGATAGCGGGAGGGTAAAATTGACTATTACCACTCCAGTGAGTGCAACAGTAGGGAAAGCATTGGATAGCGGGAGGGTAAAAATTACTATTCCCACTCCAGTGAGTGCAACAGTAGGGAAAGCATTGGATAGCGGGAGGGTAAAAATTACTATTCCCACTCCAGAGAGTGCAACAGTAGGGAAAACGTTGGATAGCGTAGGGGTATAAATTACTATTCCCACTTCAGAGAGTGCAACAGTAGGGAAAACGTTGGATAGCGGGAGGGTAAAATTACTATTCCCACTCCAGAGAGTGCAACAGTAGGGAAAGCGTTGGATAGCGGGAGGGTAAAATTACTATTCCCACTCCAGTGAGTGCAACAGTAGGGAAAGCGTTGGATAGCGGGAGGGTAAAAATTACTATTCCCACTCCAGTGAGTGCAACAGTAGGGAAAGCATTGGATAGCGGGAGGGTAAAAATTACTATTCCCACTCCAGTGAGTGCAACAGTAGGGAAAACATTGGATAGCGGGAGGGTAAAAATTACTATTCCCACTCCAGAGAGTGCAACAGTAGGGAAAGCGTTGGATAGCGTAGGGGTAAAATTACTATTCCCACTCCAGTGAGTGCAACAGTAGGGAAAGCGTTGGATAGCGTAGGGGTAAAAATTACTATTCCCACTCCAGTGAGTGCAACAGTAGGGAAAGCGTTGGATAGCGGGAGGGTAAAAATTACTATTCCCACTCCAGAGAGTGCAACAGTAGGGAAAGCGTTGGATAGCGTAGGGTAAAAATTACTATTCCCACTCCAGTGAGTGCAACAGTAGGGAAAGCGTTGGATAGCGTAGGGGTAAAATTACTATTCCCACTCCAAAGAGTGCAACAGTAGGGAAAATAATGATTTAATATTTTAATAAAAATAAAATAATTATCAATACCAATAAAAAATTAATTAAAATGACTTACCAATTACAAAATATTTAATAATTAATTCTAAATACCAATAAATATTATTTCTTAAAAATTAATTACCTATTAATAAAAATTAATTACCAATTATTAAAAACTAATTACCAATTAATAAAAATTAATTACTAATTAAAAATTAATTACCAATTAATAAAAATTAATTACCAATTAATAACATTTAATTACCAAATAAGAATTAATTAACAATAAATTAATACTTAATACCAATAAATAATAAATAATGACTGATTTACAATTAAATTACTTCCCACCCTATTCCCTATAAACCCACAACCCGCTCTGAATAATAAATTAATACAATTTATATAATTATCAATTAAAAATTAATAAAAATTAATTACCAATTAATAAAAATTAATTACCAATTAATAAAAATTAATTACCAATTAATAATTAATTAACAATGAATTATTTATCAATACCAATAAATAAAATTTAATAATTACTTAATTAAATTTAAATTACTTCCCACCCTATTCCCCTATAAACCCACAACCCGCTACAGAACTAAAACGCACAATTAAATTAAATATAATTAATACTTCCTAAAAATTAATATTTAATTTACTATAATTAAATTACTTCCCACCCTATTCCCCTATAAACCCACAACCCGCTACAGAATTAAATTACACAAAAATTAAATAACATAAAATTCATTACTTTATAAAAATTAAAACATACATTACAAAAATAATACATACTTTTAACACATATACTAACACTTAAAACACTATAAAAAAATTCGATATTTTTAACAACTATATTATGACTGTCGATATTTTGTCATTCTATATTTTTACTTCGATATTGTTGTAGGTCGATATTGTTGTATTCGATATTCTGTCAGTGATCCGAATTTCGATATTCTTAACAACTATATTTTGGCAATTCGATATTCTGTCCATTCTATATTTACAACTCGATATTTTGGCAATTCGATATTTACAATTCGATATTATGTCTGTTTACCCAACATCGCACCCAAAGGCCTTATGGTCAAAAACTTTCCGAGACTTTTTCTGGAAGATCAAATGTTCAAGAAAGAGTGGTCCCTGGTAGCATGGAAGTGCACCAGGGATTGGCTCATCTTGATCATCAACACAGCCAAGAGATTAGCAGACGCTCTCTTAATACGGATACAAATTGCTGAGGGATCTCTTAAAACCACCATCCAGATAACCCAATTTAAATCCAAACTTAATGAACTCAACAATGAGATAGCTGAACAAAAAGAGTATCTCATGAAACAAAAGGTAAACAAATTGCAGAAAGATATACAAAAATTCGAGAAAGAAAAAGTATATCCTTATTTGAGATCGGACTATACCTCTACAAATGACAGCTATTCCTCAGATGATAGCACAGAGAACACCAGAAGGGGTTCGTCTAGCAGTGATTCGAGCACAGGCAGTTGGGGAGAAAATAAACAGAGAAGAAGAAATCGTCCGAATTTTCCAAACTATAACATACCTAACTTTCAGGGCCCACCTCCACCATATTGGCCCTTCCCGATGTATCCTCAAGGCGCACCACAATTCTTCCCTCTAGCAATCAGCCTTTTTTAGGCAGAGGTTGGGGCAGAGGAAAAGGGCGCAACAGAAGAGGCGGGCAGAAAACGGTCCAATGGCTAGACAACCAGCAGAGCTCAATGGACACACGGAGCAAAACACAGAACAAAAAACCTTAGTGGTTAATCTATCACACCGCGGGTTATCTGAGACCGACGTCAAAGTCCTAGAGAAAGGACTTGGTTTCGTCCCCACTCCGAAAATGGATAAATTCAGAGATCTCAGTGAGATACAGAATTTTTTTAGAAAGATCCGTCTGAGGGCATTTTTTCAGGACAAACCTTCGCCTGTCCAACAAGATTCTGGGTTAAGAAATCCATCCACCTTTACCCCTAATAGCAGCATGGTGCCAGTAGAAGTTCTAACATTTGAACAAGCTGTTCTTAAAGAACTCCAAAATACAAGTTGTGTACTCCCCTTCAACAATTTATCGAAAGATGAAAGACTGGCGGCCAAGTCTCTCGCCGATGACGTCAGTATCACTATTAAACAAGCAGATAAAGGTGGTGCTACTGTCATACAATCCACAACGGATTATGAACAGGAATGCCACCGTCAATTGAACAACAAGAAATTCTATACTCCCATCACGGTGAATCCAACAACTAGACTGACCACGGAGATAGCAACCATGGTCTTTGAGGCAGAAACTAATGGATGGTTGAGTAAGAGAGAAGCTGACTTCCTCATTACTAAGGAACCACGCACTCCCTACTTCTACACCCTCCCGAAAATCCATAAGGGCACGACACCCATTCCGGGGAGACCTATTGTCTCAGGAATAGGTTCCATTCTTGAACCCCTTTCCATTTTTTGTGATCACTTTCTCCAACCCTTGGTGAAACAAACCCCGTCATACGTGAGGGATACGACAGACATACTTCGTATAATGGGAGAAATAGGAGACACAAGAGACATTGACTTGCTTCTTACATTAGACGTTGAACAGCTTTACACTAACATACCACAAAGGGCAACACTCACCGTTATAGAGACAGCATTGAATCAGATTGAGTGGTCATCACCAACACCCGTGACTTTTGTCATGCAGTGTGCCACTCTTGCTTTAACTGAAAATTTTTTCGAATTCAAGAACCAACTATTCCATCAGGCTCAAGGTACTTCTATGGGGAGTACCTTCGCTCCGAGTGTAGCCTGCCTCTATATGGCGGCATTTGAGGAGGAAGTAATCTACCATCAGAGTAACCCCTACCTACAACACTTGAGCCTGTGGAAAAGATATATCGATGACATCCTGGTCTTCTGGAGGGGTGACCTGAATACCTGTGAGGAATTTTGTAATTGGGTTAATACGAAGAATGAATACCTAAGGTTTACTAGGTCTATTTCAGCCACTAGCATACCGTTCCTTGACCTTAAGATTAGCATCCTAGAGGGACACCTTCAAACTTCCCTGTATAAAAAACCTACAGATAGGAACAGCTTGCTATCTTATAATAGCCATCACCCACGAGCATTGAAGGACAACTTGCCATTTGGGCAATTTCTCCGTATCAGGCGAAATTGCAGTGATGTCAAAGATTACAAGATTGAGGCGGATTCACTGAGGAATAACCTGATTGAGAGACATTACCCTCCACGTAAAATTGAGAAATCCTTAAAGAAAGCAAGGAATAACAACAGAGAGGCCTTGCTAGAAGTAATACAAAAAGAACCCAGTGACATCTTAACATGTGTGACTTCATTCACACCAGGTTCTAACCGACTAAAGAAAATCATAAACAAACACTGGAATATCCTGAACACAGGATCTCTTGAGATCTCTAAACCAAGGTTCGCTTTTAAACGCACAAGCAACTTAAAAGATATGCTGGTACATACACGACCCAAGTCATCCAACAGAAGCAAGCAAAGAACCTTATGGAACCTCCCACCGGTTCAGGGCCACTATCCCTGTGGCTCTTGTGCAGCATGTCCTCAAACTAAACATACCAAAGAGATAACGTTAACAGATACCTTCACTTGGAAGATATACACCCACACTAACTGCAACACATCTCAATGCATTTATTTACTGACTTGCCCTTGCGATAAAAAATATGTGGGTATGACCATGCGGCCTGTAAAAACAGGATTTCTGAACATAAAAGCAACATTCGTTGCCTGAAAACCACTACAAAACTCTACACACATTTCAAGGAACAAAATCATACCCCGGAGAGTTTACACTGGCTAATTCTGGAGGCACACCCGCGCATCACGCAGGCAGCTCTATTCAAGATAGAGCAACGATGGGTGCATCGACTAGGGCTAGACCATCTGGGGTTAAACGATGACATACCTTGGAGTTCTTTGTTTTAACGTAATATTCAACAATAAACTGAATTAGCCACATCATTATAATTATAACATCAGCTCATTCAGCAATATGTCAATGGAAATGATATACCAAGCATACCTGCTCTCCAAGTCGATATTGGAATAGATTGGATCTATTAGTTTACTATGTACCATTAGCCACTCTAAGATGGCCGACATGCATTTACTGCCTTCACTATTCTGGAAGGGTACACGTTATGATATAATTATAACCACACGCGGGGGTCTGTGCATGAATAAGCTCACCGGTTATCCTTCGCGTGGTTTCCTGTTCCACTAGGCTATTTTTACATGTTTAGATCCCAGTAGTTAACTTGGGAGATTCCTCCCACACCTTTACATGTAACCGTTCCAAGATGGCCGACACTCTAACAGGATGCTCAACTCACTTTTGAGTAAGTCACATGACATGCCATGGCAGCAGCTGGGGCCGATTAGCTTCCCGCCAGTCCTTAATGAGGCTCCATTTGGAGCATAAGAAGGGAGCTCTTCTGACCGTTCAGCACCATCCCGGTTGCAGCACGAAGGGGTAGGTGTTTAGCGCAGCTTCTAGTGGAAGCGGGTGAGTATTATCTAAACTCTACAAGTTGCCTGCACTCTACAGCGACTGAGTACAGGTAAGCGACTGGATTGTTGACAGTGGGGTTTGTGGATGCATGGTTACTGTGCCTGCCCCTCTTGGACCCGTTATGGACTCTTATCTTTGTGGGCCCCGCATGGGGCGTGGATGTGTGCGGTTGTCTGTCACACACGAGATCAGGGACAGCACCGCAGCACTTACTTCGGTTTTCTCGGTGGGACTTTTGCCCGCATCATTCCCCGCACCTTGTGTCGGATCTTGGGAAACTGGCCAGTGGCATGTTCTGTGACCATCCCTACGTACTGCCAGCTCGCTTGCCTTACCCGCTACTGTTGCAACGAGATGGGCTGACTAAGTGTGTTTGGTCAATACATTTTTAGATATATATAAACCTTCCTTGAGGTTTAACCCCTCCTTCTGTTTCTGTTTTTGTTGTGTTTTTTACACCATGACTAGACATCCTACTACAGATGTCTGTATTTAGTGCTGTAACAGATGGGGCGTCATTCTGATACTTATTAGGTGAGTTGGAGATTGTTTACTTCACCACTCCCCACTTAAGCACCAATTACGATATACACCAGATATCACTTCATTACCTGGATACTTGTTCATTGCTGTCTTAATTTATTTTCATCTGTATGTTGCTACTCAAGTAATTTGTAATTTTAACTCGCGGTTTATGAATTATCATTCTTGTTACCGCTCACATTGTGCCTTTTACTGAACAATTACAGGGGGCACCTCACCCCCCCCTGTTTTCCTTGTTTCACAATGCGGTTTGCACCTTGTTGGGCAATCTACCTTTAGATTTATAACCAAGTGTTGTTTTCCATTATCCTTAACTTAAATGCAGGTTTGTCCCAGTACTAACAGGTAGTACCCTGTTTATCCTTATAGTAGTAGGCAATATCCTCACACTATTACAAGTTTTATTTTTAGCTATGGGGCATGTTGCACACCCCATTTCACTGTAGATAGTCATTTCTCACGGTCCTGAAGAAACGCCACAGGCGTGAAACATGTCGACCATCAAGGAGTAGAGCGCCTCTTGAACCCTGGTAGCTTGTTAGTCGCCTCTCCTCACTATTTTTAATCAAGTAGGGATCCATTTAGAATAAAATTTGCTCTCATAGGAATCCCCTCTTGTTTTATATTCACTTCCAGCACATCTACACTCACACTAGGTCCCTTACACCCACGGCACCCTTACGGCAGGAACAAAAGATCTCCGGCAAAGAGCCCCTCTATGGGTGCCCGTCGGGTATTGCAGCGCCGACCCGACGAGGAGCAGACCCATATGATGAAGCATGACACCTAGCTTGCTGGGTGTGTGAGGGCCTCAGTTCCAAAAGGAGGAATTCCCCTCCTTTTTTGGGTGCCTGGGACACTACCTGCATACTGAGGAACTGCGTACCTCTTTTTTGCGTTGACCAGAGAGTCACTAACCGAAACATCTGTAGAGATCACACTAACTAATTAAATCCTGATTGCTGCAGTGAGGAATTGTGACTTGTTTATTTATAGTGCTATGAAGTTGGAGCCTGTGACAAAAAGCACTATGAATGTCATTGTTTTGAAATTGTATTATATAGTATGAAATAGGCTGCTGCAAAATGTAGTGTTTAAAACAAAAAAGTGCTTTACAAAATATACTTTTGCAAGAAGTGATCAGACTGTATCAAGTGCAAACATTTTTTAACTGTCCATTAAAAGGACAGGCCACTGAACTCCTCTGATAGCACATTTGTTACCTCTCAAAAAGAATAAATATTTCTCACCATGAAGCTTCAGTGACTCCAACAGTTAAAGTCTAAACTGGCTCCAAAGGAGCCTTTATATTAGGTGATTAATCAATTGCGCACGTTTACATTTCTTTCAGGTAGCAGGAACCCTGGTGAGAAGGCGTGTTTCTTTTTTAACTCTTTATTCCTCTCTCCGCTTCACATCACAGAAGCCCCTGCACCTTGCTCTACAATGGAAAGGGCGTATGGTTAAGGCTCAAGCAATGTGTGTGTGGGGGGTGGGGGGAGGGTGGCTTGTTTTGTTTTTTAACACAAAGCGGCAGAAAGTCTGCTTTGGGCATCAGGCCTAGGAGTGATGCCCTGGGCAATGGCAGAGTAAACAGCCTGCTTTGCAGAGCTGTAGGTGTCATTGGTGCTGCAGCTGCATAGCTACAGCTGTTTTACTGTCCTTCCTTTCTTGCATTAGGGGACCAGTGCATACTTGCTGGGCCAGTGTTGCTTTTGGCATCGGAGCCATGGCCCGTGGGAGGGGCAAATTGAACCATCGGAAACATCTTGGTTTGGGCATCAGAGGGATGGGAGTGAGAGGGATGTTATAGATATCCTGCTCCACTATCAGTAGTGAAGTAGGTGAAGTGGCACAGGGGTCTGAGGGGCACACTGCATCACAAGCATCACAATTAGGAATGTTTTACTTTAAAAAGAGTACATGGGGTCTCATTTTCCTTGCTAGCATTATGGCAGAGGCAACCCTTGTTGAAAAAAGGTGGGACAACTTGCGGAAGCTCATTTCTTTTGGGAAAGGGACAGACCGCCTATTTCAAGAGTGAAGTGATGGTCATGCACGTGGAAGGGATAGAAGAAGAATGGGAGATAGCCCGCTTCTCAGGGCCACAGCTATCATCAGTGCAGCACCTACAGTTGCATCGGGGCTCAGAAGTATAAGGGGCTCACAGCAACCTAGTTATAGGGAGTAGAGGTTTTGGTCAATTCGTTTTTTGTTTGCTACATTTGCTATTTTAGACTTACATTTAGTATTATTATGAGCTAAAGAAAACACCCCTGAAATGATCTCATAATCTCTGCCCCTTGCAATTAGCCAGGCCCCTCCCACTCCCCCAAACTTTGCCATAAGGTTTTGGATGGGAGCTCGACTTCAAATCATTTTACTTAGTGGTTGTAAAAAAGATTGAAGATTGAAGACCTCTGCTCTAGGGGGGTGATTTTAATGCTATTCTCAGTAATAAAATGGACAGCCTCAGTTCCACACTCAAGAATTTAGCCACTTCGGCATGAAGGTGGGGCATCTCAGGGAGGTTTATGAGCAGGTGGGCTACAGAATCAAATAATGGTACGAATCAGGGCCTTAAGGTCCTATACAATCTTAAGAAGGGGCTTCAAAATTTTAGAATTGCTGCTAGTTGTGAAACTGGATTATGGTATAGGAAAGTGCTGGCTAGAAATAGGGTCAGCAAGATTGTGGGGGTGTGAGATTCAGATTTTCCAACAATCATGCAGGCATATAATTTTAAAATACATTTTAAGACAAGCAGGGCGCATAAGAGGGGTTTATAGTGGGGTTAAGGGTGTGAGCATATGTTCCTCCCTTCCGAGCAATCTGTTTTAGCAAGTAGGGTAATTCCTTTTTATGACACAGCACAGTAGTCCAAGTTAGTTTGAGTGAAAGTAATTATTTTATTTTCATTCCCCGCTTGATTGATCCATTTCACTCTTTTTTTAGCTTATTTGATGGAAGGTGTTTAGAGAAAGAAAAACAGCCGACACGTGTTTCGCCCTATGTGGCAAGTTGAGCCAGGGCTTTCTCAAGGCTAATCATTATGTTCAATAGTCATACAATCTGATGAAGGTAGAGTACATTTCAGTTTGTTTCAAGGCAACATGTAAAAACATCCAAAATCGGTAGCCGGGGGCTGATCTCCGCCGCGCAGCTGTGGCAGAAGTACCTCCGTTCGCTTTTCCTTGAGAGGGGTTTATAGTGCAGTGGAAAGGGAGCGGAATCCGCTTTGGTAGGGGTAGTAAGTGAGAGAAAACACAATATTTTGTAAAATAACAAACATTTTTGAAGACTTTCAAATTAGAGAGAGTGTGTGTGCGTTTTTGTTTGTGTGTATGTAAAAATCCGACAGGCACCTGACCAAAATCCGACTGAAATCACCTATACCCAACCATTTACAACAAAATATATTTATCGGAAGGGGGTGTAACACCTCAAACACCCTTCCTGAAGCTATGCCCCGGCTAAAAAGAAGGGGTGATGGTGGCTGTACTGTTCTTTTTCTTGGGTGGTGAGGTTCAGATGTGGTTGATCATCAGCATGGAAGAACGGTAAATAATAAGTGGTTAGTTAATGACATTTTTGTTGCTATTATCAGGCGCTATGTAGCTGTATAAAGTCTGCATGCTAAACTGATGAATATTTAGATCACCCAGAGCTCACATGGTTGGATTTAGAGGCATGAGGGTGATGGTATGCCCTATTAAGCATCTGTCCACTGCTGCCTGGAAACCAGGGCAGCCCACAAGAGAGACCCTTATCAAATTACTGCCTAAATTTAATATGGCCAGGCATGATCCAACTTCATTCCTCCACTATAATACCAATAATAATTATAATAACAATAATTTCACATTTGTTAAGCTCAAACTTATCACCCCTAACGGTATTCAGGTGCTGGGGGGCTGTCGAGGAGATTAAGTGAGCTATTGCTCAGAGTCACATGATACTGAGCTGCAGCCAGGGATGGAACCATGAGCCCCACGCACCGGAGTCAGCCGCTCCGGCCGCTGCGCCACACTTCTCCCATAACTAATATTGATAATCAGATCATATTTTAGAATTTAACTAGTGGACTATTGCCATTTATGAAATGCCCAGACATGCTTCGGTCTTAAAAGGCTTCAACTCCCAACATGATATGGCTTTTCCTGTAGTGACTGGTAAACGGATTGGGAGTCGTTGCTCTCTCAATACTGCAGTTGCTGCTACCTGGCCAGCAGGGGGCTCTCACATTCTATTTAGACTACAGAAGATTGCAATCAGGAAGACAGGCCACACCTCTGAGGTCTCAAAATGCAGATGTGCCGAAGACTTGGGGCGTGATATTGCAGGTGAAGAGGGGTCGGAAGCTTGGGCCCTTATTGGAGAGCGTTCAATGCGCTACAGACATAAATTAATTTATTTTCACTTTTTACTCAGATTATGTCAGACACCTGCTATGCTAAATCCAGTTGACGAATCAAAGATTGGGGCCTGTCCAGATGCTTTCTTGATAATAATGTAGTAGGGGAGGTTTTGCACCTGCACTGTGGACTGTCCTTACTTGAGCCTAATTGAATACATTATGTCTTGGTAAATATGTTCGAAAATTCTAACATACATGGTTTTGAAAACATTGATTGATTTTGGGGTTTTATCTTGAAAATGATGAATAACGTAAATTGCGAAGCCCCCCATGAAGGTGTCACAGGCAGCAGCGGCTCCTCCACTAAGGCAGAGGAGCGTCGCCCCACAGGAAAAATAAAATGATAAAAACACCATGTTATTATCATTTCATTTTTCAGAAGGCTCTGAAGGTGCGGGCGAGGCTACCTGCAGAGCAGTGTGGAGGAGTGGTGAGCACTTTATAAGGGTGCATGACGGTTTGGCCGGTGTCTTGGGCTGGCCAAATAGTCATGCGCACTTAGCATGTTCCCTACCCGGCTGTATTGCACAGCCTGGGTGGAGAACGTGCACAGGCTCCCACTGCCTGTCTGAGTGCTGAGCCATGGCTCTCAGACCAATCATGACACTGCTGTCATGCTGGTGACAGCAGCGTCGTGATTGGCTAGGGGAGTCTGCTTCCTCCTTCAACCGAAGAGGACGGAGGAGAAGCGACGGCCGGCAGTTAAGTGAATTTTTCTTTTACCCCCCTCCCTGCCCCAACACTACTGCCCCGTAGCAGCCGCTACTGGTCACAAGGGACGTTATGCTAGTGCAAACCTGGTCACCATAGTGGGCCCTACAAAGATCCACATTCCTGCATTGCGCTGTCATTGCAGTGGGCCACGTATCATTCAACAAGCATTGGGAAAGCCAATAGATCTGGCATTGGCTGGAAATGTTTTGGCTTTGTCAATGCTTGTTTTTTTGTATTTTATTTTCCCAAAAACGTTGATTTTGGTTTAGCTTCAGCACACTCTCCAGTATAAAACATATAGCTAAAAGCAAAAATATATTTTTGGTCTCAAAAGTACACTTTGACATAGCAGATCCTGGCACTATAGAGAATTACTTTGAGGGTGGATGTACTCATTGTGAAAGAGGAGCATACTGTGTCTTACAGTAAAGTTATCCAATGGCTCATGTGGGTTGATTAACTGTCACATGCTTTATGCTGCTGTGTGAGGGTGAAAAATGATGGATGAACGGGGCGGGCTTAAAGCTACGGTAAGTAAGAAAGTACATTATCTATGTAAATTTAGTGAAATCAAAAGGTCTTGGCTAATGCCAAACCTGAAAAACACAAAAGTGTTGCAACCCCTTCCGCAGTAAAGTGCAAGGAAGCATCACAGAGCACTGGGACAAGTAAGGAGGAGGAGCACCAGTTGAGCGATGCAGGGAATGGGCAGCAAGGGGCCGGTGGAAGGATACGTAAACAAGTGCAATTGTTGAATCCCTCTTCCATTAACATGTTTGAAGGCTACTTGTTTGAGGCATCAGGCATAGTCAGGCCAGGCTATTACAACGTTGTTAACCACACACAACCAGCAGTCTGAGTGATTACTTCACTATAGGGCGAACCATGAACCATATTATCTGAATGAATACCTAACAGAAGGCACTTAGGGCCACATGTACAAACCTTTTTGCTGGTCTCAAAAGGGGCGATTCACAGAATCGACCCGTTTGCAAATGTAAATTTTTTTGGGGGATGTAGAAAGCCCTATTTGCTATTCGGTAACCTATTACCGAATAACAAATTGGGTTTGCGATTCGGTATTAGGAATGGGCGTGTTTAGGGCATCCCTTCCTAATGCCGAATCACAGTTGTATGTGTGAATACTTCGTGACTGAACTGCGGTTGCAAAATATTCGCTATATACGCCAATTTAAAATTGACGGTAACCCATTCGCACATTTAAATTCTTTTTTTTAGATAAAAGCAATCACAGACATGGTGGTCTGCTGACCCCAGCAGGCCACCATCCCTGTGATTTTGGCGATTCCCAATGGGTTGCAAACCGAGACCTACCTCATTAATATTCCAGCCGTAGGTCTGTTTGTGACCCCCTGGGAATCGCAAATGAAACTCAAAAGAGTTTCATACATTTGAAATAGGGATTTCCTAATTGTGATTTGCAGGAAATTTAAATTTAGAACTCGCTATTTCAAAGTTTTGTGCATGTGGCCCCTTGGCCCTTGAAGTTTGAATCAATGTTGTTCCCCGACCTGCTTTCTTTCACTTCAGTTCACTCAAGCCAGCAGCAGTCTACAGACAAGCTCTTGTAACTCAACATGTTCCTGTTTTACATTAGCCTCTGTGGGGACATTTCAGAAATATTAGCTGTCCACGTCATCTCTGATTCTCCCCTTTTCCCCCTCCCACCCACCATTCCCCACTCCAAGCAGGCTATCTCAGGCAGAAAATGGCGGCGCTCGAGAGCCAAGATGATAATTCTCTTCACCTCACATAGACACAGAAGCAGACACACCTAGACTGGAACTTTGGAGACCATGTGGACTTATATATCCATTTTATTTGACAATTCACAGACAATTAATCAATCAATCAGTCGATTTCTAAAGCGCAGCTAATCACCTGGGAGGATATTGAAGCACTTACGGGCCTGAGGAACTCAGTACAATCACTCGGTACAAGCATGCTAAATCTACAGGTATGACCATAGGACATAATTTGTAAAAGGTGGGCGGCTCCCTTTCTAGGAGACCACCATCTTCCTCCTCCTCTTGGACTCACTCGTCTTCAATCCTTAATTTGAGGATGGCCCTGCAGTCATTTGACATGGTGGCCATAACATGGTACCCTTCGACATGGAGCTCAATGCTTTGAGTGGATTTTGATAGTTGGGCCTTAACAAAAACCTTGCTGGGGCTCATTTTGTAATACATCTCTTTGTAGAGCTCCTCCAGGCCAGAGTATTGCATGTTGTCCTCCGAGACGAACAACGCATAGCATATGTCGTATAGGTTGTAATCAAATGGGTTGGAGAACATCAGGCAGAGGGTTAAGTTCCCACAGTCGTAGGTCAGAAGACCGACGCTTCCGGTTGGAGCCAGATGCTTTTTAACAAAGACGCAGTTTCGCGTTTCTCCCGGAAGTATGGTCGGCGCTGGAGGAATAGAGTTGTAACCACTTTCACAGAAAGTCCTGTTGACAGAAATTAAAATAAAAAGACATTACTTGTGATGAACCTTCATATATCATCTCATTATAAGCAAGTGCAACACAGCAGTCAGGAACCGAGAACACAGTCATGGAGGACATTGTGCGTCGTGGCTTTCTAAAATTGAGGTGTATATTTACAACAACTTGCTCGGGGATGAACAGCACAAAAATGTTTTTTTCCAAATTTACTTTCCAGTGCAAAACTTGTTTTGTGCTGGAAAGTACACTAAAAGTTATGCAAAGCAGCACAAAGCACTGCTTTGCATTACTTAGCGCCAAGGGGGCATTACAAGGGTGGTACACAGGCGTTCCCATGCAACTGCCCATGCCTTTAATGCAAAACCCTATCTACAAACAATAGTAGACAGGGTTTAGCCCCAAAAGTTAATGCCATTTGAAAAGAGGCATTAAAAGGAGAAATGTTTTTATTTCTCCTTTATTTTCCAACTTTGCATGCATGATGCACTGTGCAGCACACATACAAAGTAGGACATTTTTTAAAGTGTGTATAAGCATAGCATTATGTACTGGAAGAGAACCCTTCCTGTACAAAACCTATGGTAGACTCAAGCACACTCTAACACTATAGCTCTAAGATGAGTGCCTGGCACGCATCAGCTAAAATCTGCGCCGCCGCTAGGGAGAGGGGAGGAGAGAGCCATATCTCTGTAGATATGGCGCTCTCCTACTCTCTCCCTGTCACGCAATGCAGCGCAGCATTTTGGGTTGCTGCGCTGCATTCCTTGAATGTTTAGACAATCTGGGCCTGAGTCTGTGATGTACAAGCAACTTCACAGGTAATCATCGAACCTTAGCCATCAAAGTGTAGCAGTCTATAAAGTAGCACATCAGAGTGGCAAACAAGTATAATCTGTTCCATGGGCCATACCAACAGAGAGTGACCAGGAAAAAACAGGGGGTCACAAGAACAAACATGGAACAAATTATGAAAGGGAGTCAGAAGGTCATAGAGAGTATTGAGCCAAAGATGGGGGGTGGGGGGGGAGGGTGGGGGAAGAGGAAAAAAGAAATAAGTTGGGTCGCCCTGGTAACCAGATGTTCCTTATTAAAAACAAGCATCTTTGGCACTGTACTCTTCAGTGTTCTTCCACAACTGGTACTCTTTTTTCTCTCGAAATATGGCTTTATAAATACCCATTTGCCTTTAGCTTTCACCCATAATTCATAGAGTGTTTCAATCTGTAAGACAACATTTCAGACAGTTCAAAGTCATCCATGTATTATGAGCCTTTGCATCAATTTTACATGAAAGTCTGTACTGAGTCATAGCCTGTGATCACCAATGAATAACACAACTGGGGCTGTATAATGGAAAGTACCCGGGTGCGCAACAGGCATGTGCGCCCACTTTGCGCCCAGCGGCACTTTGGTATTACAGAAAGGGCCGCAGATGCTTGTGCGGCCCTTTCTGTAATACAGATAGCGCTGGCGCACATATAACATCAACACCATCACCAGAGGGTGTTCCCTCATTTTCATGGGAGTGTGGCCCCATGCAATAAGGCCACCCCTTTGCCTCTGCACCCGCATGGTATTATAGACGTGGGCGCAGAGGCAAAGAAGCTGCCAGGAGGTGCAGTGACAGTGCGCCATCTTTGGAGGGGGGAAAGGAGGGAACATCCCCTTGTGATAGCGCTGGCGCTATATGTGCGCCAGCGCTATATGTATTACAGAATGGGCCGCACAAACGTCTGCGTCCCTTTCTGTAATACCAAAGTGCCCCAGGGGTGCGCAAAGTGGGTACACACGCCAGTTGCGCCCCCTGGGCACATTCCATAATGCAGACCCTGGTTTTGGGACCCATCCAGAGATTTGGGGCTGGATGTACAAAGCATTTTAACTGTCGCAATTGACCTGATTTGCAGAATTGCGTTGCAGTTTGACAACTTGTTAGAGGATTGTAGTTTGGGTTTGCAAACGCAAACAGAATCTTTATTTGGAAGGGGCATGTTCAAGGCATCCCTTCCAAATATGGATTCTGAATGGTTTTTGGCAATGTTTTGCAACCGAAATGCGGTCGTAAACATGTGCACTTTACCACTGACCACTGCCTACTCTTAAAAATAAAACTGAAATGTTTAATTTTTATTTTTAAATGCATCCCATTTTTCTTTAAGGAAAACGGGCTGCGTTTGAAAAAAAATGATTGCTTTAATAAAGATCCATTGTAAACAGGGTGGACTGCTGAACACAGCAGGCCACCATCCCTGTGACGGGAGCGAATCCTAGTGGGTCACAAATTGCGACCTACCTCATTAATATTCATGAGGCAGGTCTATTTGTCACTCATTACAACTTGCTATTTACAGAATAAGAGCTAGATAACATGCATGTACATTAGTACAAGCGATTACCAAATAGCAGTTCGCAAAAAATTGGTATTTGGTAATCACTATTTTTGTGACTCACCTGCCAGCTTTGCATATACTTTTAGACATTTCCTTTCTGAAGTAAGTGTCCTAGCAAATAGATAACATCAACGGGTGCTGCACCCTGAATGGAACAGTTTTTAAGAATGGCCTAGCAACAGCTTTAGATATCTGCAAGACTTGGAGAATAATACATAATTAAAATATAATATATATAAGCAAATAGGGACTTTAGGTCAGCTCTCTTCAGCTATTGCTCTGTTGAATTGTCAGTCATACTTTGGTTCAGCCCACAGGACACAATACATAGAGAGGGGCAATGGCTGTGCTCTAGTCAGAAACTGGGCTTCTTGGCAGTGCCATGCACAGATTGGATCAACCAGTAGGCCACTCATTCGGTATTTGGGTGTCAAGTAGTGTGAGTGAAGGCTTTTTTCACTTCTCCTGTGCATCCACGTAGGGAGAGAGGAAGCAGTAACTGGCAACGAGTCAGTCTTTGACTGCCCACCATCCATGGGGCAGCTGTGTGAGGCGGTGAGGCTGTCGACTTTGGAGCTTTCTCTTGATTTGATGAGGAGCGACCTGGGTTGCAATCTCATCACACATAATAATGACCTTCAGGTCTTGATGCCAGCAGTTTCCCGAGATGCTTCGAATTCATGTACTGCCATGGAAACAGCTGTGCAATTGGCAGTACACATATCGATGGGAATCTTACTGAACTGCTGCACTCACCCCATTGCCTCTGTTCTGACTGCACAACCAGTGGAGGCTAGCAATCCGAAAATATGGTGGGGCGCAATGGTGCAAAACTGCCTTATGTGGCACACCTCTCCTGGCAATCCTGGTATCCACGAGCAGGAAAGGGAAGAGCTGGCTTCCTGCCCAGTGGAACACAAATTCAACCAATCCGGGAGCTGCTCTCAAGCTACTTTCAGCATGAGAGCAGCTCCAGGATTGTTTGGAGCCGGCTAACCCAGCACTCATTTTGAGGCTGGGGAACTGTGCCAGCAATCCCCTGGCGGTTTGACAGCCCTGGGATTGCTGAGTCTACAGTGCACGTCAGCCTGGCTGTAGCAAGACAGCCAGCCAGTGCGACATGCGCACTGGCAGGGGCAGCAGTCACCCTGCAATCGCAGGATTCAGCCCCGCCCCCTGCCCTCACACTTGCACTGTACCCAGTGCGTGCCGGTGGCAAAATAAAATGGCATGGCCATGCCATTTTATTTATTTGCGTTTGCGTGCTGCGCTCGCAGCAGGTGGGATGACACTCCTCTGCCCTTTAGGAGGAACCGCCCCTGAGCACAACAGAAGCAGGAGTGGATGTGTTCTTCAGCAAACAAAAGGTAAACCAAAATGGAAACATGAAGCATAGCAAGATGCTTGACTATTACCCTTCCTAAAGTTCTGCGGTGGTTGTACCATGTCTGGCCTGAAAGACAAGTACTGTGGGGTAGCCAGGGGTCCTCAGGCTAGCCCTTGCTGAGGTGGTGGTGGTGTTGGCAGGTGGGGACGTCTCTGCTTGTTCAAGAACTCTGCAGCTGCAGGACGTGAACCATGTGACAAACGATGGGCCTGCA
Source organism: Calotriton arnoldi (assembly GCA_963921515.1). Taxonomy (NCBI): domain Eukaryota; kingdom Metazoa; phylum Chordata; class Amphibia; order Caudata; family Salamandridae; genus Calotriton; species Calotriton arnoldi. The sequence goes on along the minus strand of CAWUFW010017331.1, from coordinate 194,262 downwards.
TTTTCCAAATTTATTATAAATATCCATGCTTTAGGGACAATTCACAAAGGCATGCAAGAGTACCTGCAAGAGTATCTGCAAGAGTACTGCAGGAGTGCTCCGTTACACGAGTTGTAGCACTCCATATTTCTCAACACTCCATTTTTGGAATGTATATATCTTTAGCATTTGCGAAGTAAGTTTCCTTTTATCATAAAAGGAAAATGTAGACCAGTTTTGAAAGAGGGGATTCAAATCAGTGCAGTCTACTTTCTGTTACAATTTTATTAGTTCATGAAGAGGTGTTTAGAACACCCCTGTGCTTTGTTTCTTTACTGTTGTAATTAAAACCTAAAAATGTGAACAATGGGGTAATTGAAGCAGTACGCCTACAAAAGCATCAATTTCACTGTGTAGTAAAATCACTTAGGGGCATATTATCAACAAAATGCGCTAAATATCGCTAAGCGAGTTTAGCACTTTTTTTTTTATCGCCGTCTATCGCTGGTTCACATCGCATCATTAGCGACCTATTATCAAGGCGCCGCTAAGATGCGATGTGAAAGCCAGTGATAGTGGGTTTTAGCGGGAGAAATCCTGCGATGAACCCAGTGCGATAAAAAAAGCTTGATAATAGGCAAGCGTGGTCGTAACCTGACGATCCACCTCCCATGTAACATATGGCTAAGTCATATTTCAATTAGGCGTTAGGGAAATGCGATAAACGCGCTTAGCGCACGTTTTCTTATCGCGTCGCTGGATTCGGGCCGCATTGGTAATAGGGCGATGTTGTGTTAGCGACCGTTTTCATGGACTTTAAGTCAGGAACGCCTACCTTGCATGTCATTAGCGATGACATGCAAGGCGTTATTGAAAACGGTCGCTAACATTATCAAGCAAGCGCTAAAGCAGTTTAGCGCTTGCTTGATAATAGTGCGATAGAATTATCGCCGCTTTTCGCCCGAAAACGGACGCAAAAGCGGCGATAATTTCCTATCGCCTCGTTGATAATATGCCCCTTAGTTTGCCATACTCTATTCTCGCTGGAACATTCACTATAATTATGATTGGTATAAACGTTCATGTATATGGTTAACAGATGACTCCCTCCAACTGGGCAGGGAATGTTCCAATCCTGGCCTTTTTATGTCTCTTTGAGACCTTTTGTTTTCTAACAGTGGGCTTAGAGGCCGCCCTTTACTTACCATTGGTTGGTTTCATTGCCAGTCTCATTCCCTTGCTTCCTACTGGGCAGCTGCAATAGGCTTCTTCCTCTTCATGTGTTTGTCCCTCCCCTGGAGCATGAATGCATTATTTGTGCCCTTCCACTAATCATGTTTTTATGGGTTCCTTTTTTCTTTGTGTTAAAGTACTCTAAAAGGGTTGTATTTTTGAGCTGTCTACCTTATGTACTCGCCCTTCCTCATTGTTCCGCTCGCCTGCTGACCCTCTGCTGTCTGTCTGCTTACCCCAGCCCATCCCTCCCATTATAGTTATACTTGCCCCAGCCCCTCCTACCCCCTACCTGTTGTCGTCAGCTTGCCCCCAGCACCTCTGTCCTACTGTCTGCTGCATATGTGCTTTCTACCAACCCCTCCCTCCCACCCTCCATTGTCCATGTTGGTGCCCAACTCGGCTTCCCTCCTTCTGTGTTGCCCTCTGACCAGCCCTTCCTCCGTGTTGCCTTCCCAGTCTCCTCGTGTTGCCTCCTGTCCCCCTCCCGCTGTGTTGCCTCCCACCTTCCACTCCACAATAAACAAAACAAATGCTATAACATGGCCAGTGCTAGTCGTGTCATAGTGCTTTTTCCCCACACTCTCCATTGTCCGTGTTGCCTCCCAGGCACACTCACTACCTCCTGCCCCGCAATGAATAAAAAAATGGCTATGATGCAGAGCTTCTGTACAGCATGGCTAAAAAATATTGACAAAGCCAATATCGCTTTCATTGGCAAGATCTATTTGGTCTGCCAATGCTAGTTTTAAAAGCAAATTAGTACATGATGAAGGTTGTAGTCTTGGCTTTCTTCAATTAATCGACTTGAGACTAATAGACCAAACTGCCATTACAATGATTGATAAAATAAAAGTCCAGGACTGGACATAGTGTTCCAGACGGTATGGTGCCATCTGATATCCCTTGATTGAATCACCTGTTGCTGCTAATCAAGTGGGCCATTGTTAGAAATGGGGGTCTCTAGTTGGCAGAGGTAGGTACCTTTGTCCAAATAGGGACCCTTGCTTCTAGTCAGGGTAGGGGGATACACTCCTAAAATAACCCCTGCTCACCCCCTTGGTAGCTTGGCACGAGCAGACAGGCTTATCTCAGAGGCATTTGTGAACACATACAGTAATACAGTGAAAACACTACAAATGGACACCACACCAGTTTAGAAAAATAAGTAATCTTTATCTAAATCAAAACAAGACCAAACGACAAAAATCCACAATACAGTATTAAAAATAAAGGCTTTCAAATTGTAGAAAAAGTTTAGTTCAAAGCAAATTGTAAATGCAACACTTTTCTCAAAAGTACCTTAGATGCGTCACGCAAAACAAACAAAATGGCCGCAGGGAAGGTGATGCGTTGGTTCTTTACACTCAGGGAAGGTGATGCGTCGATTCCTTGCTCCGGGGGAGGTGATGCGTCGGTTCCTTACTGCAGCGCAGGGGAGTTGATGCGTCAGTTTCTTACCGGAGAGGAGATGATGCGTCGTTTTCTTACTGCGTGGGGAGTTGATGCGTCTGTTTCTTACCGCGGCCCCCAAAGATGCGACAGTATTGGCGCCGCAATGCGTCGATCCGGTACGATGCGTGGTTTCGTGCAGCCACACAGAAGGTTTGCGTCGGGATCGGTGCGGTGATCTCAGACTTCGGAGATCGTTGCACCCGATGCTTCGTGCGGCGATTACTCGAGCCGCGGCAGGCGCTGATGGTTTCTTCGGCGATGCGTCGGAAAACAGGTGCGGATCCAACACGCTTCTTCGATGTTGTGTCGATTTTCCAGCTCCCAGCGACAAACAGTCCCTAGAGGTCCTAAACAGCAGCAGGCACCTCCATACAGGTTGGAATTCCCAGCAAGGAAATTCAGGGGAGCTGGTGGTGAAGTCTTTGTGTCCCTGAGACTTCAGAACAGGAGGCAAGCTCAGTTTCAAGCCCTTGGAGGTCTTTTCTTCAAGCAGGTGACAAAGCAAACAGCAACATCCTTTTTCTCCTTTCCTTGGCAGCAAGCAGCCACTGCAGGCCAACCCCAGACAGCAAACAGCACAGGGGCAGTATTCCTCCTCAGCTTCTCCGGCTCTTCTCCTTGGCAAAGGTTCCTCTTGATTCCCAGAAGTGATCTAAAATTCTGGGCCCCTCTTTTTATACCCAAAAATCCTTTGTTCTCTGAAGGCAGAGAGGGTCTGTACCCAGCCTAAATCAGTTCTGTGGGGCACTTTGCAAGTGCACAACAACCTCCATTGTCAGTGTGAGCCCTGGCTCCAGACACACCACAGGAAGGGCGGAGCCGTCATTGTGGAAGGCAGGCACAGCCCTATTCAGGTGAAGGTGCTACTCCTCCCACCACTCCAAATGCAGACCAGGCCTATTCAGCCCAGCCCTGACTCATCAGACTTCTGGAGTCGCTGCCCCTCTCCAGCCCCTGTCATCCAAAAGCCAGACATGCAATACACAAACCTAGCAGAGGCACACTGGATGGCTGAGCAAGAAAATACCTACTTTCTAAAAGTGGTATTTTCAAACACAGAATGTAAACATCACCTTCACTAAAAGATGCATCTTTAGATTCTGAGTCCAGGCATACTAAACTTTATTTCTCTACCTTGTTCCCAGGGCCAGTTATGTTTATAAGATGTTATAAACAAACTCCTCATTCTGTCCTATGGGAACAGGTAGCCTTGCAATAGTCAAAAACGAAATTGGCAGTAATTCACTATCAGGACATGCCACACACACCAGGGCATGTCATACCTTTCACATACACTGCACCCTGCCCATAGGGGTACATTGGGCCTACCTTAGGGGTGACTCACATGTAAGAAAAGGGAAGGTTAGGTCCTGGCAAGTGGGTGCACTTGCCAAGTCGACATGGCAGTTACAAACTGCGCGCAGACTCTGCAGTGGCAGGTCTGAGTTACCTTTTCAGGGCTACTCATGTGGGTGGCACAATCAGTGCTGCAGGCCCACTACTAGCATTTGATTTACAGGCCCTGGCACACTCAGTGCACTTTACTCGGGACTGACAAGTAAATCAAATATCCAATCATGGAAACACCAATCCATAACAATTTCACAGAGAGCATATGCACTTTAGCACTGATTAGCAGTGGTAAAGTGCCCAGAGTCCTAAAACCAACACAAACAGGTCAGGAAAAAATAGGAAGAAGAAGCAAAAAGTTTGGGAATAACCCTGCAAAAAGGGCCATTTCCAACATCCATGTTTATGGTTTGACAAAATTTACATCTCACAATGTAATGCGAACAATTATAACGCGTATAGAGCATTGGCAAAGAGGGCATGCATATTCTTAATATGTGGTGACAGTTTATATAAACCATACAGTCATATACATACAATATACAACTAAAATTTTAAACTTATTTAAAATATGTAAACAACACACTCGGATATATTGCTTATCATGCCACAATTTTGACATTGATAAGTCCCATGATCGTATATCATTTGTTACTGAAAAGGGCTCTTCTACCAGACCACAGACCCACCCGCTTCCTCAAGCCCGATGAGACTTTTGTTCTACTTATAACTGAAGCGAGCCAAGCAACACGTTTCAGCCCAGCCTCTTACCACTTCCTCTAATCTTCTGCACCTTCCATCTCGATAATCGCTTAGCGCAGCGATTGTTACAAATGTGTCATTTCCCCTCCACACTCGTTTTGCTGCATTACCACATTTAAGAGCAACTTGAAATACAACATTTCAGAATATGGGCCATACTGGAACCTCTGTTTAGTATATTTAGATAATAATCTTACTCAATCCATGAAAACAATCTATGCCACATATAGGGAACTATCACAAGTGACTTGCCTTTTGGTTCACTAATGGCATTATTGTCAAGGTGGTGGCTGGAAGGGGCATGAATATTGCTAAGTTCGTGTTTAGAAACTATGACTTCTAATAAATACTACTCAATGCAGTGATGCAATCTAATGTACTAAAGTGAAATGCTTCTGCATGTCAAAAGAATACACTTTTTGCATTTTTTCACAAAACGTTTTTTGCAGCATTTACATGCCAAATATGTTGATGGCTTAGCTCATGTTATGACTTTTCGAGCCAACCCTAGGCTCAGTCGTGCACATTAACTTTGTGGCTTGCCCACCTCAGATGCCTAAGTTTGTCTTTAAATGGCATTTATTATGAAGTCACTAATGATAGTCCAAGCTTGAAGCGACAGTGAGAGAAAGATGCATTTGTGTCTGGGCATCAGATGGTTTCTGAGAAACAAAGCCACTTATGTTGCATTACACAGGTGAGGTGGAGCTGTGCAAATAGTCAGCAAGCAGAGTGAGCCATGGCCATCCCTTCCCCCGAGTTAGAGGTGGGCGAGCCACTGAAAGCTTGAGCCAGGAGCCTGGCTCTGACTCAGCTCGAGGTCCTTTGCAGCCTCGAGCCCAAATCGAGCTGAGCTTTCACAGGAGTCGATGTGACCTCGTGACTACAGCTGTCAACCATGTAACATGGAAAACCAGGTTCAATTACGGCCTCGGCTGAGCATCCTGTGAGTCCTGGCAAATCTCCCTGTGCCGAAAAACACAAGAATAATGTTGTGAAGAACTCCTATGTCCTTGGGCTAGGCCTGAGCTACGCAAAACAGTCAAAAATAATAATGTAGATTCTGTCTGTCACCCACACTAACCTCTTCCGTGCTCATGACGGCTCCCGGCCGTCATGAGTCATGGTGGGCGTGTGCTCATGACGCGCGGGGGCCGTCCGAGCCACGCCCGCGATTGGAATGTCCAGCACCTGGGAGGAATTCCGGCCGCAGCGAAGCGGTTAAAATCTCATCTGCCATGAATTAAGGACAAAGCGTTAACCTTTGATGCCAGAAAGTGATACCCATCTAATAGCCGAATTGCATGGTGTGAAACTGCAAAATCTAGAATTAATCCTGGCTTCCCTTCTTGACCAAATGTTGTGATCCTATTCATCTGTGTACAGTATACATGACAACTGACTTGCCTCTTAGTTTACCAATAGCATAGTAATCAGGTTGGGGCAGGAATGTTTCTTAGAGCATGTTTAGAAATGCTCACTTTAAGAAATATTTCCAACTCTTAGCTATATACTGATGTACTAAGGTGAAAAGTCTCCTTGTGCTAAAGAAACGCACTTTCTTAATATTGAAGACACCGTATCACATTCTAACATGAGTTTTGTTTCATGAATTAATGGCAAATATTTTCAAGGTTTGGCTCGTGCTCAGGTTGTTAAGGTGAGTGCTGACCCATGGCTCGCCCCCCAACCCTGGTAATTTGTTGACTTGCCCAACTCTACCCCAAAAGTGTATGCTTAGTGGGGGGAATACACAGGTGAGTCCTAGGCGGTGTCGGCTTTGCTTATAAAGTTGATAAGCCCCACCCCTCAGTGGTAAAGCAATGTGCAGTGACCATCACTGGAAGCAAGAAACAATGGGCGACTGGGCAGTCGTTGGATAGCAAAATGTAGCTGTCATTTGTGTGCAGTGGCCTACTAACACCACATGCCCCGGTGCCACTGCACCTCCTCCACTGCTGATAACAACACCTTTAAGGCCCCTAACTGGATGCTGAGGTGTAAGCAAGGCACAACTGCAGGGGGCTTCAAAGCAGAGGTCACAGTGCTTACAAAAAGTATTGAAACTGTGATCCCCAGAGTGCAATGAGGGTATGGTCAGAGGCGTGGCTAAAAGGAACAACATATTATGTCATTATTTTGGTTGTCTTTTCACTTACTGGTAACTATCTGAAACATAACAAGCACACCTTAAATGAAAAAGAAACACAAGTGCTCTGTTAGAGATGCTCTGTGGGGATGGACAGCCCTTTAGGGTACTGTGACCGCTGCAGATGTCCGCGTGTGTAAGAGTGGGGGGACAGATCTGAATCCTGGTTGTTGCACTGGGGATAAGTAACATGTGTTTATAGAGCCAGAAAGTCCCACCCTATGGTAGAAAGCACATATAGCTGTAACCTTCTGTAAAAGTGCGAAGGAAGCTCTCTCTATTTCTTTTGATTGTATGTGAATATTTCCAGTTTATCCCCACTTCAAGTTTTGGGACTGATTCACAAATGAAAGTAAGAGCCCGCAAAAGGGTACAGTTTTGCTGAACTATAAAATGTCTTTGTGAATAAGCCTTTTTTAGATTTTAGGATAAAACAAGTGCCTTCAAAATATATATTTTAAATATTACGTTATTGGTCTGCACCTAGTGCAAACATTCTAAAGGTTCTCTTAAAGGGATACACTCCAGAATTCAGCAGGTATCACCTTTACAGTGATCTAAAAACACATAAGGCTTTGTCTCTGTGATGCTTCGAATGACTCCCCCACTGAAAGCCTACAGAGGCAGCCTGTAGATTAGCTCATTAACCAGTTGCACATGTATTTCTGAGCTAGAACTGGGGAGAAGGTTTGTTCCTTCTTTAGCTGAGTGTCCCTTCTCTCTACTCACAGTGCCAGAGACCCCCACCTTACATTTCAGACCGCGACAACTCCAGGCTGCCATTAACCTTTCTGGATTTTCTTTTTCAAAACGTATAGGAACTACTTAAATTTAAAAGAATGCTTGAAAACGTCATTTCCAGTGGATCCTGCCGACTTTGACTTCGCTTCCGGGTGTTTCTGGGGCATAAAGGACTTCCATGAAGCATCTAACACAGAGGTGGACCTCCCAGGGATGCAGCCCCCAGAGGGCATCAGCGCACGTGCCCAAGCAAGGAGGAAGTCCAGGTCTGCACAGCGCGCCAGGAGGGCTTTGGCCAGTTTATAAGGCGAATTGGAACTAATTCCACTGCAATATTTCTGCTTGATTGCAATGCTTAACATTTTACGCGACAATGGTGAGAGAATATTATGTTACATGGGGATGGGAGACACTAGATTATTTGTTGCGAATTTTTAAGTATTTAGTGCACTTTAGTGCTTTTCCTTTTTCTACTATTACTCAAGCTCCAGAGAATTAGTTTCAAGTTATTGGTGAAATATTTCTACGTGTATATGGGGTCTTAAATGCACCATGGGGCTATTCACAAGTTTGAAGATTCTTTACTTAACGCTGGTCCTTGTATGTATGTATGTATGTATGTATGTATTTGTATATTCCATATATATGGTATTTCCATCGCAGGAATCTAGGCTATTAGTACTTTCCCTTTTTTTGACTATTACCAAAGCTTCTGATAATTCGTTATAAAGACAATCAATAAGGCACTCATGTGTGCAACTTATATTTTTACAGCTTTTTTAGTTGGATGCATAACGTTGTTATGATCCACTGTAAAGAAAAAACCCTCGCAAATCTAAGTGAATATGAATGTAGTACACACAAATCAAATAATACATTTTTGACAGTGCATTCATTATTGGAGTCTGAATTACACTAGCAGAGGGCGGCACTTCGGAGCCCGAGATGGCGATCAGAGCCAAGACTCTTCCACTGTAGCAGGGAGGACTTTTTTCCAAAATAGAAGTGAGGGCAGAGGGAGCCCATGCGAAGCAGTCTTCTCGGTGGGTGGGCATGACTTTTTCTGAAGAGACATGGCATGTTTATTTTTAGATACAGGATTCATTCACCATGGTGAAGTGATTAAGTACCGTGGAGATGTATGCTTCTGTCTCTGTCTGCAGATCTCCTTGTGGCATTCAACAGAGCATAAAATAAATACTTTCCTGAACAGGAAGCAGTGCCTTTCATATTTTAAGGAATGAACTTCTGAATTAGCATGCTGAGGTAAATGCAGTTTTAGCTCTTATCCAGCTCTATTCAATCAATTGGTGGATTGTTATTTTGAATGAAAAACAATGAATTGAATAGATTAGGAATATGAACTTGTCTGTAAGAAATACATTTTGCAATAGTCCTTTCACTGCACAGAGGTTTCTCTATGTAGAATATTGTGGTGTGTTTTTTTCCTCCTCATAATTCTTGTGAGCTCATTTATTATTATGTTTCTGCTTATTTCCATGGCTTCCGTGGTCACTTTTCAGTAGTTACTAATCTCACGGCTGCCCATTCAATGAATGAACTAAGCAGATAGGAGAGAGCAGAAAGCTTTCTTTGATTTCAATAAAACTAGTCTTCCTTCAGGTCTAAAACATACATGCTTCCTTGAAATCGTGGTATACCATGAACCACTCTCACTCTGAAGTGACCCAACCTGATAACAATGTTGTTAAAATGTCTGCACAATGTCTTTTGAATTCTACCCTAAAAAACAACTTATCTATCAGTTCTGCTAAAAGGAACAAACAACCCAAAAGACCCACTGTCTCCTGTCAAAACACCTGGAAACCCTTCTTTGGAAGTTTTATGAGAGGGGATGAAAGGGCCTTGGCATTTATGAAGGAGACTAGTAAAGCTCTGCAAAGGCTAGAGACAAACGGTCTACAGCTGGAAGGACATTCTCATGAATATAGAATTAGCAATGTGGCGGACGAACTGCCTAAGCTGATCAAAATAAGGAAAGAAATATCTCCACTTAAACTTCAAGCTGAAGATTTAGAAAACAGGAATCACAGGAATACCTTAACGGTATGTGGTGTCCCAAAATCCACAGAAGTAGGTGACATCTAAATTCCTAACATCCTTTTTTCCACAGGTAACAGGCAATCCTAGTTTGTAGATGGTTAGCATCCAGAGAGCCCATAGAGTGGGAAAGGATTGTTGTTAACAGCAAAACATACTCCAAATCCTGGTGCATCATTATCTGTTTTTTGGAATATATTGATCTTTTTAGTGCTGAAGCAATAAGAAAGAAGGACGAATTGAGTTGGAATGGGCAGATTTTTTTTTTTTCTTTGGATGTTACTAGAGATCCAGCCTCTGAATGGAAATCATCTTTGGATGGGGAATCACATTAAAAAATCTCCATGCTAGATATGGCTTTATCCATCCCTGTTTTTTCAAAGTCACAAATAAAAATAAATAGTTTCATATTCTGAACCTGTCAAACCTACAGAATATAACTATAGTCAAAGAGATGATGAAATGGATATTTCTAAACAGGGACTAGTTTAAAATGATTCCCTTTTTTATTCATGTTTCTGTTTTAATATTTTAATCTGTTTGTTCTTCCATTCAATTTCAAATATGGAGTATTATATAATCTTTTTAATTATTCTGTTTCCTTCTAGGTTAGTGGCCCCATTGTGATATGTTGTATTGAATGCTAATATGTTTCCTATAAAGACCCTTATCTGTTGCTGTGATACGTGAGCTCTCTCTGTTTTAATGTGGTCTTCAACATACCCTATGGTAATTCCTTTTGTTCTCAAACTTACTTTTGTTGTCTCCCTTTTTGGATATTCATCTTCCTTTTGTCCTTAGTTGGTTCACCTCCGTTATCCATTCATATTCTAGATATATATGTTTTTGGTGTTTTTCATTGAACAATTCTACCATTTATTCAAAGCAATGTAGTGAGGTTCTTCATTCCTTTTTTCATTATATGAGATAGTAACAACGATGTCTCGGATGTCAAGGACTCCATAATCCAGTTAAGTGCCTTAACTCGACTTTCCAGAATGCATATAGATTTTTCATTTTTACAAGAGAATCATTAAAATTACGTTGAATCCCAAATAGTGGTAAGATTGTGGATAAGTAATTTTCCTGCTTTGGGTAAAAAGAATGGGGTAGATATATTATGTTATAGATCTCTCAAAATGGTTGTAATCTCTCCCTATCACTATTCGATATACATGAACCTAATAGTTTTAATCTATCATTTTCGTATTCCATCAAGGAGAAATTACTACCTTGTGATGATGATAACCAAATTTTAGCTGCTAGCTATAATTTTACCTTTGGTCCGATTAAATAGGAAATCAGATGATAAATGCATTCCTAATAAAAATGCATAACATATTTAACAAAATGATTACACATAGAGTGCTATCAGATTCATGGATAACTTGTAATCACAATAAATTAGCGTTTACTTATTTCCCTGCTACATCATTTCCAGTCTAGTTTAGGTTTATTTTGGTTGCAGAAATCTCACTACTAATTTGCTGCATTCTAAACTTAGTTGTATTTTGATGTCAGATCATGCCCAGTGCTTCTTTCGGCATTTGATCTTGCATCGGGGAAAAAATAAGAACAGATAGAGATTTAATTCTGCATTATTCAAACATTTTACTTTTTATAAAGAATTTTAACATTTTACCAATTCGTTTTTGGAAATCAGTACTTAAGCTGAGGCATCCACTCGTAATATTTTTGATTTTAAAGCTGCCTCAAGGGATTTTATGTCTAAAATGACAGAAATTGACAGAAAGCAGATAACATTTAAGGAATATTAAGAGTTTGGAGCACTTACACTGTTTCTCTAAATTTAGGTATCGTATGTCCAAGCAAACAATATTAATGCCAAAATATTGTTTATTTAGTTCACTAATGAGCAAGCATGTGTTAACCCTTTTCAGACTCAAAGCAAAATATTATGGAGGTAATAATAAGGTCAGAAAATAGTTGACTAAATCATCTACAGTTAAAAAGAGATATCTATTATGGACTTAGTCACCCAGTCAAATAACTTTATTAGGCAAAATAGCAATAAAAGTACAAAAACATAAAGATGCATCACATATTAGTCAATACAGTAATTTCTTTTAAAACAGAAATTAAAAAATGTATTAACACCCAAAAAGACATATCATCAGGTAAACCTCCTTAGTAATTCATCAATGGTTAAAACAGATTAAAATGCAATCACAAATTAAAAACTTAAACACTTTATTCATGCTATATTATGAAAAATGAATGTTAAATCATAGGAATAGCCACAAAGAATCCACCTTTTAAATAAAAGCTCAGTATCTTTTTCTAATTTTTGACAGGCATTTTATAAAACTGATTACTGAGCAACAGATTTCTGCGGTAACTAGCTGCTGTAAATGAACCATTCCCTTCTTAGAAGTACTAATATTAGCAGAACATAAAACGGGAACGAAAAAGTGTGAATTCTATGATCGATATAATATGCAAAAAAAGCATAAAGTGAATGGCACTTTATTGGGAGTGATTGCCACAAGGACAATTATTGATAAAAAATATTGGATGTGTTAAGATGACTCACAGGAACATTGTGGATGATTTCCTTAATTTTTACTTCAATATATATTCTTCTGAATCCTTTTTTCTAAACTGACATTGATAAATACTTTTCTGAAATGCAAAGAGAAAGTTAATGTCATTAAGAGATCACCTCCTTCGGAGATGATTGAAAACTAGATGAAGGAATGTATACACTTAACTAATTTCAAAACAGAAAAGCCGAACTCCATATGATATTTATTTACATTTTTATTCCCATTCTTTTTTTGATTTATTGGATTCTAAGTTGCTCTTTCTTTATGAGCATATTTGCTCTACTTCTAATTCTTAATGAATTTTTTTGCAAGCTATTATTTTTCTCATTCCTAAACCCGGAAAGGACACCACCTCTTGTAAGAACTATCACCCTATATCATTAATTGTAAAATATTTGCTAAAATATTTTTGAATTGATTATAGAATTCTGTACCTAATCTTATGAGAGCAAATTGTGTTTGTTACTTCAGACAATGCCAGATTTTTGTTAAATATTATCATCAAGGCAAATGTCATAAATTCCCCAGTTTGCAGCATTGTCTTTGGTTACTGAAAAAACTTTGATCTCTGCAGTTGCGACTTTATTTTTATCTCAGTTACCCCCTTTTCATCTTTGCTGCTTTAGTTCTTTGTTCTCCTCTACTCTTTTGTTCTTATTGTATCTCTATATTTTTGGGTTATCTTTCGATTCTCATAGTATGTTTGCATATTTCATTTCAATATTATTCTTGTAATTCCATGTTATTTTGTTTTCTATTATATTGACATTATATTTATGTTTTGTTTGTTGTATTGTTTATCCCTAATACATTTGCCACTTTATTGATTGATTGGTGAATTTGTGAGCCGCTCTGTGAATGTCAGTAGGAATCGATGGTTGGATGAACGGCCACATAAACATAAGTATGGGTGAACAAATGCATGGTTGATTAGTGACTAAGTGCATGAACACATTAAAGAGTGAATCTATAGATAAAAACTCTAGCAGTTTTAGGTACAGGAGAGACGTAATGGCTATTAAAATGCTGGTTTCCATTGCCTGACTTACTGTACAGTGCAGAGATCAAATTCCTGAAAAAGAGCACAATAAAAACCTAGTGAAAAATAATATGCTTGGCAACAAGAGTTCATTGAATCAGAGGAAAGTTGGACCCCAAAGAAACCCAGATGTACCAGTAGTCGCCAAGAATACCTTACTTAGGAGATTTCAGGGTGAGCGACTTAGTGGCATTGACTATCTCGATTCCCACACATCTGGTAGAACTTATCTTCGGTACAATGTCTTCAATGAAGGGTTTCTCGGCCATCCTTGCTGAAAGACTTGCTATTCGTCTGTCACTGAGCACTTGCCGCCCCGGGGACCTCTCTTCTGTTGCTTCTGTGCTTCTCTTGCACAACGGTGGAGGAGTGGCAAAAGAAGTTAAGCTGTCTGACAAGACGTTTCAGCCCACATGCTTTCCTGAAGGGTAGATGAATATTTTTCACTGAACACGCCCAAGAAATTGTCATGAGCTAGCTGATCAGGCGTCGAGCCATCACTCTCAATTAGCACCGGAGGGAACTCAAGGGCAGCGATTGATGCTGGTGTGGTGGGTGTGAATTGATGTTCAAATCTGTGGTTGTTCTTGGACTAATCATTTTATTTCCTACTGTTTAGTTTTCAGAAAATCATACGTAACATAACAGGACAATGCAAGCATAAGAAATTAGGCTCTCTAGAACATGAAGACCCCGATTATGAGTCAGGTGCAATGAAATTCCCGTGTGGACCTTTGCTGCACCCGATCACGATAGGCATTGTGCTTCTGCATTCTGCACCCTGTTGTCCTTTATGTGGAAAAACTGGACTCGATTTAACCAGTTGGAAATTTCAACCAGTAAAATTGCATGAGATGTTGGCTGCCGAGCCTCGTCTCCTGGTCCCTGACAAGCATTTTCTCTGGCAATGGGAAACATTGCCAGAATACCATTCCTTGTTCCTCCAACACCTGCCCTGGAGGGACGCTCCTGTTCCTATTTACAACCTGCTCTAAACAGGTTGTATATGGGAACCTCAAACCCCTCCAAATAGGGAATACAGTGCAGAATGCTGCACTCTAATTCCATGGCTGCACAGGTATTCACCATTTTAAGTGATCTGACAATATGATGGGAACTCTATACAAAGATACTGGCGGGTGATGGTAATTCTGGCCTCCGGGAATCTCCACATAGAAATCCAATCTAGGAGTGATCGGGCTAAGAGGTAGAGTGAGTTAAAGGTAAAATAGCATTATTAATCATCTGCATAATGTGGAGGTGGAAGAGGGGGCAACAAAAATGTATTTTTCAAATAGATACTAACACTGCTCTGCTTTTGTAATACGTCTATCGCCCAATGTTGTTTGAATTTGTTGTGTGCAACTCCAAAGTAGGCAGAACATCAGGCTGACCTCCATGCAGTATAAGATCAATTACTGGTAGATGCCTCTTTTTGATTAGTATCTTTTTTATCTGAATTTAATAGTAAAGTAGTCTTGAACAGACATCAGTTTTCAAGAACCTTGCGGGGTCACAGCATTAATACGTTCACTGCGTTGGTTGGTGTTGAATGACCTCTTTCAACTTTTCCAACTGTGAGGAAGTGAGTTCTTTCAACAGTATTTGATTTTTGAATTCTGAAATCCGCTCATTCGGACAGAGGATTTTTCTGATTTTAATAAATTTCCGATCTGAAATATAAGCGTCCACCTTCTCCTGTTAGCGTTAACATGTCATTGGCGCTGTGTGTTAAAATAATAAATAAATAACATGTATGCATATATATGGTATTTATAAAGCGCAAACCTAGCCAAAAGGCAGAGGATCTCTGTACATGGTCGAAGAAAGAACCCAAATTCCTAACATTGTTTCCTCAATCCATTGACAGTATTTGCATTGACCTCAAATACAAAAAAGTGTGGTTGGGCCCTGTCTGGGTGTCTTTTTTAAACTGTGCACACATTTCAGCAGAAGGTCTTAAACCAATCTTACAGCAGAGTGAAATTACAACATAGATTGTTGCAGAAAAGACTTGAGGGGGCATATTTACAAGGGTGTATCACCGCCAGAACTTCACTTTTATCGACGTTCTGGTGGCGATATCCCCTTCTCCTTATTTACAGAGCGGCGTTAAGACACTTAACATGGCGTAACACCGCATTGTAAATAAGGCCCCTTAACACGCTTCACTTAGCGTGAAAGGGGCGTGTCACGGGTGTTGCAGTGGGCGCTCCACTACAACACCCATTGCTTTTTGATATTGACTCATATTTACAAGGCTGGGGCAGCACCAAAAACTTAGATTAGGCAATACCTGGCCTTAGATTGGCGATACGAGGAGAAATGATTAATTTCTGCTCGTTTTTTGCTCTTTCCATGTGTGTTGCATTCTGTAACACAAATAGAAAGAGCAAATCGCCTTTCAAGATTGTTTCACATAAACAATCGCCCCTGCAGTGCAGGCACCCTTGCAACATAGCACAAGGGAGCATGCGCTGGTGCTATGCAGCTTTATTAGCACCAGCGCTAGAGGAAACACAGGGGTGCACCGTATTTATGTAAATACGGTGCATCCCTGCATTTTAAAAATATCAGAGCGCTGCGTTACTAATTTTAGCATAACACTGCGCTTCGACATTTTGTTGTAAATATCCCCCAAGGTGTAGTGAAAAAGCATTGCGGCTGGTCCACACATGTGCCAACTCTCAGAGATGATGGATGCTATCTGGAAAGCAACAGGGTCGCAAATGAGGTGTTTTGAACAATCCACATGGCCATTAAGAGGGAAACATTACATGAAGAGGGGAATACTCTAGTGATTTCCCTTATTGAAATAGTAAAATGAGCTCTGTTGTAGTCCTTTCTAAGAAATTTACCGTTCTGTGTGGTTTCCCTGGATTTGTTGCATTATTAGACTACATTTTTAATGCTGGGCACATGGAGACTTTCATAGATCATCCAAATCCTTGCCTTCTGAAACCCAAACATGGTGTAAAATTAGCCACACACATCTGGCTTAGCTAACTTTAAGTAAGGACACAGCAACTTGCTGCAGAATATGCAATAGTTCCATAAAAATTGAATGTTTTGCAGGGCACTTTTACATCTCCTGCATGTGTGAATGCAAAAGATTGGCTTCAGGTTTCTATTGTTGCCTGGTGGTCTGCAGGCTAGAATGCTGCAGCATCACATGTTAAAAGAAAGTCCTTTTGGCATGTAAAAATGTTTACTTGTATTCATTGACTAAGTCATCCCTTGTTGTGTATTGCACCCAAGAAGACTGGGGGGGCAGATTTACTAACAAGTCATGCAACACAATGCAACAAAACAATTTGCTGTGCTATGTTGTGTGACAGGGAGAGGGAGAGGGCAGGAATACACCATATCTATTAAGATATGGCTCCTTCCTGCTCGCTCCTTGCAGTGGTGTGTTGAGTGCAGCCTTGTGCCAATGCAGGCACCCTTGCGCTATGGTGCAAAGGTGTCTGCATTACAGTCAGGATGTTTAGAATAAAGAGAATAAACATATTTCTCCTTGTTCTGCTTCACCTGGGAATGTGCAGCATTTTGACGCATTTCCACATTTACTAGTCTTAGCAAACCTGGGTATTTGTCAAAATCTATGGGTAGATGCATGAGAACATCCATGCTCCACCCATGGAAAACCTTCCCAGGGCAGAGTAAAGCAAGGCAGTGACTTGCGCTGCCTTGCATTACTCCAAATTTACTAATCCACGCAGAACCACACAAGGCGACTTTACGTGGTTTAGTAAATCTCACTGAAACCCTTGCATTGCCTTTCACCACCTTGCGGGACGCAACTGCAATGCAAGGGCTTTGTAAATTGGGCCCAGACGCTTAATGTATGAAAGCGGTACATGGTAAACACTAAGAAATGTATGCATTCAATGTAGCTAGATACAGCTATTCTCAATGTGTAGGCATACTTATTGCTATACGGCACATTTTTATAAGGCAGTTGAAAATTCCACAGAGCTCATTCGATCTTTATTTCCAATATTCATAAAAAACTTTTTTATTGGAGAATGGAGGTATTTGCTAAATGTAATGTAAACCAGATTTTATAGAAGCCTACATTTTGTTGCCAGGGAGTTTTTTCAGTAATTAAACCAGTTCTGTTGGAGTCCCTTGCCTTCAACAATGGCAGTAAGTAGCATGCTGATGCATTGTGAAATACCATCTCCCAGGGACAATAGACCTGGCTCTGGTGCCAGAAAGACTGGAAGGTTTAATCAATGGGCACTAATCCTGGAATGTGGGAGAGACGAGTGAATAGTAATAGATGTTATTCCAAAGGACCAGCCTGGAACCTCCCCTTGTGACAAGTTTATATTAATCAGGACCAAGTATGAGGAAAGCTTTTTAACTGAGAGCTCTCTGTGACATCCTGTCTCTGGTTGCACTCAAAAAATCCTGGGGCTTATTTACAAGCCCCTGCACTGCCGGAGCGTCACTTTCTGACAAATCATATCTATAAGGCCATGCAAAGCCACTGTGCGTGGCTTTGGATGGTCTCATAGATATGGAGTATTCACTGCTTTGCTTTACTGTGTGCTTGTGAGGTGTTCCATGGGCGCTGCAGTGGGTTTTCCATGTAACACCCATGGACTTTGATGCTGCCCCAGATTTACAAGATCATTTCAACCTGAGGAAGCGACAAATCCTTACGTTTCTCGAGGTGAGGTGTAACGAGGAGAAATTTCTTTATTTCGCCTCGTTATTTCCTCTCTCTCCGGGCCAGATTATGAATTTGGCTGTGTGGGAGTGGACTGCCACGCCGGGGGTCCGCTCCCGCACCGCCAAACCCATGTGCCCACCCCCCACCAGAATACTAATTTTCTCGTGTCTGGTGGTCATTGTGGCAGAACATAGCTTACAAAAAAACATTTTCTCAGTTCTAGGTGAACTAAATCTCCATCTGGAGAATCAAAACTGCTAAAACACGAAAAACTTCATATTAGGCTTTGCGGTGTACAATTGACACAACAAGTTGTGAGACACCTACCCACTAACATGGTCACCTGCTAGATCCTATATTCACAAAACTACTCCAATTAGACTCATGCTTCCCGATAGAAATCTACTGGTCATACCATTAAATAATACCTTTCCAACTAAATTTAATAGGCAAAAGAGCAAATATACCCAAGCAACCCAGACTAAGGTGATGTTGATCAAAATTGGACATAGCAGCATTGGAGAACATGCTTATTAATTCTACCCCAGACATGGAAGGAGACATCGCCACTAGGTATGGTAAGTTTGAAACATGGCTGCTTAACACCCTAAACAACCTAGTTCCTCTAAAACAACAAAAAGGCCAAGCTCTCAGTAGGACATGTGCTACGGTTTTCAACAGAATTATCTAACCTGAAAAAGGAATCAAAAAGATTGGAAAGAGCCTGGAGAAAAAACTATGATGAAATCAGTAAAGATAACTATAAGAAGGCAGTCAAAAATTATCACTACGCTATCAGGGATGCAAGAGGTAGCTAGTTTTCCACCAAGATTGAAAATGCGTCAAATTCCTTCAAGGTATTGTTCAAGTTGGTGAATAGCTTGATGATACCTGCAAAAAAATCAAACTGGTCCTCATCTGTTGGAATAGCGATGTAATATGCTCGTCAACTTTTTAATGGAAAAAGTCAACAACATCCTTCTCTCACTAACAGGGAATAATGGGGCAAATAAACCTCTCCAGCTGCCACTTGTCATCAGCACAGTGAAAGGAAAACTAACCGCCTTCCTTGAAATAATTATGAAGGACACAAAAGAAATTAAAAAATCTGTAAATCAGGCTTGCCCCAGGACCCAGGCCCCCAGGATTTAACGTTAAAAGGGGGAACATTGGTAAAATCGACCTTGACAGATATGCTTAATCATTCAGTTCAGTCTGGGTTACTTCCAACAGAATGGAAACACATCATTGTTAAACCCTTATGAAAGAATTTGTTGGCCGACCCCCTTCTATGTGAAAATTACAGACCAATCTCCCTTATTCCAGGGCCCAGCAAATACTGGAAACATTTGTTAATAAAATTCTGTTGCTATATCTGGAAACAGGTGGAATCCTACATCCTTCCAAAACAGGGTTTCAGACCAGGATACAGCACAGAAACCGCTCTACTGGCAGCCACAGAGGAACTAAGAGCCATCCTGGACCAACGCAGTTCTGCAGGCTTAGTCTTACTGGACCTGATTGCGGCTTTTGACACCTTCTCTCATCCAGTATTGATCAATTGTGGGAATGAAACAGGCATTGACGCTACGGCACTAAAATGGTTCTCCGACTTTCTTCAAAACAGGACTTTTCAAGTGTGCGAAGAAGCCACACAGTCTAATTGCTACCCGTTAAAATGTTGGGGAGCCACAGGGCTCCTCACTAAGCCCCACTCTGTTAATCTGGAAATCCTCCCGCTGGCAGAGATGATCAAACCTTATGGTTTCTCTATAATATCTTACGCGGACGACACACAAATCATCATCTCCCTCTCTCATCAAACTGGAAAAATATCCATTCAACTTAATAACTGCCTAAAACACATCGTAGATTGGATGTCGGCCAGTGGTCTGAAATTGAATGGGGAAAAGACAGAGGCTTTAGTGGTCGGAAACACTGAGATGGCTGCCGGAACCATCACGTAGAGAAGGTGGTGCAAGGCCTAGTAATCTCTAGATTCGATTACGGGAACTCCTTTTATCTAGAGTCCCAAATCTGTTGTGAAAAGACTCCAGCATGGATCCTTCTGAAAATCCCCAAGCATCATTCAGCCACTACAGCCCTGGCAACTAGAGATTGGCTTCCAGTGCTCAAAAGAATCCAATTTAATTCACTCTGCATGGTTCATAGAGCAATATACAAAAAAGGACCATAGCATATCCAAAAATGCTAACACCTTACATTTCTATGAGAACAATGTGCTCCACAAACCAACATCTGTGAGCAGTCCCCAAGATAAAAAAGGCAGTGGTGGAGTGCGCTCGTTCGGCTTCTTTGCTCCAAAACTCTGGAATGGTGTCCCACTAGAGTTAAGAAGGACGGAGTCAGAACTAAAATTCAGGAAATCCCTTTAAACTCCTTTTCAGCTAACGTGCCGCTCTAGGCCGCACTACGTGGATAAGGTCTTAGCTCTGGGAGGTCCTCCTGGGTAGCCATGAGCTTTAGAAATCCACAAGAATAGAATAAACTAGAATAGGCCTGCTCTGAAAAAACAATTCACTGCCATTTCCTGTAAAGCTGGTAAGCTGATATAGAAAAAATCGGAGATGCTTCCCCTGCACCTCGAATTATTTAATCTTATGAAAATGCAAAGATCGAGCCTTATCTTAAAGAACCTTTAAACAGACTCAACGCCCAATTTAATGCCTCAGTCTACTGATCCAAGAAAATTGAACAAACTGGGAGAAGCAATTGAACTGTCAATGCTGTCGATTTTGTGAGTACAGGCAAGAATCAATGCTTCATCTATTATGCTGCTGCCCAGTACTTTGAAAAGCACAATGCACTTTATTGAGACCAATGGCCTCATTTAGAACATTTTGGCGCAGGGCAGAGCCGCAAAGCTTCTTGCTGCACTTCCCTGTGTCCATTTAAAAGGGCAGGAATGTGCAGTATCGATGAGATATGACCATTCCTTTCACTGCGCTGGCACATAAATGGCTGCCTTGCGCCAATGCAGGCACCTTTACACCATGGTGCAAGGGTGTCTGTGTTGTAGGAATTATTGTTTTTGTGCAGGAAGAGACACCTTCCTGCACAAAAGCAATCAAAGGAGGCGTTTTCCTCCATTGGAAAGAACGAGGAGAAATAAAGTGATTTCAGACAGTTTTGACACATTCACAGATTCACGCTATGTTGTAAATCTAGAAATGTATCAAAATCAATGGCCGTTGAGTGGGAACACCTATGGCAACGCCCATGGCACGCCTCCCCAATGCAGTGTGAGGCAATGCAGCAACATGAGTGGCGTTGCTTTACACCAAATCTACAAAGCCATGAAAAGCCATGCAGAGTGGTTTTTCATGGCCTCGTAGATATGGCTGTGCACTCTGCACCGCCTGAATGTAAAAAAAGCGATGTTCCAGCAGCGCAAGGGGCTTGTAAATAGGTCCTAGTGTTTTTAAACCTAAAGATTGAAACTTGTAAGGAGGCCATGCTGCCTAAGTACTAACAGATTGATGGACTTTGTCCGGTTTGTGAAATTTCCACAAATTGTGCATGTCGCCATTAACTGCCTTAATACCCCTGTACAATAGGGGGTTAATTCTATCGTCACCCGGGTCTCTAAGAATCGTGTCCTCTCTGCTCAAAGCCTACTTGCGTGCACCTTTGTAGTTATATTTATTCATTTTACAATATTACATTTGTTATAACACTGTGATTTTAAATGGTGTTATTGTATCAATTTTTATTAATTGCCACAATAAAGATTTTTTACTTACTTACAAAGTAATCAAAAAAGAAAAAAATAAGTTTACCTATACCGCAAATTAAATATATTTATATATGATTAAAGAAATAATATTACAAATAATTAAGGGCTAATTTAGATTTTAGGTTTAGAATGATTGATGAATTATATAATTTACTGTGAAAGAAATAGTTGCCAATCAGAGTTGTATTAGGCAGTTCCAGTTTCATTAAGTCTAACTGAACTTTTGAACTTGTTCACAGACTTGCTTAATGAGAAGGTTGTAGTGCTAGACAACTGGCCTAGCAGCTTCCTCAACTTCCACAACAGCGTTGTCCTAACTCTTGCATGAGAACAACTCGCAAGGGAGCCAAGCAACATATTTCAGCCTCTTACCACTTCCTCCCCTCTTCTGCACGTACCATTGCTCGCAGCGCTCAGCTCAGCTCAGCTATTGTTACAACTCTGCAATTTTCCACTTCATACTTCTTTTCCTGCATCAGCACCTTGAAATCCAACAGTTCAGAATGTGCACTGTATAAAAACTCCAATTGTGTCGAGTTAAATAGACAATAATCTAGCTCCATCTATGATAACAACATAGGCCTCCTATAGGGTCCACATAACAATAGACTTGCCTTTGGGTTCACTAATGGAATCATTGCCAGGGTGTTGGGGAGAGGTGTGAGTGTTTGTGAGCTCTTGTGTAGAAACTACGGGGCATATTCTCAGGGAACTATCGCCGAGTTAACAGCACTTTATCTCAGCCAAAGTCGCGATAAAATTATCACCCCATTTACAAGCTGGTGCTAACAGCCGATACCACCAGTTTACTTGCGAAAGCATCCACAAAAAACATCGCCACAGATGACCCTGCCTGGATGCCATCATCAGCTAGGTACCCCAGTACCTATACGTCCCCCCACAATGCGCAGGAAGAGCTGGAGACCAAGCAAGGACTATACGCCATAGCTGGATTCCCGCATGTGTTGGGGGCAATCGACTGCACACATGTCCTACTTGTGCCCCCTGCCGACACCGCACACAAGTACCGCAACAGAAAGCACACGCATCCCATCAACGTGCAGGCAATAGTGGACCACAGGGGAATCTCCACCAATGTCGTAGCCAACTACCCAGGCAGTGTGCATGATCCCTTCATCTTCCGACAGTCCAACATCAACCAGCGCTTCCAAGATGGCACCGATGGAAATGCACTGCACGTTGGCAAGTACCAAATGAACACACCACACCCCTCAACTCCACAACCATGCAACTCACAACTCTGGCACTGCACATGTCACAAAATCACATACAACATGCCAAACAACATGCCCACCCACCAGACACGACAGCACAACTTACTGTGGCAACCTTGGTTAGCCATGTACATGAGCCATCAACGGCATGGCACCTCAGCCACACAATACCGGAATGTGGGGAGAGGTGGGAACCAGGCATGTGCGAAGGAGGCAAGTCACCCATGAATGAGAATGTACACAATGCCAAGTGTGGCGGAGATGTGCTGGACAGACTGCAGTATGCAGACCACAGACATATCCATGTCTACATGCACTGCTGGTGTCTGGAGTGTAGTGGACAGTGGACGCAACCATGTCACCCCAGCCAGTGGGGAAGCCCAAGGAAATGTAGCTTGTGACGTCCCCCCCTGTAAGCGTGTGCGGAGCGGGCTGGCCCGGCGTACGCCAGGCCAGCGTAGGGGTGTGAATAAAAAGCACGTAGCTCTGGGCGTGGTTCTCTTCCGGAATGCCCAACGTGTCTGCCATGGCGGCGCCTCCCACCCCGCCACGAGGCCGACGCCGTCGCCTTGAGCGGTGTGGGCTGGGATCCTGTGCGCCTGCTGCACTCCGGGCCGCTGGTCCCCGAACCCGTCATGCCCACCCCTGTGCAGCCAGGCCTCACTGCTCACCTGCCGACACCGGCGTGTGTCAAAGAGGGCCCACCACGTGCCGGCGCAAGCTCCAAGCCCAAAGCCCGCATCCTTGGCAGCCTCCTCAGACCATCACGGCCTCCGCGACACAGGCCCGCTTTACTCCTTTTTCGTTGACGTACTCCACCGCTGCCTCAGGCCTACACTACGGTCGAGTAGGTCACACATGTGGAACTGAGTCTTGATTACACAATGGCCGAGTACGCACTTTATGGCGGAGTTTATATCACTATACTCCCTTAGATGTGGTGACACAAAGTATGTGCATGGCATCCCAACCACACGTGTCTGTGGGCCCTTGATGACTACGCATTCGGCCTACACTGCGGTCGAGTAGGTCACACATTGGGAATTCAGTCATGAATCATTTATGGCAGACTTGACATCATTGTACTGGCCTCATCGTAGACTGCATCCCCTTTCACCTCCGGTGCCACTAAGTCTGTTCCCCGACATCCATGGACACTTACTGGTTGAACTTTGGTGGCGACTGAGTCTATGGACTGGGGCTTGTCTTCATTATCATGTCGGTGATGCTGACTTTTGTGGCAAAAATGAGGCTGTAGCATTCCACTCCTTCATTTGCCGCTTCCGGCCAGCTCCTGCCCTCTGCATCATGCCCTGGAGGACACCTTCCACTGTCCCCCGCAAACCTCCGCTACATTCACCTTCGACATCGACCCGCTCACCTCGCGTGGCCCTATCTCACTGCACCGCAAGTCACCGTCCCGTGGCGGTGTGCCTGTGCTGGCCGCAGTGTATCTGGGGCCACTAACTCTGTGCAGCTCAAGTCAGGGCTCCTGTCTGATAGCATATTGGATGGCCTCTGGGTCGATGGACTGGGGGTCATAAAGGCCATGTGTCTGTGGCCCTGCGCTGTCCACTGCCTCCGGCCTCAACTGCGGCCCACCTGCGCTCACACATCAAATCGAGTCTTGGCCTGCCCGGACGTCGCATCACCGCAGGATGCACCCGCCACCACCGCCAGGACCAACTCCAAACAATAGGTGCCAGAGTTGTAAGTGTCTTACTGCCAGACTATCAGAGTTGCTCACACCAGTCGTGGGTGCCATCATCAGCTTGTTCCCTGCTCAGCTCTTCAGGTGCCACTAACTCAGTGCACCACAAATCATGGACCATTCTGCTTGCATGTTGGGTGAACACTGTACTTTCTCTGGCTACCACCATGATGCTTCACAGTTGTTTCTGTTATGCTGGTGTTTTCTGTTTCCGCTTTCATTGTGATCACTGTTCAAGTTGTTGCCAGCACCAACGACTCCATGAGGGCTTGCTTACACTCACCCCACATACATCCAGCACATGCGTCACTGTACATGTGACCATGCCAATAAAGGTGTCGAGCGCACGTGCCCGTAGCCAGTTCAACGAACTATCTGAGTGTGTCCGTGTGCTCATGATGTATGCATTTGTGCCCCGGGCACTACAACATTACATTGTGCCGGGTACAGAGGACGTAGCAATGTCACCGCAGGCAGCGGGTGGGACATTGCACATGTAACTTTGTCGCCCCCCACTCAATACGTAAGGGGAGTGGACTGGGCCGGCGTACGCCAGTCCAGCGTGGGGGTGTGGATGATCATCCTGTGGCTCTGGGTGTGGTTCAGTAGTGGAAATGTGCAATGGCATGTGTCTCTGTTGCAGTGTGGGTCTCCGTTGGGGAGTGTAGGTGGGCCCTGATGGGACTTAGACACCCACGTATGTGATCTACTTCGGCTTCCATGAGGTAGTGCCCCACCTACACATGTTCGGCCACCCCCTTCTGGCAGTCTGACACCTGGCCTTGGAATGCGATGTGTGCTTCGGTGGGCTGCTGGGAGACAGCCGGGGTGGTGGGTGCGTCCAGCTGTGTTGTCTGTGCAGGGGGTGGGGTATCCTCGATGCAGCAGTGCTGTCCTGCTCCTGGAGGTCGATTGCCTAAGATGTCCATGGACTGTTGGGGGGCGTAGGTGTCAGAAGTGTGGTGGTCCTCTTCAGCATCACTGTAGAGTTGTCTGGTCTGCTCTGCTGGAGGTGTTGTTTGTCCCTCTGCAATGTGTAGGGGAGATGCTTGTTGACATTGTGTTGGCATGTATGTTGCCGCATTGTTCAAGTTAACATACAGACTTCATGACAATGTACATTGTGACTGTTTGGGAGGGGTGGACTATTTGATGCGGGACAGTGGACATTTGGACTACATGACATAGGTGAGGTTGTACACGTACATTTGCATCTCACAGTTTCCTGCTATGTCAGATGTGATTGGCCATTTTCTACGCACAGGCGGACCCAGTTGTGTCCTCTGTTCTGCAGTGTAGGTGTTGGACTGTGTACCACATTGTCGTCCATGTGGGTGTGCTGTCATTGCTATGTGTGTGTGCTGCATTGTGTGGGAGTCGCACCTGCAGCTGTGATTTTGCTGCCCCTTATCCCTTGAAGGCGGTGTGCCTTTGGATTTTGTGCTTTTGAGGTGCTGTGATGTTGGCGACTTGGGTCATTTGTGCTCTTGGACGGTTTTTGTACTCTTGTGCATTGTTTGTCTGCAGATGTGTTGTTGACGTCAGTGGTTGTTTGTGCAGGTGGATGTGTCAGAGTGTGACCTGCTCCTCTCCGGATGTGGTCCACACTCAGCCACCTCAGTCTCGTGGCGTGCACAGTGTCATGGTGATTGTACTCCAGCCATGCTGCTGGTCATGTGGTGTCACTTGCATTGTCAGTGTGGCTCTCACATACGCATCTTTGCTGTGTTTCGCACGGGTGCATGTGTGTGTTTTTTGTTTGTTTTTTTTTCTCCCTTTTTTTGTTCTCATTCGCCTTTAACCCTCTTGAAAAGAATCCAACCGCCTTTCGTATCCCTACTGAACAAGTTCAGGAGACTTTGATAGATCAAAAAGTCAGACCAGGATACGCTCAGTAGACGGGAGGAATGTCAAGGGGTGAGGATAGGTTTTTTACTCCACCTCGGTCTTTATAGACCTGACGGACCATATCGGTGACCTGGGGAACCCAAACAAAGGTCCTAGGAGTAACCAAGAAAGGCATAATCATAGGACCCGGAAAAAAAAAAAAACCCGGGCTCACTATCTCCACTGTATCAATAAATCCCAGAAAGCGATCTTATTCTTCCTGCAGGATCTAGCCATGTCCATCTTGGATACTTCATATAACGAGGTCAACCATTCTGAGTGAGATGGTGCTACTGAATCCACCCAATACTTGCATATTTGTCTCCTAGCCATTAGAATTGCATAAAATAATAGAGATCTAGCAGGGCCCGTAATATAGTCATTGAGGCCAAAGATGATTAGCGGCAGACTGATATCCAATGATATCTTCAGGATGGACTCGAGTCTTCTTCACATTTTCCCAGAAAAGGCAAATAGCGGGGCAATCCATAAACATATGCACTTCTGATGCTTAAGGCAACCCGCATTTGTTACAGACTTTCCCTATCTGAAATTTCGATAGCTTAAGTGGGGAAAGGTACGCTCTATGGGCCGTGAACAGATGGTTTCGCTTCAACCAGGCAGGTTTAACTATTCTGTGCAGGATACTAAATGAATCCATCCAGACCGAATCACACTGAACCTCCATCAACTCTCCCCATAGCTCTTCTGGTAGTTTAAAAACGCCATCGATTTCCTCCTCTTTTGCCCAATACCACACTGAGACCTCCTTTTTACCCACCGGCCTCACCACTAGTTGTTCTTCCAATTTACTGGTCTTCCCAAAAACTATATTATGGCTAAGCTGGGCCTGGGCCCAGCTTTTAATCTGAATGTACTTAAATCTGGAAAGGCCAGACCCCACTCTCTCTCGTAGATCTTCCCAAGGGAGTTGGGAACCCCATTCATCAAATCCCCCACGTTGTGATCCCAGAATCTCTCACTGGTTTAATCAAACTGTCCTGAAAACATGCGGGTGTGCCTGGGGAGTCCCACAGTGGTGCTAATCTGGAAAAATAACTGAGCCCCATTTTTCTTCTTATTGTGGTCCAGTTTTTTTACCATCGAATGGAAAACCTTTAATTTAACTTTTTTTTAAAAAATGTGGTTACCAAATTTAAACATGAACCCTTCCTCCGGTAACCCTGCCCCCCTTAACATAGCCCTGAACATGTCACCTCCCGCTGTACTGGTGGGCATTTTCAGCAACATCCTTGAATGTGAAAGCTGAAATGCCCAAGCATAGTATTGCAAGTCGGGTAACGCCAATCCCCTTTATCCTCTTCCGCCTAAGCTTCTTCCAAGCCAGCCTAGTTGATCTATACTGCCAAATAAAAGAGTTTATCTCTCGTTGGCATTTCTCTATCTGTTGTTTATCAAAAGACAGCGGGATGGTGTTGAAAAGAAAAGTGATCTTAGGCAAGATTGACATTTTCACTAGATTGATCCTCCCCAAGATAGATAAGGGGAGGTGAGCCCATGATTTCATCTGCTTTTGACAGTCCTTAAAGGCGCGATCAAGATTGTATTCTGGAATTTTGTCAACCTCCTGTAAAATTGTAATCCCCAAATAACGCATAGTAGAACCAATTTGAAGTTGTGTATCTTTACATTCCATGCCATGATTTCAGTTTTACTGGCATTAATTTCATAGCCCGAGACTTGGCCAAATTCCTCCGCACGTTTAATGACTGTAGAAAAGGCTGAATCCAGGTCAGCTGTTAGGATAAGAATATCATCTGCATACAGGGCCACCCGCCTCCCACTCTCCAAATTTAAAAGAAGTGATGTTATTGTCTTCCCTGAGTATCTGTGCGAATGGTTCAATATACAGGTTAAAAAGCAGCGGAGAGAGCGGGCAGCCCTGTCTCGTCCCCCTGGTGATTTTAACTATATCAGTCAACATTCCATTAACTAGTAGTCTAGCTGTTGGGGCCTTATATAACAGTCTTATGGCACGGCAGAATTTATCCCCCAGATTGAATTTTTTCATTACCTCAGACAGGTATGCCCAATTTACCCTGTCGAAGGCTTTAGTTGCGTCGAAGGTTAAAATGGCCAGAGGGAGTGTAAAAGCAGAGGCAATATCTATTGCGCCTACTAAGTCATAAGTAAGATCTGCTAATTGGCGCCTTTGACAAAGCCCTTTTGATCTAGATGAATAATATTATCAACCACCCCCCAGCCTGTTTGACAATATAGCCGCGAAAAATTTATAATCATTATTGAGGAGTGAAATTGGGCGATAAGACCCACAGTTAGTCGGGTCTTTACCAGGTTTCAAGATCAGTACGACCGTAGCCTCACTCCACGAGCTAGGTGGATTTTCTCCCTTCAAAAGTATGCTGTTATAAATTTTGACGAGTACTGGAATAATGATCTCTTTAAGGGAACGATATAACTCCCCCGGAAGCCCATCTGGGCCGGCCGCCTTCCCTCTTTTTGACTGGTCAATTACCCTTCTCACTTCCTCTTCTGTTATTTCTTGATCTAGATCTAATTTTTGAACATCCGAGATGGTCGGTAGAATGACCTTCTCCAACCACCTTTTCCTTTTATCGCTATCATCAGTGATTGGTTCATTATATATGTCTTGAAAGAAATCGCGAAAAGCCATCCCAATATCTAGGCTGGAGGAGCGAGATGATAACTCGTCTCCTACCTTAATCTCTTTTATGTGTTTACGGATCTGGTCTGATTTTACTTTCCAGGCAAGTAATTTTCCAGCCCCTTCGCCAAATTCGAAATGTGAGATCTTACTTGCCCCCCATCTACGAGAAATTCTCTCTGGAGGATACCCTCCAACTGTTTTTTAAGCAAGTCTATTTTTTCCAGCTGTTCTTTTGGATCGATTCCTATTTGAGTGTTCAATTTATTCTCTATTTCCTTCATTTCTGCCTCTAGGCCCATAGTAGTTTCTCTAAATTTCCGTTTTCTGAAGGTAGCTCTGTTGGTAATGCAGCCTCTCCAGTAAGCTTTCAGAGAGTCCCAGACAACAGAAATACTGGAAGAGTCTAAATTCACTTCCACAAAATATCTAGTCTCAAAGTTAACTTCGTCTTCCTCCAGCAAAATGGTTCGATCGAAAGACCAAGAACTAAACTGCTGTTGCTGTGTGAAATTTAAGCTTAAAAGGATTGCCGAATGGTCCGAAAGATGTGACGGCAAGTATTCAATATTTTTCA
Source organism: Calotriton arnoldi (assembly GCA_963921515.1). Taxonomy (NCBI): domain Eukaryota; kingdom Metazoa; phylum Chordata; class Amphibia; order Caudata; family Salamandridae; genus Calotriton; species Calotriton arnoldi. Next base: position 164,431 of record CAWUFW010017331.1, on the reverse strand, counting down.
CTAGATCCTTAAGATTGAAACTGATCAAGGCATAGTCGATTCTAGACTTATGTTTATATTTCAAGTTTCTGAAAGAAACTCCCAATTGACCCCCCGTCCGTTCCCTCCATTTATCAGAAAGACCAATCTGGTCCATTATTGTCAAAAGCAGCTGCCGAGATTTAGAAGGGACTACTGCCCTGGAATTTGGCGATTTGTCAAGCTTAGGGTTCAACACTATGTTAAAATCGCCCATCCAAATAACAGGATCTGGGAAATCAATGAGGTGGCGTCGAATGGTATTTAGACAAGAGGGATCGTCCTGATTCGGACCGTAGTAACCCACTAGACAAAGAAATATACCTCCTAAAGATATCCTCAAAATAAGCCATCTACCACTTTGATCTTCCCTATAATCCAATAGTTGGACTTTGGCTTGTTTTTTGAATAGAAACAGCACCCCTCTAATATTTGCCGTCTGATCAGTACAGATAAAAAGATCTACCCATTTCTGATTTTTTAAAATTTCGTTAGTCTCTGATTTCAGAAGATGAGTTTCCTGGGCGATGACCTGCGCCGGAGAGTCTCGTAAATATTGTAAAATTCTAGCTCTTCTACCCTTCGTGCGCAGGCCATTGACATTCCAGGACAGAAGCTGGAGTGAGGTCATGATGGTTCTTCCTTCACTTCCACAACTGAGCTGCTGATCATCCGACACCCGCCACCTAGTTCTAGCCCTCTCTGAACCCACACGCCTCCAAAACTCCTTCTCTAACCACCCTACTAAACTTTTGGCATAAGTAGTACTGATAGGGTATTGGTGAATGAGGAATTTTTGCCTTTAAACCCCTGTGCCCCCCCTCCTAACCCCACCCACCCTTTGGGAAACCCATCCCTAATTACTCTGGCCTGATGGATGACCAGGTTTACGTCCCTACAGCCGCTCTACCCACCCCTTACCTCTATGTTGTGTTGTGTCTGTGCCGATGTGTTAAAGAAAATATAAAAAAAACATCCCACCTTATTGTGTATTGTGTATTATATATTCAAATGTACTTTTCTCTTCTTCTTTCTTTTTTTTTTTTTAAAATATTTTTTCTCTTCTCATATTTCGCTTACCTCCTTTCTACCCTTCATTTGTCTGAATACTACCCTCATAGAGCATCATAGAGCATCAACCATCACACATATAAAGACAAAGTAACAAATTAGGGGGTAGAGAGGGATTAGGTGGAAGGATTCAACAAGCCTCAATCTCCACAAGGTCAGGCCTCCGCTCATCTCGGATCAACCCTACCCAGTCAAACTCATTCCTTCCCGGGAGGTAAAGGGTGCTTGTGTGTGTTGTGTAATTGGTCAGGTGTGGGGTGGGACCCCTTTGGGCACATGGTGAACGGGGGCCTACTTGATGTTTGTATGTGTGCTGCAGTGTGCCACGGGGATCAGGGGACATGACCCAGAGTCATTGTAGGTGTGCGGTGTGCTACACGTCGTTGTGCATGTGTGCCATTGTGCCCGTCCCCCCCGTCCCCACAGTCCCTGTTCGTTACTCACCCTGTTGCTGTTGTGTCAGGTCATGTCGAGCAGTGTCCGGGCTCCCGACTCCTTGCACCGTCTCCACACTGATGACTGTGGCCGCCATATGCTCCAGCTCCTCCTGTGGCGCAGGACTCCCACCTCCATTCGCAGTTGCTGCCTTCCTGTTGGTAGCGGGTTTCTGCTTGGTTTGGCTTTTCACATCGTGCCAGCGCATCTTGGCCTCCTCGACACTCCGGCTGCATTCACGATGGAATGCCATTTTTCCATCTGTGTTGCCAATGACACGGTGGAGGTGACGGACAGTTGTTGTTGGTGCTCGTCACCTCCGTGGCGACGATCCGGTTGTCATGCGGACTGTACCCCGTCTTCCTCTTCCTCTTCTCCTTGGCCTTCCCCGACCCCGAGGTTCCTTGCTGGTGGTCTTTGGGGCTTGTGGGGTTCACGTTGACCTGGGCACTCATTCCGGGTGCCTCCATGTTGCTACGCAGCTGATTTTGTTTATGGTGTGTTTTTCTTGTTCAGCTTTTATAGTGCATTTTCCCGCATGACGGGTGGGGATTGCAGGCCTGTCGCTGGTTATTGCTGATTTTTGTATCGCGGATGGCCTCATCACAACTTTATTCGCGTTCGTGTTTCACATTTTTGCGGTGTCGCGTTAATTTTAACGCAGTCATTTGACGCGTTATCGTGGGGCTATCGCATGGTGCCGCCAGGTTGGGAATACTACGTTCACACGGCGTTGTTTTCCCGCGATAGACTGCGATGTGCAAAGTTGCGTTAAGCTAAACTTGCGGTGGTTATCACACGTTCTTGAGAATATGCCCCTATGACCTTTAATAAATACTAATCGATGCAGTGATGCAATCGAACGTACTAAAGTGAAATGCTTCTGCATGTAGAAAAATACTCTTTTTTTTACACTGAAGAGCGTTTTTGATATTTTTATAAAATCTTTTACATGTCAGATATATTGATGCCTCAGCTCGTGTTATGACTCCTAGAGCCAAGCCAGATGCTTGGGTTAGTTCTGCGCATTCATTTTCTGGCTTGCCCACCTCTAATGCCTAAGTGTGTCTTCAAAGCCGGTTTTTGATTATAATGTCGCGATTGATGGTCCAAGCTCAAAACAACAGCGAGAGAAACGTGTTTGTGACTAGATATCAGATGATTTCTGAGAAACAAAGTCAGTTATATTGCATTACACAAGTTAGGTGGGACTGTGCAAGAAGTCAGCAAACAGAGTCAGCCATGGCCACCTCTCCCCCCAGTAGTGTATGCAAAGTGGGGGGTATACACAGGTAAGTCCTGGGTGCTGCCTGCTTTGATTTTAAAGCTGATAAGCTCACATTGGTACTTCTTTAAGAACTCACCTAGCCTGCACTCAACCAGGGCCTACCCTCACCATTCACTAATACAGACACTCCACGCATACTGCTTTCACAATAACCACTGAAACTCCGCACTCAGGTACATGTACCTTTGTTTTTATATTTATTCATTTTACAATATTGCATTTTTTTAGAAATTGGGTTGCTGGTTGACTCGGGAATGAGCCGTAGGCAAGCAGCAACCACAATCCTAGTCAAGATAAGAGGCAGACAAACCCTATATTAACCTGTGCTCACCCTCTCGTAGCTTGGCACAGAGAAGTCAGGCTTAACTTTAGAGGCAAAGGGTAAAGTATTTGTGCAACACTTCAAACAGTAAAGTAGTAAAAACACACTCAAAAAGATTCCACAACAGGTTAGAAAAATAGACATTAATTTAACAGACCAACACAAGCAAAATCCAATACGTAGAACTTCAGATATTGCATTTCAAACCTTTTAGATAAATATAGCAAAGAGTGCTATTTGAGATATCTGGTCTTACCGAGCCAGGGCAACGTCACTGTTAGGCCTGTTGAACCAAAGTACCTTAATCCTGGTTGCGGAGTGCTTTCATGGATCCGCATGGACTATGCATTGCACAACCGAAGTGAGGCGTCAGTTCCAAGATGCCGCGATGCTGGGGTGTGAGGTCCTGATGCATTGTCGTCGAGGATCCTGTCAACGGAGCTTGCGACGCGAAGTCCAGTGTTGAGGATGCGAGATGCAGCAGAGGCGATGCGTCATTTCAGATGAGCACTGAAGCTGCAATGCGGAGATCTGTCATCGTTGATGAGGCTGCCATCGACAGGGGATGCGAGGGGCTTGCGCCAAGTAAAGCGTGGCTTCAGTTCCGAAGGCGAGGCATCAGTCCCAGATGTGGAGACTTTTGTGATGCTAGTCTTTTGTGACTGGTCCAATCTATGCACCAGCGACGATGCATTGGTTCTGCTTGAAGATGCACCGCTCAGTTAAGGAGATGCGTTGGTTCTGCTGGGGCATGCGTCAGTCAGCAGAGAATGTGTCTTTTTCGGCTGGAGATACATATTAGGCCCACTTTCAAGGGAGCAGGACTGGGGTTGCACACCTGACGGTGCAGACTCACAGATGGCAGAGCCAAGGTGCAGAAGCAGGTTGGTTGGAAATCTTTTATGTCCCTCAGACTTCAGATCAGGAGGCCAGCCAGCTAGCCCTTGGAGTCAATTTGGGTTATGGGGACAAGTGAAGCAGGTCCAGCCCTTCTCACCCAGGCAGAGGGCAGCAGGCCAGCAGAGCAAAGCAGGTTTCCAGCAAAGCAGCAGTTACTTAGAGTGGCAGTCCTTCAGTCGCACAGCAGTCTTTCTTCCGGGCAGAGTATCCACAGGTCTAGAAGTGTACTGAAGTGGTAGTGTAAGAGGTCCAGTACTTATACCCAGTTGTGTTATTGTATCAATTTTTATTAATTGCCACAGTAAAGGTTTTTTACTTACTTACAAAGTAATCTAAAAAGAAAAATATGTTTAACCTATGATGCACACTTAATATATTTATATATGATTAAAGAACTAATATTAAAAATAATTAAGGGTTAAATTTAGGTTTTAGGTTTAGAATGATTGAGGAATTATATAATTTACTGTAAATGAAGTAATTGCCGATCAGATTGTATTAGGCAGTTCCAGTTTCATTAAGTCTAACTGAACTTTTGACCTTGTTCACAGTCTTGCTTACTGAGAAGGTTGCTATGCTAGACAACAGGCCTAGCAGCTTCCTCAACCTCCACCACAGCATTGTCCTAACCCTTGCATAACAACAACTTGCAGGGGAGCCAAGCAACAGGTTTCAGCCTCAGCCTCTTACCACTTCCACCCCTCTTCTACACGTACCATCGCTCTCAGCGCTCAGCTCAGCTATTGTTACAACTCTGCAATTTTCCACTTCACACTTCTTTTCCTGCATCAGCACCTTGAAATCCAACAGTTCAGAATGTGCACTGTATAAAAACTCCAATTGTGTCGAGTTAAATAGACAATAATCTAGCTCCATCTATGATAACAACATAGGCCTCCTATAGGGTCCACATAACAATAGACTTGCCTTTGGGTTCACTAATGGAATCATTGCCAGGATGTTGGGGAGAGATGTGAGTGTTTATGAGCTCTTGGGTAGAAAATATGACCTTTAATAAATACTAATCGATGCAGTGATGCAATCTAATGCACTAAAGTGAAATGCTTCTGCATGTAGAAAAATACTCTTTTTTACACTGAAGTGCGTTTTTGATATTTTTATAAAATCTTTTACATGTCAGATATATTGATGCCTCAGCTCGTGTTATGACTCCTAGAGCCAAGCCAGATGCTTGGGTTAGTTCTGCGCATTCATTTTCTGGCTTGCCCACCTCTAATGCCTAAGTGTGTCTTCAAAGCCGGGTTTTATTATAATGTCGCGATTGATGGTCCAAGCTCAAAACAACAGCGAGAGAAACGTGTTTGTGACTAGATATCAGATGATTTCTGAGAAACAAAGTCAGTTATATTGCATTACACAAGTTAGGTGGGATTGTGCAAGAAGTCAGCAAACAGAGTCAGCCATGGCCACCTCTCCCCCCAGTAGTGTATGCAAAGTGGGGGGTATACACAGGTAAGTCCTGGGTGCTGCCTGTTTTGATTTTAAAGCTGATAAGCTCACATTGGCACTTCTTTAAGAACTCACCTAGCCTGCACTCAACCAGGGCCTACCCTCACCATTCACTAATACAGACACTCCCCGCATACTGCTTTCACAATAACCACTGAAACTCCGCACTCAGGTACATGTACCTTTGTTTTTATATTTATTCATTTTACAATATTGCATTTTTTAGAAATTGGGTTGCTTGTTGACTGGGGAATGAGCCATAGGCAAGCAGCAACCACAATCCTAGTCAAGATAAGAGGCAGACAAACCCTATATTAACCTGTTCTCACCCTCTCGTAGCTTGGCACAGAGAAGTCAGGCTTAACTTTAGAGGCAAAGGGTAAAGTATTTGTGCAACACTTCAAACAGTAAAGTAGTAAAAACACACTCAAAAAGATTCCACAACAGGTTAGAAAAAATAGAGATTAATTTAACAAATAAAACAAGACCAACACAAGCAAAATCCAATACGTAGAACTTCAGATATTGCATTTCAAACCTTTTAGATAAATATAGCAAAGAGTGCTATTTGAGATATCTGGTCTTACCGAGCCAGGGCAACGTCACTGTTAGGCCTGTTGAACCAAAGTACCTTAATCCTGGTTGCGGAGTGCTTTCATGGATCCGCATGGACTATGCATTGCACAACCGAAGTGAGGCGTCAGTTCCAAGATGCCGCGATGCTGGGGTGTGAGGTCCTGATGCATTGTCGTCGAGGATCCTGTCAACGGAGCTTGCGACGCGAAGTCCAGTGTTGAGGATGCGAGATGCAGCAGAGGCGATGCGTCATTTCAGATGAGCACTGAAGCTGCAATGCGGAGATCTGTCATCGTTGATGAGGCTGCCATCGACAGGGGATGCGAGGGCTTGCGCCAAGTAAAGCGTGGCTTCAGTTCCGAAGGCGAGGCATCAGTCCCAGATGTGGAGACTTTGTGATGCTAGTCTTTTGTGACTGGTCCAATCTATGCACCAGCGACGATGCATTGGTTCTGCTTGAAGATGCACCGCTCAGTTAAGGAGATGCGTTGGTTCTGCTGGGGCATGCGTCAGTCAGCAGAGAATGTGTCTTTTCGGCTGGAGATACATATTAGGCCCACTTTCAAGGGAGCAGGACTGGGGTTGCACCACCTGACGGTGCAGACTCACAGATGGCAGAGCCAAGGTGCAGAAGCAGGTTGGTTGGAAATCTTTTATGTCCCTCAGACTTCAGATCAGGAGGCCAGCCAGCTAGCCCTTGGAGTCAATTTGGGTTATGGGGACAAGTGAAGCAGGTCCAGCCCTTCTCACCCAGGCAGAGGGCAGCAGGCCAGCAGAGCAAAGCAGGTTTCCAGCAAAGCAGCAGTTACTTAGAATGGCAGTCCTTCAGTCGCACAGCAGTCTTTCTTCCGGGCAGAGTATCCACAAGTCTAGAAGTGTACTGAAGTGGTAGTGTCAGAGGTCCAGTACTTATACCCAGTTGTGTTATTGTATCAATTTTTATTAATTGCCACAGTAAAGGTTTTTACTTACTTACAAAGTAATCTAAAAGAAAAATATGTTTAACCTATGATGCACGCTTAATATATTTATATATGATTAAAGAACTAATATTAAAAATAATTAAGGGTTAAATTTAGGTTTTAGGTTTAGAATGATTGAGGAATTATATAATTTACTGTAAATGAAGTAATTGCCGATCAGATTGTATTAGGCAGTTCCAGTTTCATTAAGTCTAACTGAACTTTTGACCTTGTTCACAGGCTTGCTTACTGAGAAGGTTGCTATGCTAGACAACAGGCCTAGCAGCTTCCTCAACCTCCACCACAGCATTGTCCTAACCCTTGCATAACAACAACTTGCAGGGGAGCCAAGCAACAGGTTTCAGCCTCAGCATCTTACCACTTCCACCCTCTTCTACACGTACCATCGCTCTCAGCGCTCAGCTCAGCTATTGTTACAGCTCTGCAATTTTCCACTTCACACTTCTTTCCTGAATCAGCACCTTGAAATCCAACAGTTCAGAATGTGCACTGTATAAAAACTCCAATTGTGTCGAGTTAAATAGACAATAATCTAGCTCCATTTATGATAACAACATAGGCCTCCTATAGGGTCCACATAACAATAGACTTGCCTTTGGGTTCACTAATGGAATCATTGCCAGGATGTTGGGGAGAGATGTGAGTGTTTATGAGCTCTTGGGTAGAAAATATGACCTTTAATAAATACTAATCGATGCAGTGATGCAATCTAATGCACTAAAGTGAAATGCTTCTGCATGTAGAAAAATACTCTTTTTTACACTGACGACCGTTTTTGATATTTTTATAAAATCTTTTACATGTCAGATATATTGATGCCTCAGCTCGTGTTATGACTCCTAGAGCCAAGCCAGATGCTTGGGTTAGTTCTGCGCATTCATTTTCTGGCTTGCCCACCTCTAATGCCTAAGTGTGTCTTCAAAGCCGGGTTTTATTATAATGTCGCGATTGATGGTCCAAGCTCAAAACAACAGCGAGAGAAACGTGTTTGTGACTAGATATCAGATGATTTCTGAGAAACAAAGTCAGTTATATTGCATTACACAAGTTAGATGGGACTGTGCAAGAAGTCAGCAAACAGAGTCAGCCATGGCCACCTCTCCCCCCAGTAGTGTATGCAAAGTGGGGGGTATACACAGGTAAGTCCTGGGTGCTGCCTGCTTTGATTTTAAAGCTGATAAGCTCACATTGGCACTTCTTTAAGAACTCACCTAGCCTGCACTCAACCAGGGCCTACCCTCACCATTCACTAATACAGACACTCCCCGCATACTGCTTTCACAATAACCACTGAAACTCCGCACTCAGGTACATGTACCTTTGTTTTTATATTTATTCATTTTACAATATTGCATTTTTTTAGAAATTGGGTTGCTTGTTGACTGGGGAATGAGCCATAGGCAAGCAGCAACCACAATCCTAGTCAAGATAAGAGGCAGACAAACCCTATATTAACCTGTGCTCACCCTCTCGTAGCTTGGCACAGAGAAGTCAGGCTTAACTTTAGAGGCAAAGGGTAAAGTATTTGTGCAACACTTCAAACAGTAAAGTAGTAAAAACACACTCAAAAAGATTCCACAACAGGTTAGAAAAATAGAGATTAATTTAACAAATAAAACAAGACCAACACAAGCAAAATCCAATACGTAGAACTTGAGATATTGCATTTCAAACCTTTTAGATAAATAAAGCAAAAGCGCTATTTGAGATATCTGGTCACGCCGAGCCAGGGCAAAGCCAAACGTTCAGGTCAATCATGATGGAACGCAGGCCAGATACAGGGACACAGTTAGGCCTGTTGAACTAAAGTACCTTAATCCTGGTTGCGGAGTCCTTTTATGGATCCGCATGGACTATGCATTGCACAACCGAAGTGAGGCGTCAGTTCCAAGATGCCGTGATGCTGGGGTGTGAGGTCCTGATGCATTGTCGTCGAGAATCCTGTCAACGGAGCTTGCGACGCGAAGTCCAGTGTTGAGGATGCGAGATGCAGCAGAGGCGATGCGTCATTTCAGATGAGCACTGAAGCTGCGATGCGGAGATCTGTCATCGTTGATGAGGCTGCCATCGACAGGGGATGCGAGGGGCTTGCGCCAAGTAAAGCGCGGCCTCAGTTCCGAAGGCGAGGCATCAGTCTCAGATGTGGAGGCTTTTGTGATGCTAGTCTTTTGTGACTGGTCCAATCTATGCACCAGCGACGATGCATTGGTTCTGCTTGAAGATGCACCGCTCAGTTAAGGAGATGCGTTGGTTCTGCTGGGGCATGCGTCAGTCAGCAGAGAATGTGTCTTTTCGGCTGGAGATACATATTAGGCCCACTTTCAAGGGAGCAGGACTGGGGTTGCACCACCTGACGGTGCAGACTCACAGATGGCAGAGCCAAGGTGCAGAAGCAGGTTGGTTGGAAATCTTTTATGTCCCTCAGACTTCAGATCAGGAGGCCAGCCAGCTAGCCCTTGGAGTCAATTTGGGTTATGGGGACAAGTGAAGCAGGTCCAGCCCTTCTCACCCAGGCAGAGGGCAGCAGGCCAGCAGAGCAAAGCAGGTTTCCAGCAAAGCAGCAGTTACGCAGAGTGGCAGTCCTTCAGCAGCACAGCAGTCTTTCTTCCGGGCAGAGTATCCACAGGTCTAGAAGTGTACTGAAGTGGTAGTGTCAGAGGTCCAGTACTTATACCCAGTTGTGTTATTGTATCAATTTTTATTAATTGCCACAGTAAAGGTTTTTTACTTACTTACAAAGTAATCTAAAAAGAAAAAATATGTTTAACCTATGATGCACGCTTAATATATTTATATATGATTAAAGAACTAATATTAAAAATAATTAAGGGTTAATTTAGGTTTTAGGTTTAGAATGATTGAGGAATTATATAATTTACTGTAAATGAAGTAATTGCCGATCAGATTGTATTAGGCAGTTCCAGTTTCATTAAGTCTAACTGAACTTTTGACCTTGTTCACAGGCTTGCTTACTGAGAAGGTTGCTATGCTAGACAACAGGCCTAGCAGCTTCCTCAACCTCCACCACAGCATTGTCCTAACCCTTGCATAACAACAACTTGCAGGGGAGCCAAGCAACAGGTTTCAGCCTCAGCATCTTACCACTTCCACCCCTCTTCTACACGTACCATCGCTCTCAGCGCTCAGCTCAGCTATTGTTACAGCTCTGCAATTTTCCACTTCACACTTCTTTTCCTGAATCAGCACCTTGAAATCCAACAGTTCAGAATGTGCACTGTATAAAAACTCCAATTGTGTCGAGTTAAATAGACAATAATCTAGCTCCATCTATGATAACAACATAGGCCTCCTATAGGGTCCACATAACAATAGACTTGCCTTTGGGTTCACTAATGGAATCATTGCCAGGATGTTGGGGAGAGATGTGAGTGTTTATGAGCTCTTGGGTAGAAAATATGACCTTTAATAAATACTAATCGATGCAGTGATGCAATCTAATGCACTAAAGTGAAATGCTTCTGCATGTAGAAAAATACTCTTTTTTACACTGACGACCGTTTTTGATATTTTTATAAAATCTTTTACATGTCAGATATATTGATGCCTCAGCTCGTGTTATGACTCCTAGAGCCAAGCCAGATGCTTGGGTTAGTTCTGCGCATTCATTTTCTGGCTTGCCCACCTCTAATGCCTAAGTGTGTCTTCAAAGCCGGGTTTTATTATAATGTCGCGATTGATGGTCCAAGCTCAAAACAACAGCGAGAGAAACGTGTTTGTGACTAGATATCAGATGATTTCTGAGAAACAAAGTCAGTTATATTGCATTACACAAGTTAGATGGGACTGTGCAAGAAGTCAGCAAACAGAGTCAGCCATGGCCACCTCTCCCCCCAGTAGTGTATGCAAAGTGGGGGGTATACACAGGTAAGTCCTGGGTGCTGCCTGCTTTGATTTTAAAGCTGATAAGCGCACATTGGCACTTCTTTAAGAACTCACCTAGCCTGCACTCAACCAGGGCCTACCCTCACCATTCACTAATACAGACACTCCCCGCATACTGCTTTCACAATAACGACTGAAACTCCGCACTCAGGTACATGTACCTTTGTTTTTATATTTATTCATTTTACAATATTGCATTTTTTTAGAAATTGGGTTGCTTGTTGACTGAAGAATGAGCCATAGGCAAGCAGCAACCACAATCCTAGTCAAGATAAGAGGCAGACAAACCCTATATTAACCTGTGCTCACCCTCTCGTAGCTTGGCACAGAGAAGTCAGGCTTAACTTTAGAGGCAAAGGGTAAAGTATTTGTGCAACACTTCAAACAGTAAAGTAGTAAAAACACACTCAAAAAGATTCCACAACAGGTTAGAAAAATAGAGATTAATTTAACAAATAAAACAAGACCAACACAAGCAAAATCCAATACGTAGAACTTGAGATATTGCATTTCAAACCTTTTAGATAAATAAAGCAAAAAGCGCTATTTGAGATATCTGGTCACGCCGAGCCAGGGCAAAGCCAAACGTTCAGGTCAATCATGATGGAACGCAGGCCAGATACAGGGACACAGTTAGGCCTGTTGAACTAAAGTACCTTAATCCTGGTTGCAGAGTCCTTTTATGGATCCGCATGGACTATGCATTGCACAACCGAAGTGAGGCGTCAGTTCCAAGATGCCGTGATGCTGGGGTGTGAGGTCCTGATGCATTGTCGTCGAGAATCCTGTCAACGGAGCTTGCGACGCGAAGTCCAGTGTTGAGGATGCGAGATGCAGCAGAGGCGATGCGTCATTTCAGATGAGCACTGAAGCTGCGATGCGGAGATCTGTCATCGTTGATGAGGCTGCCATCGACAGGGGATGCGAGGGGCTTGCGCCAAGTAAAGCGCGGCCTCAGTTCCGAAGGCGAGGCATCAGTCCCAGATGTGGAGGCTTTTGTGATGCTAGTCTTTTGTGACTGGTCCAATCTATGCACCAGCAACGATGCATTGGTTCTGCTTGAAGATGCACCGCTCAGTTAAGGAGATGCGTTGGTTCTGCTGGGGCATGCGTCAGTCAGCAGAGAATGTGTCTTTTCGGCTGGAGATACATATTAGGCCCACTTTCAAGGGAGCAGGACTGGGGTTGCACCACCTGACGGTGCAGTCTCACAGATGGCAGAGCCAAGGTGCAGAAGCAGGTTGGTTGGAAATCTTTTATGTCCCTCAGACTTCAGATCAGGAGGCCAGCCAGCTAGCCCTTGCAGTCAATTTGGGTTTAAGGGGACAAGTGATGCGGGTCCAGCCCTTCTCACCCAGGCAGGAGAGCAGCAGGCCAGCAGAGTAAAGCAGGAGACCAGCAAAGCAGCAGTTATGCAGAGTGGCAGTCCTTCAGCAGCACAGCAGTCTTTCTTCCTGGCAGAGTATCCACAGGTCTAGAAGTGTACTGAAGTGGTAGTGTCAGAGGTCCAGTACTTATACCCAGTTGTGCTATTGTATCAATTTTTATTAATTGCCACAGTAAAGGTTTTTTACTTACTTACAAAGTGATTTAAAAAGAAAAAATATGTTTAACCTATGATGCACGTTAAATATATTTATATATGATTAAAGAACTAATATTAAAAATGATGCGCAGTCAAAATATCGTTTTTTTTATATCGACCTACACTTATATCGAGTTTTTAATATCGTACGGACAGAATATCGATGTCAAGAATATCGGTGACCAGAATATCGACCTTAAGGTAAGTAATATCGTTTTTTTTTATATCGAAGTAAGTAATATCGAAGTAAGTAATATCGTTAGCAAAAATATCGTTGTTAATAATATCGATATTTATATTAGTGTTATGTATTTTAGTATGTATTTTATATGTATGTTTAACATTTTTTGTAATGTATTTTTATTATTTTTAAATATATGTATTAAATGTTTAGAAATTAGTAATTTTTTTAAAGTAAATTTTGCGTTTTAGTATCAGAGCGGGTTGTGGGTTTATAGGGGAATAGGGTGGGAAGTAATGTAATTATAAATAATGAATTAATATGTTTTTATTTATTGTTATTGATCATTAATTTATTGTTAATTAATTATTAATTGGTAATAAAAAATTTAAATTGATTAATTTATCATTATATTAATTATAATTTATTTTTTTATTTTTTATTGTTATTGTTAATTAATTTATTGTTAGTTAATTATTAATTGGTAATTAATTTTTAATAATTGATTAATTGATAATTAAATTAATTATGTTAATTTTTATGTGTAGCGGGTTGTGAGTTTATAGGGGAATAGGGTGGGAAGTAATTTAATTATAATTAATTAATTAATATTTTTTTAATTATTATTGATAATTAATGTATTGTTAATTAATTATTAATTGGCAATTAATTTTTATTAATTGATTAATTTATAATTATATTAATTATAATTAATATATTATTATTTTTTACTTATTGTTATTGTTAATTAATTTATTGTTAATTTATTATTAGTTGGTAATTAATTGTGTTCTTTTTATGTGTAGCGGGTTGTGTGTTTATGGGGGAATAGGGTGGGAAGTAATTTAATGTTATTTAAGTAAATATTAATTTAATTTTATTGGTATTTATTATAAATTTTTTAGTTAATTAATTATTAATATGTTATTTATTTTACAAAAATTATTTAATTAATAAGTATGTTAATTTAACCCCTAAGCTATCCAACACTTTCCCTACTGTTGCACTCACTGGAGTGGGAATAGTAATTTTTACCCCTACGCTATCCAACACTTTCCCTACTGTTGCACTCACTGGAGTGGGAATAGTAATTTTTACCCCTACGCTATCCAACACTTTCCCTACTGTTGCACTCCCTGGAGTGGGAATAGTAATTTTTACCCCCTACGCTATCCAACACTTTCCCTACTGTTGCACTCCCTGGAGTGGGAATAGTGAATTTTACCCCTATGCTATCCAACACTTTCCCTACTGTTGCACTCACTGGAGTGGGAATAGTAATTTTTACCCCTACGCTATCCAACACTTTCCCTACTGTTGCACTCCCTGGAGTGGGAATAGTAGTTTTAACCCCTACGCTATGTAACACTTTCCCTACTGTTGCACTCACTGGAGAGGGAATAGTAATTTTTACCCCTACGCTATCCAACACTTTCCCTACTGTTGCACTCACTGGAGTGGGAATAGTAATTTTAACCCCTACGCTATCCAACACTTTCCCTACTATTGCACTCCCTGGAGTGGGAATAGTAATTTTAACCCCTACGCTATCCAACACTTTCCCTACTGTTGCACTCACTGGAGTGGGAATAGTAATTTTTACCCCTACGCTATCCAACACTTTTCCTACTGTTGCACTCACCGGAGTGGGAATAGTAATTTTTACCTCTACGCTATTCAACATTTTCCCTACTGTTGCACTGTTTGGAGTTGGAATAGTAATTTTATTACCTCCGCTATCTAATATTTTTTGTATTATTTTAGTTAATGTAGTATATAATACATTTTTAAAAGATTAACAATAATTTTAATTTTTTTAATTTGTTATATATATTTATTTAATTTTTATTTTTATTATTGTTTTATGTGTATAGATGTATTTATAATTTATATGATATTTTTAAAAAAATTAGAAGTTATTAAAATAATTATTAAAAATTATTAGTAAGTAAGTATATATATTATATATTATATGAATATGTTTAATTTATTTTTACATTACATATATATTACTTATAATTTTTAAACATTTTAAAATATTTTTAACTGTTTATTTTTAAATATATGTATTATTTACTTTATTTTACATTATTTTTTTTACTTAAATAAAAAAATATATTTTTAACAACGATATTTTGGACATCAATATTTTTTTCTCTATATTTTTGTACTTACCATAATGTAGATAGGATGTCGATATTCTTGACTTCGATATTCTTGCTGCCGATATTTCTGAAGGTCGATATTCTGACCTTCGATATTTTGTCAGTGATTCGTTGCCGATCAGATTGTATTAGGCATTTCCAGTTTCATTAAGTCTAACAGAACTTTTGACCTTGTTCACAGACTGGCTTACTGAGAAGGTTGCTATGCTAGACAAAAGGCCTAGCAGCTTCCTCAACCTCCACAACAGCATTATCCTAACTCTTGCATAACAACAACTTGCAGGGGAGCCAAGCAACATGTTTCAACCTCAGCCTCTTACCACTTCCTCCCCTCTTCTGCATGTACCATCGCTCTCGGCGCTCAACTCAGCTATTGTTACAACTCTGCAATTTTTCACCACACACTTCTTTTCCAGCATCTGCACCTTGAAATACAACAGTTCAGAATGTGCACTGTATAAAAACTCCAATTGTGTCGAGTTAAATAGACAATAATCTTGCTCCATCTATGATAAAAACATAGGCCACCTATAGAGTGCATATTACAATAGACTTGCCTTTGGGTTCACTAATGGAATCATTGTCAGGGTGGTGAGGAGAGGTGTGAATGTTTGTGAGCTCTTGTGTAGAAACTATGGGCCTCATTTATGAAAAGTGACGCATCGCTGCGTGAAAACAGCAATGCGTCACTTTTCCTTGCGTCCTCCTTGCGACATGCTGGATGTGTCATATTTACAGAATGACGCATCATGTCGCAAGGAGTTACAGATACGTCAGTATTTCTGACATATCTGTAGGCGCAAAAATGGCGCATTGCTGGAGTGTGTCACAAAAGTGACGCAACTTCAGCAATGGGTCATTTCACATGGGCAAGTCCCATTTCAGATGTGCCTGCGTCAGTCTTATGCCTGCTGTGAGGCACGGGTAGGATATTGACGCATTTGCGTCCTAGAAGTGGTGCAGTGAAATCTCATAGATTTCACTGTGTCACTTCTACGAGGCTTACTTGCGTCGGACCGCCCACCCTGCATACATTATACCTGGCGCAGGTATAATGTGGCGCAGGGGTTTACAAAGCGACGCATCTATCAAGATGCATTACTTTGTAAATATGACGCAACATGGCGCATTGTTTACCCCGCTGGTGCGTCACAAAAAGTGACGCACCGGGGGCGCAAAAGTGATGCAAGGGCTCATAAATAAGCCCCCATGGGGCAGATTTACAAGGAACTGATGCATCTGCATAGATGCGTCAGTTGCGTCAGTGCCGAATGTCCTTTTTACAATACATTGCTCCATGGCGCAAGGATTAACAGATGCGTCAGAAATTCTGACGCATCTGTTGGGGCAAAAGTGACGTATTGCTGGAGTTGCTCATGAAAGTGACGCAACTCCAGCAATGCGCCACAATAGATGGGTGAGTCCCATTCATAAAGCCCTGCGTCATTCCTTACACCTGCTCTGAGCAGGCGTAGGGATTTTGATGCAGTGAAGGTGTAGAGTGACACAGTGAAATCTTGTAGATTTCATTGTGTCAGTTCTACATGGCTTTTTGCGTGGTAACGCCCACCCTGCATACATTATACCTGACGCAGGTATAATGTGACGCAAGGCTTTACAACGTGACGCATCTCCCTAGATGCGTCACGTTGTAAATGGGCCGCAACATTTACGCTGCGGCTGCGTCACAAAAGTGACGCAACTGCAGCGCAAAAGTCACGCGAGGGGCTTGTAAATCTGTCCCTATGACTTTTAATAATTGCAGTGATGCAATCTAACGTACTAAAGTGAAATGCTTCTGCATGTAAAAAACAATACTCTTTTTTTACATTTAACACCATTTTTGATTTTTTATGAAACCTTTTACATGCCGAATATATTAATGGCTCAGCTTGTGTTATGACTCCTAGAGCCAAGCCAGATGCTTGGCCCAGTTCTGCACATTAATTTTCTGGCTTGCCCACCGCTAATGCCAAGTGTGTCTTCAAAGCTAGCCTTTATTATAAAGTCGTGATTGATGTCCAAGCTCGAAACGACAGCGAGAGAAACATGTGTTTGTGACTGGGCATCAGATAGTTTCTGAGAAACAAAGTCAATTATGTTGTATTGCACAGCAGAGGTGGAACTGTACAAGTAGTGAGTAAACAGGTAAGTCCTGCGTGCTGCCTGCTTTGATTTAAAGTTAAGATCACATAGGCACTTCTTTAAGACCTCACCTAGCCTGCACTCAACCAGGGCCTACCCTCACCATTCACTAATACAAACACCCCCCTCTTACTGCTTTCACTATAACCACTGAAACTCCGCACTCGGGTTTGATGCTAATCATTAAGGCTTTAGACAGAGTTCAACTGTGACATATGTGACTTTGAGGGATCGTGACTGGCCTCAGCCCCCTGCACTGCTACACTGAATGATATCGAGACCCAAGAGGTAAGCCTCAAGATAAACTTTGACCGGTGTTACCCAAAAGACTTCCCTAACCCCCATTTCATTGTAGCAGGCCTTAAATTACACCGAGGCCCCAGTCAATCAATCAATCAATCAATATTCTTTATTCGATTACAAAATTAAAAAATCATAAATGACAAACACAGTATAAAGTAAAACCATAGAGATCAACATCAGCACAAGTTAAAATATCGATTGCTTTAGAACCCCAGAGAAGTAACGTGAAAGAAAAAAACAGACTGTGGGTGTATTTAAAAACTGTAGCTACAATAATGCCGGTCTGACTTGAACAAAATCCATATGCTTTAAGAATGGGCGTATAAATTTAAATCGCAAATGATTGTATTTCGGGCAAATCATGACAACGTGTAAAGTGTCATTAGCTGAGACATTATCACAATTACACAAAGGCATCATTGAGTCCTTAAAACAGCCGTGATTAGAAGGCAATAGTCACAGGAATAAATTAAGCCTAAAACATGTCAAAAGACGTCGCTGGCGATGGGACAGATTCCAAGTAAGATAGGGCTCCATTCTACTGACAGTTTTCACCAGTATCGCATGACACACTGAGGGGCCGATTCCGATCTCGGTCGGAGGCGCACCTAACACTATTCGGCCGGGAAAAAAGCCAGGCGAATGCCTGTTTCCCGACCGATTCGCACATTGTTCCGAACGAGCAAGTACGATGCGCACAACTGCATAGATTCCGACCCAGTCGTACTCACCCAATCCAGGTCCTGTTCTCCGACCGAGCCGGATCCGGAAACGCAGAATCGAGTCGCACGGAAGCCAAAATGCAGCCCCGTCCGGCCGGACAAGTACGATGCGCTTTCCGTACGCGTCGAACCCGTCGCTACGCACGTCACGTCAAAGCATCCGGGAGAGGCGCACATAAGCTCCGATCCGCGCCACAAGACGATCCATGGCTACGAGACGAACACGCCAGCCACGAGGACGAGGCGAAGCAACGACAAAGACGAACGAGACGAACCAACCATGAATCCCATCGTGCCGATCCTACCAATATTCTACATCTATTACCGGAACAGGCACGGACGCGTACGGCGCAGAAGGTAAGTCAGACACCAACCACCAAAACAAACTACACGTACCCGACATATCACACACACACAGAGGGAAGCAGAAATAACTCACACCAGCAACAGCAGCACCATAGGGGCGGGATGGCCATCACCAATGCCACATATACACATAGGGGCCTGGATGCCTGTCACTACTACCACCTCTACCCAGGGTGTGGCAGATGCCTACCACTACTACCACCCCTACCCAGGGGGTGCCAGATGCCTACCACTACTACCACCCCTACCCAGGGGGTGCCAGATGCCTACCACTACTACCACCTCTACCCATGGGGGGCTGGATGCCTGTCACTACTACCACCTCTACCCAGGGGTGCCAGATGCCTACCACTACTACCACCCCTACCCAGGGGGTGCCAGATGCCTACCACTACTACCACCCCTACCCAGGGGGTGCCAGATGCCTACCACTACTACCACCCCTACCCAGGGGGTGCCAGATGCCTACCACTACTACCACCTCTACCCATGGGGGCTGGATGCCTGTCACTACTACCACCTCTACCCAGGGGGTGCCAGATGCCTACCACTACTACCACCTCTACCCAGGGGGTGCCAGATGCCTACCACTACTACCACCTCTACCCAGGGGTGCCAGATGCCTACCACTACTACCACCTCTACCCATGGGGGCTGGATGCCTACCACCACTACCACCCCTACCCAGGGGTGCCAGATGCCTACCACTACTACCACCCCTACCCAGGGGGTGCCAGATGCCTACCACTACTACCACCTCTACCCAGGGTGTGCCAGATGCCTACCACTACTACCACCTCTACCCATGGGGGGCTGGATGCCTGTCACTACTACCACCTCTACCCAGGGTGTGCCAGATGCCTACCACTACTACCACCTCTACCCATGGGGGGCTGGATACCTACCACCACTACCACCTCTACCCATGGGGGGCTGGATGCCTGTCACTACTACCACCTCTACCCAGGGTGTGCCAGATGCCTGTCACTACTACCACCTCTACCCATGGGGGGCTGGATGCCTGTCACTACTACCACCTCTACCCAGGGTGTGCCAGATGCCTACCACTACTACCACCTCTACCCATGGGGGGCTGGATGCCTACCACCACTACCACCCCTACCCAGGGGGTGCCAGATGCCTACCACTACTACCACCCCTACCCAGGGGGTGCCAGATGCCTACCACTACTACCACCCCTACCCAGGGGTGCCAGATGCCTACCACTACTACCACCTCTACCCATGGGGGGCTGGATGCCTGTCACTACTACCACCTCTACCCAGGGGTGCCAGATGCCTACCACTACTACCACCTCTACCCAGGGGGTGCCAGATGCCTACCACTACTACCACCCCTACCCAGGGGGTGCCAGATGCCTACCACTACTACCACCTCTACCCATCGGGGGCTGGATGCCTACCACCACTACCACCCCTACCCAGGGGGTGCCAGATGCCTACCACTACTACCACCCCTACCCAGGGGGTGCCAGATGCCTACCACTACTACCACCTCTACCCAGGGTGTGCCAGATGCCTACCACTACTACCACCTCTACCCATGGGGGGCTGGATGCCTGTCACTACTACCACCTCTACCCAGGGTGTGCCAGATGCCTACCACTACTACCACCTCTACCCATGGGGGGATGGATGCCTACCACCAACAACACCCCCACTCATAGGATGGCTAATGCATGACACAACAAGCACACACCAACATAAAGAATGCAACAAAAAGACATCCCCCCAAACACCATGACAAGCGTGAGTAGACTGTGTCAAATGCCTACAACACTGAACATGACTTTGAACATACAATGTGACCCCCTATCACATGTGTCACACATAAATGTGTGTGGCCCCCACAATGCAAGCAGACCATGGCCACTGTGGCAATGGGGTCCAACCCCCATCATCACAGTGACCAAAAGGTAAGTGTGGGGTCCATAGCTGAAGCACATTTTGAACATTGTGGCAATGGGGTCTAAACCCCCATCATCACAGTGACCAAAATGTAAGTGTGGGGCCCATAGCTGAAGCACATCTTGAACATTGTGGCAATGGGGTCCAAACCCCCATCATCACAGTGACCAAAATGTAAGTGTTGACATTGAAAAAGCTGCAACTGCCAAACTGCATGGATGATTCCTGGTCACAGAACAACAAACACATCAGTGGCAAAGTAGTGCTTGTGTCCCATAGCAACATAGATTGGGGGAGGCAAACAGTGCAGTGCAAATAAGACATTCCTTTGGCCATGTGCAGACAAACATCACCCATGGGGGCTGACACTGTCAACATTCATCAATGACACAATGACAGAAGTGACCATCAGAATGCAGAACCACATATTTGCACCAATGGGCACACAAATGCAGATACCCTGTGGAGATTGTAGATGTGAGGTGAACAGATACCACACCATGGCAGCAATGGGACACACAAACAATGATCATTGTGCTGACTGATGACCTAGGAGTCCCAGGGACAGCAGGGGAAACCCACCAAACAACATACAGCCAATGGCACACTAAAGATATGCCAATACAGTGGTGCAGATGCACAAACACAAACAGGCAGACCCACACTGCACATCAAACACAACAGGTGAGGGGGTGCCAGTGTCCCCAGGCAACCACACAACACATGATGAGGCCTGAATACCAATTACACAGATGCGCATACAGTGCCACACAAAAGTAACTCATGGATCCAAATCCCCTATGTGGGCAATCAGGCATTGTTAGATGAGAGGGAGCACACATCACACATGTCACACAAGCATGTAGGAACAGCAACTGACACAGCAAAACACAGACACACCACAGCACTACCCCCAGGGTCCCCACAATGTGGGGACCCTGGGCTGCATGACAATGCCACTGTGATGACAAAGCTAGATGTCGTTCACACTGTGAACCACAGTCATGTGTCCTGAGCAACAAACTACCATCACACCTACACAAGCACAAATCAATCAGCACGGCCAGTAAGCCAAGGCCAACATGGAGGCAGGGGTCTAGCCGGGCAACAACTCTCATCTGCACACACTCAACACCACACACCTCGGCCTCCAACAATGTGCAGCAGTGAAGCTCACATGCAGTGGTGACATTGCACATGCACCCATGACAATCCCATGGGTGGTGGTGGGAACCAAGGTGCAGAAACACATCACACATGGCCACTCAACAAGACT
Organism: Calotriton arnoldi; assembly: GCA_963921515.1. Lineage (NCBI taxonomy): Eukaryota > Metazoa > Chordata > Amphibia > Caudata > Salamandridae > Calotriton > Calotriton arnoldi. The sequence continues at coordinate 142,794 of CAWUFW010017331.1, read as the reverse complement.
CCTGAATGTCTGACACACTGCACACTACGCTGTACATGGACATGACGGCAATACCAACCAATGGGATCCCAGCCACAGGCCCACACCAATGAAGAAGCCAAGGTCACCCACAAAGAACACACATAGACAACTACCAACATTGCAGCCCTGACCCTGAGGAGTGCCAGCAGTCACACACACAACGTGTCACAATCACTGAAAGCTAACACAAACTGGAAATTACATGACAGGTGTAAACAACAAGTGCCAAGGGGAATCCTGACTGTGTCCCATCTGCGTCTGCCCACAAACTCAGCCCTGACAGCAAACACACCTATGGGTGACACCCTGATGACCAGTAATGTGCCATGCACCCACATCACAGAGAACCCAGGGAGAAGACTTTGGGGGAACATAGGTCAACTCAGCAAGCATCACAAACAGGAACATCACTAGGGATCCCAGCATGCACAGCAAAATGGAAGTGAACACACACAGACATGCTCACACAACACACACCTTGGGTGCAGGCAATGTCACAGGATTACACACTGCCATGAGGGGACTCCACTCCTGTGTGAGGAAAGCTGTGCCATAGCTCAGTAGGGCTCCATCCTGTCAGCAGAACACTTGGTCACACAGTCAACAATTAGCACCAAATGAAGGCTCCCGTCATATCAGCCTGGTCATGGGAGTGTCAACGAAATCATCAGCACAGATCCAACACACATGTATAGCAAGTTGCACTGACAACACAGATGAGTCCTTCCCCATTGATGCCCAAACCTGCATGTCCAGTGGAGATGGCCACACGGTCAGGGAAGTAGATTAATTGAACAATGGCAAGCACAACAGATGTGCAGGGGTGGAAGCCACAGATGTGACATTTCAAATGTAAGTAGGAAATCCCATTGCCAAATATTGAAAACATGACACCCTCATATGCTGCTAAGGATGACATGGATACACTACAGGATAGGACACATTGCCCGTGGACCACATGGGTTCCTGCACAGTAACACTTCATTTTCATGAGACCAAATATCACCATCACTGCAGCAAGGGCATGGTTAGCATCATCAACATCATGTACATCAGAAGCAAAACCACTAGAGAACAGAAAGTTGCTTTATTCAGCATATGTGGGTTCAAAAGTTGAAGTCCAGTAAAAAAGAAATAAAGGCCAATGGCCAGTCCATCCTGAAAGTCAATACAGGGTGACAGTGGCAGATGTCACCCTACGCATGCCTGCACTGCTAAACACCAGGGACAATCCCCTCGGAGGGGTATACGGGGGGGCAGGCCAGGCACCGCAGGGACAGGATCAGGGCTCACCAGAAGGAGGCAGGGAAGGGGTGGTGGGTGCTGGAGAGCCACTGACAACTGCAGTGGAGGTGTCTGACATGGTGTGTGCCGGCACAACTGGGGGGCATGAGTCAGATGGTGTGGGTGCCGGCACGACTGCAGTGGGCCGTGCAGATGGAGTGGACAGGTTCCCCACTGCAGTGCCCAAGTCAGACTGGGTGGTAGTGGACTCCACTGCAGTGCCTACCTCCAGGGGAGGAGAATGGGGATCAGGTAAGGTGGGCAGAACAGAGGGGGAGGACACCGTCTCCACACCAGTGGCACAGACATGCGCAGCGGGGGGTGTGGTGCCGGAAGAGCAAGTGGCAGGGGGAGAAGGCCTGATCATTTTTGGGGATGGTGTATCTGTGGGTGGGGGAACCTGGGGCAGGGTGTGGTGGGGGCACCTGTGGAGTGGGGGCCTGAGGGATGGAGGAAGGAGACTTGGTGCCTGAGCTGCAGGGCGGCGGCGGGGTCTTGCTCTTCCGGGTCCGGGGGACTTGCGGATGGGGGCGTCAGTTGGTCTGCACCTGGGGAGGGTGTCCGGGGGCGAGGGGCACTCCGCTCCGTGTGGGTGGGCTTCCTCTTCCCTCTGAATGCTGTATCAGCTGGATCGGAGGGGAAGAGGCCGAGGTCACTGAGGAAGACCCGCTGTGTCTTTGGGGTTGCAGGTGAGGCACGGGAAGGGGCTTTGGAGGGAGAGGTAACTGAGGACTGCGCAGTGCTCGTGGATGCGTGTGTGTGTGTGCCTGGGCCCCATCCCCTGTGAGTGTGGTTTCAGTCCCCTGACTGTGCGTGCGTGTGCGTCTTGATTTTGGCGTGTGTGTCTGTGTGCTGCTTGTGTCTGTGCTGGTGTGTGCCTGTGCCGGTGTGTGTGTGCTTGGGACAGGTAAGGTGCTGGGGAGTGTGGATGGGGCAGAGGCAGGAGGGGTGAGGGACTGTTGGAGGAAGGACACTGCTGCCGTCAGGGAGGAGTCCATGGACCTATTGCCCCTCTGTAGGGCAGACATGCCCGATGAGATGCCCTCCATGAACGACACCAGCTGAGTCAACAGAGTGGTGTGTGCATGGAGGACACTCAGCATCGCTGTCTGCCCTACATGGAGCTGGCGAAGGAGGTACACAGACTCCTCACTCAGGGCAGCAGGGGATACAGGGGCAGGGGGTGCGGTGCCTGGCCTGAAGGAGACACGCTCCCGAACATGGGAGCCTCCACGGACCTCGGGAATGGGAGCCGATTGGAGGGCGGTGGTGGTGGTGGTGGTGGTGGCGGGGACAGCAACACTAGCTGGGGTGTGGTGGCTGCTGACACCCGCATCCACAAGGGAGTCATCCTCCGAGCTGCTGTGGTCCTCAGCTGAGGTGGATGGTGCTGAGGACTCCTCAGTGTGGCTCCCCTCGCCCTCCGTGCCACTGGGTCCCTCCGACCACTCCTCGGCTGCTGACCCAGTCTGGCTCTGTGGCTCCTCCTGGTCCGTGGAGCTGTCCCCTCCTGTGGCCGTGGATGTATCTGCAAACAATAGGGAAACAGACAAACATCAGTCACCTGAACTGACCGCACACACCATAGTAAGTACAGCACATTACAGAGCAAGCCCTGGCATCCTTAGTTGAACATTGCCAAAAGTGCCCAAACAGAATAGGAGAAGCCAATTGTCAGTCTGATGGTCAACCATGGCACTCACATCCCTCCTGGCCTTGCACCCATCTGTCTGGTGTCTGTTGGATGGCAATACCCCAGTGTGGACACATGCCCCACCTACACAGTAGTTGGACAGTGCAGAGAACACGGTGAAGCATGTGAACATGCACACATCACAACTCTTGCCACTGAGTCAGTACAGGTGTCCGGATGAAAGGGATGCCCAGAGTCTAATATGAGATGCATGTGATGCATACCAGCGACAGACACCATGATGCACCCATGTCCTGATAATCATTGCCACAATGGTGTGCATGTAGCACATGTCACTCCCCTGCAGGATCACTCATAGTAAGTTTCATGCCATGGCACAGGCATGCCTGCTAAGTCATACATCACTGTCTCCAGTCACATGGGCAGGGCAGCCAGACAACAACAGTCTGCACTGTGTCACAATAGTAGGTCATGGGGAATGCAAGTCCTGGAGCTGAACAAGAGCACATGTCCATCCCCCACACACCACATCATCTGAACCCTTATCTGTCCACGTCATACCAATTGGACATATGGGAGACCTGTAACACAACCCTCTGAACCTGAGCACATCACAATCTGCTGTGAATGGGAAACAGCTGCCTGAAATTCACATTCGCATACCCCAGTCTGCACGGTCAGGTGATCAAACACCTATGTGTCACACAAGTATCGTCTCCTATGGTCACATCTCCGGTGGCATGCTGAGCCCCAACCGAGAAACACCCCAGTAGTCCTGACAACGAAGTCACAGCACACTGACACAGAGGCAGACACCTGAGGGGACATATCACAGAGCACAACGTGTCAGCTGATACACGGGAGTGGGAGTACAGAGTGTATTGTATGGCCTGGAGTAGGCATGACTGTCCTGCCCCACCTGAATGAGGGATGAGCCCTGGACAGTAGGCAGGTGGCTAAGTATGTGTGACACACGTAATATACACACTCCTGGGGCCCAAACATTGTTCCCACCAGCAGCATGGGTGTGTGCCAGATACCCCAGGCACATGTGGTGGATCAGCTCAGCAATTGGACCACATATCAAAGTAACACGCAGATTACATGTCAGAACACAGGCATTGTGTAAGCAATGGACCCACCCATGATGCCCACCACAGAGTTAGGGGAACAAATGCTGTCCCCCACCTTGAGCTAAGCAAAATGCAAGGACACAGTACCCAAGTGACACAATTCCCGGACTGTAAGGGCCACACCTGGGTATCAGATGAGGAGTGGGCAGTGCACAATTGAGGGACATGGGTCCTGGACCACATGACTGATGTACTGTGGACGTTTAACCAGGCCAGAGGAGGGCACATAGCATGGCAGACAAAGTTCACAATGCAGTCATGGACTCACCCCCTCCTTGCTGCTCTCCGGCCTTCAACTGCCCATCCAGATCAGGGAAGACCACCGCCAGGATCCTGAGCATGTGGGGGGTCAGGGTCCGGTGTCCGCCCCTCCTGCGAGGAGGCGACAGCTTCAGCTGGACCCGTGCGATCCTCCGGGTCCAGCCCCGAAGGTCCTGCCACCTCTTCTGGCAGTTGCGGATCCGGCGCTTGTAGACCCCCACGGATCTCACTGCCCGGACGATGGTCAGCCATATCTGCTGCTTCTGGTGGGCATCAACCTGTGAGGATGACAAAGTGAGAATGCCATTACTACACATTCAACATATCCGTGTATTACACAGTTGGCTATACATGTCTCAATCACAGGGGCACATGATGTATACAGGCAGTGCAACAATGGCTATGGACAGTTTGCCAGCAGTTACTACATGGTATCATTGCCTGGGAAGTAAAACCTTGTTTAAATGCACTGTCACTGCACTATACCTGTTCAGTGCATGTAACTACACACTATGGGGGGTGACAACTACTCAGTGAGCCTTCCAGCCAGTGGCGTGCAGACTGTAAGCCTTGCTAGTCAGACAACATGCACATTTAGTAAGGCAGTGGACAGCACACTCACCTGCTCCCCTGCTTTCCCATACAGCTTGCTGTACTGTGGAAGGAGGCTGTCCAGCAGGGCCTGGTTCTCCTCAGTGCTGAAGGCTGGGGCTCTCTCCACAGTACGTGCCATTGCTGGGTCCAGAGGGTGCAGATACAGCAGCAGTGGTGGTGGCAGATGTCGTCCTGGAGCATGTAGTGCAGGCAAGTGAGCTCTCAGGGGAACAGCCAGCATTATATGTGTGCTGCTGAGGCAGATACTGTCCCATGTGTCCAAAGTGATAGGTCCAAGTTGTTTACATCTTCTGAATCTGGCCAATCCATGGAATTGCACCACTTACACATGCCCACAGCATCCTTCAAAAGTTCAACTTCATGACACCCATGAATTTGCATCATTGTTGTGGGTGACCAACTGAATTTACAGCATCAGACTCGTTCAAGATTTGAAAATGCGTCCGTTGCCATGCCAGGCCCCAGCCAATGTGTGCGCACCGATCGGTCCATTGCTGTCCAACGCGTACCCGGGATACAACGCGTACCCGCACACATTGAATGCAATGGGCCGGCCGGGCACACCGATCGGTCCATTGCTGTACAACGCGTACCCGGGATACAACACGTACCCGCACACATTGAATGCAATGGGCCGGCCGGGCACACCGATCGGTCCATTGCTGTACAACGCGTACCCGGGTTCCAATGCGTACCCGCACACATTGAATGCAATGGGCCGGCCGGGCACACCGATCGGTCCATTGCTGTACAATGCGTACCCGGGATCCAACGCGTACCTGCACACATTGAATGCAATGGGCCGGCCGGGCACACCGATCGGTCCATTGCTGTCCAACGCGTACCCGGGATACAATGCGTACCCACACAAATAGAATGCAATGGGCCGGCCGGGCACACCGATCGGGCCATTGCTGTACAACGCGTACCCGGGATACAACGCGTACCCGCACACATTGAATGCAATGGGCCGGCCGGGCACACCGATCGGATCATTGCTGTCCAACGCGTATTGCGAATACAACGCGTACCCGCTCACATTGAATGCAATGGGCCGGCCGGACACACCGATCGGTCCATTGCTGTCCAACGCGTCCCTGTACAAGTCACTGGCATATGTCACCATGCCTGTCACAGGTGAACATATGCCAGACACATATACTTCCCAGGGAGTGAGGGGCACACCTACAACACCACAGCCTGTCCACACTGTATCCTAAGGCATTTAAGGCTGCATTACCTATTCCGTGTATGGGGGTCAACATGTTGTTCTGTGGGTGTCACTTGGGGGCAGCCACTCCCAGGCTGTGCACGTGTTCATGGGGACAGAATCCTTGGTGTGTCGTGCACATGACCACTGTGATGTGCAACTGTTCATTTCTGAGCATGTGGCATGGTCACATTTCACGGTGGTGTATGTTATGTCATGTCACATACCCCCTGAGTCCCATGTGGGACGGTATGTTCGTCCCAGGGTGACCCATTGCCACAATAGTGATGGTCCTCCACAGTCTGTGTGCATGTTGTGTTTACAATGTTCTGGTTCCATGTGCACAATGGGAGACAGTCTCCACATCCAAGTTGTTTGTGCATGGACTTTGATGTTGTGCGTGTGTGTGTCACAGACGTCCATGTCTGTCCTGCCGAGGCAACAGGGACCACTACCTGTGGGGGTCATGGTTGTTTTGCTGTGGTGTATTCATGATAAACCATGTCATGCCAGTGTCCATGTGGCAATGCAGGGTCCCTGGGAATCTAGCTGTCGATGAGCTGTGATGCCTGGGGCACATCTGTCCTCACATGTCACTGTGGGGTGTGTTTTGAACGTGGCAGCAGGACATGGGAACTGTGACACGGCCTCATGATATCCCATGGCACAACCTGGGACTTGTTGATGCCACTTGTTGAACTGTGATGTTAGATGTTGGCCATGTAGGTGCCATACATGTCCTTATGGAACTGCACACATCATGTACTTGTGCCTCCTTATGATGTATCATGTGATATTGAGTCTGGTCAATGCCACATATGTGGGGTGACTGACAATCTTTCTTTCTTCACCTATGCACTGCAGGGCACCAGCTGTCCATAGACCATTCCCTGACCTTGCAACCATGGTCGAACGGGACTGCATCCGACGGTACCGCTTCACCAGGCCGCTGATTGAGGTATTGACGGTGCGGTTGGCCCCACATTTGCAAGCTGGCCCGACATACCCTACAGCGCTGACCCCCAAGGTGAAGGTGATGGCAGCCCTACACTGCTTTGCCACCGGTACCTTTCAACACACTGTGGCGACTGCTGGTGGGATGTCACAGACCATGTTCAGCCGTGTGCTCCGCGATGTTTTGGAGGCTATGTTGATATACCTGAACCAGTACATCTATTTCCCTAGACTCCAACAACTCACTGGACGTGAAGAGTGACTTCTATGCCCTGGGGAGGATGCCGCATGTCATTGGCTCCATTGATGGGACCCATGTGGCTTTGGTACCACCACAGGCCCAAGAGCAGGCATACAGGAACCACAAACACTACCACTCGGTCAATGCACTGGTGGTATGTCTTGCAGATATGAGCATCTCACACGTCTGTGCCCGTTTCCCCGGTTCTGCACACAATGCCTACGTGATGAGGAGTAGTCGCATCCCGAGGATGATGTCACAGATGCGGAACCAGCGTGCCTGGCTTATTGGTGTGTACTGACTTTGTACCATTGTGTGTGTTCTGCAATGTAGTGTTCCACCCTCTTTTCCAACTCAGCTAATGTGCAATTGTCTGTATGTAGGTGACTCCGGATACCCCAACATGCCGTGGTTGCTGACGCCCCTCAGGAACCCTGTGACACCAGCCCAGATGCGCTACAATGAGGCACATGGTCGGACCAGGAGAGTGATCGAGCGGACATTTGGTCTCCTGAAGAGCCGCTTCCGCTGCCTAGATAAGACAGGAGGGGCCCTCCCATATGCCCCAGCAAAGGTGTGCAAGATTGTCATCGTCTGCTGCATGCTACACAACCTGGCAGTGCGGAAGGAGTTGCCTCTCATCCTGGATGACGATGACCAACATCCGCCACCTGTGGAGGATCCTGGCCTGGACCACGATGCCAGTGATGATGATGATGATGATGATGGTGATGTCCGCACACAGCTCATCACCAACTTCTTCAGCTGAATGTGAGTATCCGGAGATGTCATGTCAATGATGTGAGTATGCATGATATGTGTTGGTCGTGCTCTGGTGCTGTTTCAGTGTGTCCATGTGCTACATGACTGTATGCGTGTAGCGATGTGTCCTTACAGGTAGTCTGTACTCCCCAACAGTGTTGACATGCTAACTTGGTTCTGGGTGGGTATCTTGTGACATGTATTGGGCATGAGTATTGCAGTTCTGACCTGTTCTTCAGTGCTTTTGACTGTGTGTCATTTCTGTCCTTCACAGGGTACTTTCAGAGTCGTTTGGTCAACTGTGTTCCCAACACCGTGATTAAACTTCCAGGGTGGTAGCTGTCGTGTCCCTACAGGTGATGTGCGCCACACCCATGGACTTCCTTCCTTCTACACTTGTTGACTGTGTGCCCGCTGCCAGGTGGGATTACCTTGCATCTGTAGTGGTTACAACATGTTGCAAATGTGTAATAAACCTGTGCTGCACTTTGTGATGTGCGTTGTCTGTGGTCACACATCTGACTGACATTGGCTCACTGCACCAGTGGGCTAGTTGACAAAGACTGTGAATAGGTGTTGTGTCTGTGCATTGCACCGTATTTCCTGGCAACATCAGTGTAGGCGATGAGTCAGATGGCCTTGGTGTGTATATGTTGTGTAGCCCTGGTGGTGTGTCTCCCTCATATGTGTCACGTTGCCATGACTCACATGCCTGTGTTGTACTTGCTGTAGCAGTTAGCATGCACAGTGTAATTTTGCAGGTCATCATCTCCATGACAGAAACCACGTTGGAATCACAACAGAGGCAGGTATGGTGTATTAGTGTGTTTATTGTCATACATATGTGAGTATAGTGCACAGGATGGTGGGTGCTGTACATTGTGATTGTAATCCAAAGTTCCTAGATGATTTGGAAGTCCTGGTAGCAGAAATGTCCAGAGTAAAGTCCACAGTAATCTGAGACATTGGTCCAACTTGAGCTCCCCATGTCATTTGGGAGAGTTGTGTTGCAGTCAACAGGGTGAACAGTTTGCGCACAAAGGTGATTATCCAGAACAGGTTTTGGCTTCCTGGGGGTTGCGCATGGCCATCGGCCTCTCACTCGCCCTTCCTCGGACGACCCCTCTTCTTTGGGGGGGGACCCTCAAGTGCAGGTTGCTGCGGTGCAGGGGACTCTCCGCCAGAGTCATCCTCCCTCCCTGTGGCAGTTGCGGTTGTTTCAGCACCAGATGTTGTGGGCACACAGGGAGGTGTTGACTGGTTGCTGCTCATCTGGCGGAGGCATTGTAATATGTCCCTATGCACCGCCGTCATCTCTTGCAGTGTGTCCCACTTGGACTCCATGCGGGACATGTGTAAGTCCAAGCGGGCATGATGGGCAGCCTGCTGCTGTTGTATGTCCCTGAGGAGCCCCACTACCTGGCTGAGCTCTCCGGTGCTGGACTGGTACGCATCGGCTATGCGTACCAGTTGTGGGTCATCATGCAGTCCAGACCCCTCTGCGATCAGCGACCTATGTCTACCACCCCTCCCACCACCCCTGGCGACACGTGCACTACCTGAGGTGGAACGCACAGGTGACCCTGGGCCCCCTTGGGGGTTGTTGGTGGTGTTGGTGTCCATAGCCCCACGTTGGTCCAGGGTCCGTGTGCTGGTGGTGGTGGTGCTCCTTGGTCTGTCCTTGTCGGCAGGGGTAGTTTGTGTGTTGACAGTCGTTGGAGGGGTGGGTGCAGGGGGTGCAGCTGGTGGTCCTGCTGGTGCTGCATGATGACTTTCTCCGGAGGTGCCAGGTAGGTCTTCGTCATCCGAGGAGGGCAGAGGCTGTTCCACACCAGTCAGCTCCGTTTCCCTTTGAGCCTGGGACGGGGACTCCTCAGCGTCTGCTGCTGTGTCCCCATCATCACCTGTTTTTGGGAGACACACACAATGTATGTTATGTTTCTGCAGGCATCAATGGTTGACACACCTGACAGTTGTGACTGTACCTCTGGATGCGGGCCTGTACATTGCATTGTCCTAAGTTGTCACAGTCAGAGGTTGATATTGGTGTAGCACATTGTCCTGCATACTTTGGGCATTTCAATATGAATGTTGGGGTGTGTACATGGTCTGCATTGGTTGTATTTGGTTGACATCCGGCCCTCCTTCTCCCCCCAGCCCAGTCATCCCACCATAAAGCATGCCACCCTTGCAGTGGGTTCAGGTTGACTCTCAGGATGTCAGTGAGTGGTGTCCTGCTGTTGGTTGGTGTCCAGTTCCCAGCAGGGCTTTGTGCTCCCCACAGCAGTACCCAGTGTCAGCCATCTTGTCAGTTCTTTTCCACTCCCTGTGATGTGCGCATGGTTCAGGGTGGTGTTGATGGGACAGTTGTGGGGGTGACCAATATCTGTGACTGCCACTCCCATCATGCTATTGCCTCCAGCCCCCTTCCCAGCATGCCCATGCTTCCTTCCTTTTGACTCTGCTTCCCTGTGGGGTTGTGTGCCTGTGCTGACAAGATGGCTGACAGTGTTATCCTGGGGTTAGTTTGGCTACAAGTCCCATGTGTGTCCCTGTGCTTCACACAGCATGACCCAGGGTTGTGGTTCTTTGTGGGATATTTGAGTAGAGTGTGAGGCAATGCATTCTCCCGGGTGAGTTGTGTGGAGTTTGTGTTAGGGGTGTGTGTGAGTGGAGCTGCTGGTAACTATGGTCAGTGCTGTCAGTCCTCCTTCCCACCCAGCCAGATATTCCACCATGGAACGTGCTTTCATTGAGGGAGTGCAAGTTGTCTTTCAGGATGTCAGTCAGTGGTGTCCTGCTGTTGGTTGGTGCACAGTTGCCAGCAGGGCCTTGTGCTCCCCACAGCAGTACCCAGTGTCAGCCATCTTGTCAGTTCTTTTTCACTCCCTGTGATGTGCGCATGGTTCAGGGTGGTGTTGATGGGCCAATTGTGAGGCTGACCAATATCTGTGACTACCACTCCCATCATGCTATTGCCTCCACCCCACTTCCCAGCATGCCCATACTGCCTTCCTTTTGAGTGGACTTCACTGTGTGTGAGTGTGACAGCAATGGCAAGATGGCTGACAGTGGTGTCCTGCTGTTGGTTGGTGCCCAGTTCCCAGCAGGGCCTTGTGCTCCCCACAACATAGCACCAGTGTCAGACATCTTTGAAGTGGCTTTTCACTCCCTGTGATGTGCGCATGGTTCAGGGTGGTGTTGATGGGCCAATTGTGAGGGTGACCAATATCTGTGACTACCACTCCCATCATGCTATTGCCTCCACCCCACTTCCCAGCATGCCCATACTTACTTGCTTTTGAGTGGACTTCACTGTGTGTGAGTGTGACAGCAATGGCAAGATGGCTGACAGTGGTGTCCTGCTGTTGGTTGGTGCCCAGTTCCCAGCAGGGCCTTGTGCTCCCCACAACTGAGCACCATTGTCAGACATCTTTGAAGTGGCTTTTCACTCCCTGTGATGTGCGCATGGCTCAGGGTGGTGTTGATGGGCCAATTGTGAGGGTGACCAATATCTGTGACTACCACTCCCATCATGCTATTGCCTCCACCCCACTTCCCAGCATGCCCATACTTACTTGCTTTTGAGTGGACTTCACTGTGTGTGAGTGTGACAGCAATGGCAAGATGGCTGACAGTGGTGTCCTGCTGTTGGTTGGTGCCCAGTTCCCAGCAGGGCCATGTGCTCCCCACAACTGAGCACCAGTGTCAGCCATCTTTGAAGTGGCTTTTCACTCCCTGTGAGGTGTGCATGCTTGGGTGTGAGCTTGCTGGGCCATGTGGGTGGGGGATGTTGGGCTGTGACTACCACTCCCATCATGCAATTGCCTCCACCCCCTTCCCAGCATGCCCATGCTTCCTTCCTTTTGACTCTGCTTCCCTGTGGGGTTGTGTGCCTGTGCTGACAAGATGGCTGACAGTGTTATCCTGGGGTTAGTTTGGCTACAAGTCCCATGTGTGCCCCTGTGCTTCACACAGCATAACCCAGGGTGGTGGTTCTTTGTGGGATATTTAATTAGAGTGTGTGGCAATGCATTCTCCCAGGTGAGTTGTGTGGAGTTTGTGTTAAGGGTGTGTGTGAGAAAAGCAGCTGGTAACTATGGTCAGTGCTGTCAGTCCTCCTTCCCACCCAGCCAGATATCCCACCATGGAACGTGCTTCCATTGCAGGGAGTGCGAGTTGTCTTTCAGGATGTCAGTCAGTGGTGTCCTGCTGTTGGTTGGTGCACAGTTGCCAGCAGGGCCTTGTGCTCCCCACAGCAGTAGCCAGTGTCAGCCATCTTGTCAGTTGTTTTCCACTCCCTTTGATGTGAGCATGGTTCATAGTGGTGTTGATGGGCGTATTGTGAGGGTGGGCAATATCTGTGACTACAACTCCCATCATGCTATTGGCTACACTGACTTGATCAGCATACACAGAATTCCTTCCTTTCAGTGAGCTTCCCTGTGAGGTGGTGTTGTAGTGGTGGCTACATATCTGACTGTGTTTGTTGTTTAGATTTGTGCCACTGCCTAGCTCTGTTTGTTGTTGGGTTTGTACATGTCATGACACAGTTACATATCACTATGAAATGGCATGTATTGTGTTTATCTGACTGACATACACATCTTGGGATGATTATCTTGTGGTTGGTGTGTATTTGCTGAGGGTGCATGGTTTGACTCTCCCCTTGACAGTGATGTGTGTGTATTGTCGCACAATATTGTGTACATTTGTTGTGTACTCACCAGGCTCTGGGATGTCTTCTAGTCCATATACGCTGACTGGTGGTAGGATGGCCCGCACCTTCTCCTCCCAGGGCCTGAGGTATACTGGTTTGGCAGGAGGGCCACTTCCGGTGTGTTGGCTCAAGAGATAGTCCTTCTTAAGCAGGTCCCTGACCCTCCTGCGCACGTCATACCACCTGTTCTGGATGTCTTCCTTTGTGCGCAAACATGGTGATTGTGCGTTCACCCTGTCGACGATCCTCTCCCACATCTTGGTTTTCTGCGACATGGGGGTCTGTTGGACCAGTGTACCAAACAGCTGTGGCTCTACCCGGAGGATCTCATCTACCAGGACTTCCAATTCACTATCTAGGAACTTTGGATTCTGCCTCGGGGGCATGGTGATGGGTGGTGGTGGTGAGTGATGTGTGTGGGGGTGTGCAAGTGAGGGTGTGTGAGTGTGTGTTTTGCTGGGTGTATGTGAGGGTGCTATTTGTTGAGGTGCTGATGGTGTGTGGCTGTGTGATGTATGAGCTGTGGGTGGGTGTGTGGTTGCTGTCTGTTGAGTGCTGGCAGGTAATTTGAATTTGCAAAGGATCATGGTAGGGATTTGTGTCCTTTATATGGGTGGAGTTGTGGGTGTGTCTTTGTTCCCTGTTTCCCCCCCCAGTATTTATTGGCTTTGTAATTGCTTGTTTGGCCTTTTTTTGTGTGTTTTTTCCTTTGTACTTTTTGTGCATGTAGGAGACGTTCTTCTGACCGAGTCGGACCCTGCAGTTGTCTCGTGCAAGCTTCTCCGATTCGTTCACGCTGTGTTTGTGCTGTTTTCTGTGCTGCGTGCGCGTCGGTCGCGGTGTATTGGGTTGCTTCGGCTCGCAGTTTTTTATGCGTGTCGGTCGTACGGCTTGGGCTCCGTGCGACTCGGTCGTGTTTTCCACGCGTTGCATCGTACTTGGCGGCTCGGATTTCGCGGGTACGTTTCGTTCGGGATTCTTCCAGGTGCGTGTCGGTCGGTTCGAATCGCGTGCTTTTCCGGCCGGATAGCTGTTTTCCGCGTGGTTCGGTCGGTCGTATTGTGTTCCGTACGAGTCGGTCGGATTTTGCACGCATTTCATCGTACTTTGCGGGTCGGGCTGCACCGGTACGTGTCGGTCGGAATAAATTCCGGCTCCGAGTCGGTCGGTACGTTTTCCGGCCCGAATCGGAATCGGCCCCTGAGTGTTTATGTAGTGCTATGACCTCGCGGTCTGCTGCCATCTTGTCTCTCAAAGCATCATTGACTCATCTATTATCGGGGTTAGCGATACTACTTATATTGGTATAAAGTTCGGGTCTCCCTAAGGATTTCATATTAGAGGAGCGATAGGCCAGCCATGGGATCAAGGAGGAGTTATCCATATTCATGCAATCTTGCGTGATCAGTCTGTTAAGAACTAACTCCTCCTGTGTCCAAACTGAGAGTCAGAGCATCAGGGGAACAGAGTCAAAGCTGATCAATAATATAGCTCAAACCCAGCTCTTTGTGCACAATTGTGAAGGGTGTGCTTTGGGGAACCCCTAACAGCCCCCTGAGAAATTTATTTTCAGCTGTTTGAATTGGGGTGACAGGCCCATACCCCAGATACCACATCCATAGCTGGCTATTGAAATGCACTTAGCCTTGAAAATTTCCAAGACTGAATTTATGTGGGTGCGCTCTAGCCGACGGGAGAAACCTCCTATGCTAAACGAAAGCCATCACATTATGGGTTATAAGCAAACACCAGTTGAGGGGGGCCTTTAACAGCTGAGTTTGGATGCAAAGTTATTAAAGGGGCCCACAAATTGACAGAAGATTTAAACAGGTCCCTCAGAACTCCATCAGGCCAAGGGGCTTTATTAGAGGGACGGCAGGAGATAGCTGGGGGACCTCAGCCAGTTGGAAAACAATTGTGTGACCGTCCCTGTCGTCATTCATCTGAACAGCCTCTTTCTCGTGAATATAGATGGCCTTGAAGTGCTTGACCCAAGCTTGTGGTGTAATAGTAGTTGCCTGGTTGGGGAGTTGGCCACTGTGAAAAGAGGGGACAATTTACCACTCGCCAAAAGGTGACACTGTCTTGCTGCATACTTGCAGTCAGGAGGTTTTCCCAGGCCTCTTCTTTCAGCTGGATCTTACACACCTTACTGGTCGAGCTGTATATTGCCCTGGCCCTTTTGACCTTATCTTGATACCAATTTATTTGGTGCATGAGTTTCAACAGATCCTTGTGTGCTTTAGAGCACTTTTTATCAAACCATCTAACTACTCGGGTCATTGAAGGAGCACCTGCTTTTCAAACAGCGGATTTAATTAACTTACTAATCTTCGAAAAAGGCAGCTTGATACCGCACTCTCCGTCCCTGGTCGGAGTGGAAGATTGGCTCTTTGTATAGGGGTGCTATATCAATGGTCTTTTTGTGCCAGAAAAATGTAGCCGACAAAGGGTTATGGTCCCTTAAATTATGCTACAATACTTTAAAATCTACAAGGGCTAAGGACAAACAAAAAGATACAAAAATGTAATCTATTGTAGTGCTATAACCTCCCCCCTTGAACATAGCTATCCTCTTGGCTATCTCTTCTTATCTTGAATCTATTAAATTGATCAAATGAGCCAGATAGTTTGGAACTCATGCCCATTTACACCCAACGGGACCCAACCTTCATCCCACAAAACAAGAGATTGAGATAGGTAAAGTGCACTTGTGTCCAAAGTAGCAGCAAACAGCCATTTTACACTCAAGACTCAGCAGCTGAAGTCCATTACACAAGCCCACTAACATTGTGAGAGTTTACACCTGGCTCTTGCCTGGGTTTCTCACCCAAAATCTTAAGCAAGAAATCAAACCAGATCCATGGAGCACAGAATATGATTCTCTCATTTGTCATTTGGAACAAGAATACATGTTATAGATAGTATCCCAAGTCATCTTAACTAGAGTGCAGCCCGAGTGGGCTAATTGTATTCATGCTAATCAAATATTCTTTGTCCAACTATAAATAACAAATTGCTGTTGTCATCACATTTTTCAAATCTCTACACTAGACATTGTCAATACACTCCTCTTGGTAAGTTGGACAACAGTTGGATAATAAGAATCGAAAATATTTATTCTTGCTTGAATGATATGCAAATAGTTAAATCTTGGTTTCTTCCTCTCCTAGAGTAGAAATGAAATAACAATTACAGAAAATATATTTTTATCTGCTCACGTACAATTAAAGGCCCCTCTAAATCCTTATCTATGCAAATCCATGTCATACCCATACCAAATGTCTTCATCCAATCAGCATGCTTAGAAAAACATTGACCAAGTCCAAATATCAACATCAAATTAAAGGCAGACTAGAAGGACAACCTTTAGAAGACAGAAGAACGCATGAATACATCTGATCCTCAGTATACCTTCAACTCTTCCTCAATGATTAAGTCCAAGGGTGTCAAGTCAAGTCAAAAAGTAATGTTTATTTAGACCATAGTCTTTAAACAACATTAAAACCCAATTGTGAATATTAAAACAATGCAGATTCTTCACCAATTCTATTAAAATTAATAGCCTATAAGCAGAATGGTAACGGCACGAATATCCCACACAATGTGACACAATAACATAATTAATTAATATGTTCAGTTCAGTTCAATCTCCTGAAAATTAATAGAATTTAATTCAATTTTATATTAATTAAAGCAAGGCAAAGTGCATTTTAATAAAAACACAACCTTAAAATCATTAAAATCATTAAAACATCTTCAGTTTCTCCCTAAAGAGACTTTTTATGGCTTTCATATAGTTTCCGATTGCAATAGCAATCTCAAGATTAGGCATCTCTGTAAGTAGGGCTACTGCCTGTTCTCGTGACTTAGTTTCATATTTTAAAAAGATTGGACATAGAAATAATTTCCGCTGAGCTAAAATTGAAACACAATCTACTAAAATGTGCAAAATATTGCTTTTTGTTCCCAACATACATTTACAATTTCCATCCGGCTGAATCATTTCTTCTTTTATTTTCTCATTTGTCAACCACGGGTTAATGCCAATTCTTAATCTTAGAATTTCACATCTGAGCCAATAGTTGGGTAATGTGTCCAAATAAGGATACCAGGCTTCATTCAACCATGGAGTTCTCATACATTGTACTGATTTTTTTGTTCTCAGATACTCCATATCTACATTTCTGGACAGTTCCTGCCCTTGGGATCTGAGTACGCTCTTAGTAAATTCTGCATGCAGTGTTTGTTGACAAATTCTCACTTTTAGGTTCTCACCTTCAGTAAGCAGTTTCTTTCTAGTTTCCTTAGCCCATTTTAGGCTACTAGACTGAATCTCCTTTCTGCACCATTGTGAGACCTTCTGCACTACTCCATGGTCCTGGCGTTTCCAGAACCTTACTAAAGACACTTGAGCCTGTATGCTCCATGCTATTGTTCCTAACTCAATTCTAATGGCCTGGATCATAGCTGAGCTCGGTAGTGACAATAAAGTTTTTAAACACTTCCCTTCTTCTGAGTCCCAACCGCTTTTACCACTTAGGTAAAGGACTTCTGCTCCATACAGTACTTGCGGGGGTATCATTGAACTATATGCCTTTAATAACGGTCTGTGGGACATATCTCCGTATTCTCGATTAAACTTTTTCAGCCCACAAGTCGATGTAAAGGCTTTTGCTTTCTGAGCTTCTAAGTGCGTATGCCACTTTAGTGCACTATCGAACCAGACACCAAGATATCTATATTCACTCACAATCTCCAGTTTCGTGGGGCCTAAAAACCAACTGAATCTCGTATCTCTTTTCCCAAAACATAAAATTTTTGTTTTTTCCATATTTACCACTAAAAACTTTGCCTCACAGTACTCTCTAAAAGCATTTAGTTTTCTTTGGAGGCCTAACTCGGTCTGGTCGAGAATCACCAAATCATCTGCGTACAATAAGCATGACACTTTGTTACCATCCATTCTGGGACTGGCGCTTCTGTCAACCTCTAGGGTTGCAGGTAAGTCTGCTAGGAATATGGCGAAAAGCAAGGGGGCCAGGACGCAGCCCTGTCTTAGGCCATTCTCAATTGCTATTTTCGGCGTCAAGGACCCCTCCTTATCCTTAATGACCTGTGCCCAGTTTCCTCTATGTAGCTCTTTTACTATAGCCAGTAAGCCTTCCGGTATATTATATTTTTCCAAAGGCTTTTACGGTCCACAGCAATGAAGCAGCAGTATAACTTCCCTTTTTGCTCTATTGACTTTCGCGCCACTGCCCATAGGGCGAAGCAGTGGTCTACAGTGGAATGACCTTCCTTGAAGCCCCCCTGTTCTACCGGCACAATAGAACATTGCTCCACCCAATCCTTAAGTCTACTCAATATTATTTTTGCGAAGACTTTTTCCCCAATATCCAACAAATTAATTAATCTATAATTTTTCGGAGATTTCATGTCACCCTTCTTGTGCACCGGTCTTATTACTGCTCCCTTCCAATTTTTACGGATTTTTCCTGTATCCAAGGTGACTAGAAACATGTGGGACAAAAATTCTGCCCACCAGTTCAACTGGGACTTTATTATGGAGGCTGGGAGATTATCGGGTCCTGCTGCCCTGGTTAGTTTTAATTTGGTTATCGTATTTTTCACATTCAATACTGAGAAATCTGGTTTTAGATCTTCTACTAACCCACTCCAGTTTTGCATCACTCCTTCTTCTGATGCTCTACGAGAGCCATACAATTCCTGCAAATATTCTTCCCATGCGGCCTCTTTTACCACACAATTCATAGCTCCCACCGGGTGTTCTGCAGCTGCCTGTATCAGCTTCCAAAACTGGCGTATATTCTTTGTTTCAATAGTTTCTAACAGTTTTCCCCAGCATTTTTCTTTATAGACTCTTTTCGAGCTACTAATTAGCATTTTATATTCCCTTCTCAATTTTTTAAGGTTTATAACTCTGTTCAGTTCATATTTAACACTAAGCCTACGTGTTTCTCTCCTTATCTCCCTCTTCATCTTTAAACAGTCCGCAGAGAACCATTTTACTTGCCTTACTGGGATTATATGTTGTTTTGTTGCATGTATTTTCTCATTTTTAGTTCAACACGAAGGCATTGCACAACCTGTTCTATTTTTCCTTCATACCATTCCAGGTTCTGCCCTCTGTCACTTCCCAAATCTAGCTTCTGTTGTAGTATTGCCAGCTTAGCTATATATTCATCTGTTAGCCTAGTTGTCACTCGCCTGGGGTACTCCACTTGTTGTAAAATTACTTTATCTCGTGGGCTCGGGTTCACATCTGAAATCTCAAACTGCAGTGGATTGTGATCACTACCTTCCCTGTGACAAACCCGAAACCCCTTAATTAAGGCAAAGTTCCAGGCAGACGTAAACACGTAGTCTATTGGGCAATTTTGTGTGCCTATTTTAAATGTTTTCTTAGCTGGACAGTCTGATTCTGACCTACCGTTCAGGCAAAATAGGCTCTTTGTCCCAAGTAGTTTTCTAAATTTATATCTTGGTTTGAGGAAGCACAATCTGGGAAGGTCGCTAATCTTATGTCATAAGCCTCCAAAATTTCCGTATACCAACGGTCTACCTTCTTTGGGTGTAATTTATGATTGAAATCACCCATCATTAGAATTATATCCGTGCCGTATTTTTCACATAAGGTGTCTATATCATCTTTAAAATAACCCAATTCAGTACCATATTCCTCGGACACCCACATTGCATATACACATTTATGAGGATTAAGTTTTCATATTTTTTATATACAACCAACAGAAATAACCTGCATACAAGCAGCCATTTACATTTTACGGAAAGTGATGTCACATTCTTCACTACTTTTGTAGACAAAAGGGTCATAATCCCACCTGCCGGGCGCCCAAACCTTTTTTTCTTTGCTGGGTGATGGAGTTGGATAAAGCCATCAATTATTAGGGTTTTGTCGCATAGCCAAGTTTCCTGTAAGCATATGATCTCGGTACTTTTGGCTAGCTCTTTTAAATTTTCTTGCGATCCGCCATCCTGCCATGAATGACCCCCCGCCACATTAGGATGGCTGGGGGGTCCGCGGCGGACGGGAAGACCGTCCGCCGCTTTTCCGCCGGTCGACTCGTCGACCAGGCGGAAAACTGCCAGGATATGGTGGCGGTGTCTGCAAGACACCGCCATCCACATTATGATGCCGGCGGAGTCTTGCCTTTCCATGGCGGCCGCCATGGAAAGGCATGCGGTTTCCGCTATTGGGGGCCCGTTGCGGGCCCCTAGAGTGTTGGGGGGGTGGGGGGTGCACATGGGGGGTACCTATGGCACCCCCCTACATTGGCATGGACAAGGTGGCAGGCACCGCGTGGTGCCTGTCACCTTGTGCATGCCAATACTAACGTGCATCCACAGCATTGTGGCGGGCGGTGCTGTGAGCACCGCCCGCCACAATGTTGTGGATGGGGGATGCCACCGCCACGGTGGTGGTGGCATCCTAATGGCCACAGCGGGACCGCCGCAACTCTGGCGGACGGTCCCACATGCTGTTACGGTGGTGGGCGGACTTCGTCCGCCCGCCATCATAATAGGGCCCATAGTTTGAGGTTTTATAACCAAAGCTAACCATAACTTCACTTTAACATTTGCTTTATTTCAGTGTTTTTTTAAAATCATGTATGATTTTCCCTGCTCCCAACCCTCCACAGGTAACCAACTCATCACTACACGCTGTCTTTGATGCCCTGCTCCTACCCCACCATATGCAGTAAAAAAATTAACATCTTTATTTCCAAATAGGAATGCTTCTTAAACGCTAATTTCTTTATAACTACTAAAAATATTTATTCTAAACTAAGTAAACGTGTTTCCTTCAGTGACGTTCTATTTTTATGGTGAGTTTGGTGAAGTCCTGTTTAGCTCTTTTTTCTGTATCAGGAGCAAGGAATCCCAAGGAAGTTAAAATGGGAAATATCACTTTTTGGAGAATTCCACTGAACTGCACCAGCTACTAAGAAATTTAAAAAAAATTATTCTCAATGGAAAATGTGACATAACCATAACTACAGAAGTGCTATCAAGAACCCTTAGTAACCTTTTGAATAATACTTCAGCCAACACATTTACTTCATTGTTTAAAAAAGATGTGTAATTTTACATTTAACATAGCTTTTATATCCTGGTCCAGCTATTTCTTGTGTCTATTTTTTATGAAGGTTGTGCACAGGTTAGCCAGCAGAGGCAACTTGGAGCTGTGCCCTAATCCCCGCCTCTTCGGAGAATATGTTATCAGGTGTTTCTTATGTAATTATGTTATCGTACTGTAATATTATAAAATTACACATGACCTTTCTGGACAATTATAGCATTAAGATTAGATTCTATCCACAGAGCAGAGGTTATTGGATCTGATACTCACAGATCTACCTGTGCCAGCATCATAATGCATCTACAATTTCTAATTGCTTTGAGAACTAGGTCTTGACAGCCAGAAACCATACTCTAAAAGTAAGCTGATGAAGGAAAAAAAGTTCAGTTTGATGGGGTTAGAAAAATCAAGGCTAACCCTTTCCCATCCACAGTATAATGAGCACCTTGAATCCAAAATGGAGACAGTATTTAGCACTCCTGGTGCATGCTTACAACTGTATCCTAAATAACATCAGTGGCAAAGCTGTCCACCACAGTTCTTTCTGGGAGGAGGACAAATGATTTGTGGCATACTAGAAGCATGAAGGCTGATGCATTTGGAAAGTGTGGTGGTGGAATGTGTGGTGATTGAGTCTGGGTGCACAGGGGTGTATGTGATGGGTGTGTGGAAGGTGATGGGAATATATGTGAAATGTAGACCATGGATACAAGAAATGCAGTTGGCATGGTTCTTAGGAGAATGCGGCGGTGTTTATTCATTCCTCTGCCACTGCTGTAAGCTTTTATATACCACTAAACTTCAAGGCACTGCAAGCCATGCCCAAGTGTCTTTTCAAAATGATGCCTTTCCTATAAATACCCCACAAGAGGAAAACTCTAACCCAAACTGGTAGGATTTACACCCCACAGGATATGCAAGTGTACTAAATGGCAAGGGGCTAGTCCCCATCTTCAAAGTACTGGACGTTAAGTTGGAGCTCCATCCCTTCTCGAAGAAGGACACTGATTTCAATACAGAATTCTGGTGACTGTGCTATGGTACTTCTAGAAAATGGAACTGATTAACATCCATTTTTGTCACTGCTAGGGCCAAGCTCAAAAGAACTACTGAATCTCTGCTTGTCTACCATGCTACTACTGTGAATATGCCTACATGAAGTTCCCATCTAGCCAAACGACTTAAAAGACATGAGCACAGCACCTAGAATCACTCTCTTTCTGAATGATGGCTCTGCATCCTAAGCACACTCTTCCCTACACAACCTTTTATTTTGTTTGACTACCCCTGAATCTGCCCTTTTTGTGAAGAAGCCCAGTACCAAGTTGGTCTGTACATTGGCTGGATAGAAAAAAACCTTAAGAAAGATTTGACTATTCCAATATGTGTTATTGTGCATGTGGGCTTACACATCATTTGTCTCCCAAGGTCTGAAACCTTTCGGCCCCAGTCATCACCAAGGCCAGGGAGCAGGTGACCCACAGTTACCCAGACCCTCAGGTGGTGAGATAGCTATATTTTAATAGTTCAACCAATTATGACCCTAAACTGATACAGTTACCAGATAACGATCAACACCCCTGCTCATCGTATAGACAAGCTCACCAACCCTGGTGGCTCTCTGCGTACTGGCAACCAGGACACCATCAGACTGGAGGCTAAGAACGGTAAAAAGGAAAAAACAAGGCGCCAAGTCTTTCCCATCAATGCACTCGGAATCTAGCACCCCTGTATCCATCAGGACTGTCCCAATGCTACTCCAATTTAGCAAGGAGCTTTAAAGAGCACTACATCATAGTGTGCCAACAGGAAGCGTCTGCTCCCAGAATCAAGCAACATCTCCTATCTCTCGTTGACTGTATGCTTGTCTTTGACTCTGTATAGCTCTTCACTGCCTTTTGGCTAGGTTTGAGCTATATAATTAGCATATCTATTCATACAAATATGTACATACATAGTGTAACAAAGTGAATTAATAATTGGGGAGGTGGTAGTCCACCACAAGTAATAGTAGGCCTCATGTACTAAGAATCGGTCCGGTGAAAGTGGTTGCAAATTGCACATGGATCTTTATTAAATCGATTCTGATTTTGTAAGCTGACATATGTATTAATGGGTTGATTCACAAAATCAGTATTTGTAGTTGGTTGCATTTGACCTATCTCATAATTATGCATGAGGTCAGTTCCAAATTGTGACCCAATACAATTGTCTACGATCACAGGGATGGTGGCCTGCTGGGGTCAGCAGACCATCATGTCTGTGATTGCTTTTCAATAAAATAATCTTTTTTTTATGATGCACCTCATTTTGCTAACAGGAAAATGGAATATGTTTAAAAAAACCTTTGCAAGCATTTTTTTAGGAGTATGCAGTGGTCCCACAGACCACTGTGTACCCCAGAAGAATGATCTTCAAACTTCACAGAGGGAAAAGAGATCATTTAGGGATCCGTCCCCATTTATGAGTGAGTTACCACCTCCTTTGAGGTGTCTGTAAAATATTAATATTGTGCAACTGGATTTCGGTCATAACATTAATACATACCAAAGTGAATTGATATTTGGAAGGGATGCCCTTAAAGTGCCAATCCCAAATACCGCAAAAAACCTTTTTGAATTATGAAATGGGTTAGTATGTTTCAAAAAGGGTTTTAGTATTCACAAACACTCTGATTTACCGAATCAGAGGTTTTGTTAATGCTAAAACGCTTAGTATGTGAGGCTCAGTGTTAGTAACCTGTTAGGTCCAGTCAAAGGTTTCAACAATTTAAATCTGAGCTCAACTCCTGATAGCTATGGCACACTGGAGACAGACTTAACTTATTGAAAATGTGTAAACATTTTAGAAATACCAAACATTTAAAAAGTTAAAAACACAACACAATATAAAAATCCCACTTCAATTTATGAAAATCGAAGAAAATTTTATATGCATAATGTCATCAAAATGACAAAAATCCAATAAGGGGAATAGAAGATATGAATTTTTAAAGATATAGGCAAAAATGTGGCAACTAAAAGTAAAGCGCTAATCAGTGATCACTGTTCGTAAGTGACTGGGTCCTAGGTACGATTTAAGGCTGACAGCAATGGAGAACTGTTCAGATACACCAAGCAAGTTTATCCTGGTCAAACATTTTACCTTAAGACTTAGGGCCTGATTTATATCTTGGTGGACAGGTTACTCTTTCACAACAGTGACGGATATCCCGTCCATGGAAATATAAATCTTATTACATCCTATGGGATTTATATTTCAGAAGACGCCAAGATCTGGGTTGGCTCAGATATTGCACCCTGGACCTATCAATATTATATGCTCTGCGTTTCTTCCGACCCCTCGATATCTCGAACTGGAAGAGTCTGTTCATATGGGAACTCAGAATGCCCATGTATTGGTGCAGAGAATGAATGGGCAGGCCCAGGATCACATTAGCTATTAACACTTTAATCTTCCCCTTGAATGCTGTCCATATGTTGCTGTTTTAACAAATGTGCCACCCCGTCCCCTTCTGCTGAGGAATCTACAAATCAACTTTGAATTAAGTTTTGCTTATGGTTAAGTCACAACACCGATTTTCATGTTATGGAGTAGAAAGATATCCTATTTGTCAGGAGGGTGAGATGGATTGACTCCTCAGCTAAGCATCTGAAAGGGGATTGTATTGTTAGCAATTGCCATTATCCAAGTTTAGCTCGCCACCTGATATAATGACAGAGCCAGAAGGCCAAGGGCTTTAATCCCATTCCATTGTTTTTTTTTTTTAACAAACATTTAAAACCTTCAGAGGATTCTGCACCCCAGCGATTATTGCCCAATGCCAGGGTGGATGATGGTCGACTACCCCTTGCGGTTACCAATAGGTTGTCTGCCCTATCAGGCTTAGAGGATACTGACTGACCATAATTTAACCGTAAACTCTCCGAGGGTCACGAGAACCAGGTCAAATCTTGCCCTTGCCCTGGAAGGTCTTTGTCCTTCATTACTGCTAACAGGATAAACTCTTTGGTTGATTTAGTCAGATGGAATGCCACTGGCTAGCAGTCAAAGCTACAAGATCAGAATTGGAATGGTTACATCTCTAAATTCGATATAGTGATGCTGCAAGAAACTTGGATATTGGAAGATATTGTTTGGTATGGCTACTAGAGATTTTCCGCCTCTGCTATTGTCTCACCAGGGCACAGAGTACTGGGAGGGCTGGTGACAATGATGTGTATTTCAAGGGTTCTTAAGGATGTTCCAGTTGTCTGTAATCATCAGGGGATACTAACTTTGTGGCTTATTCTTATTAATATGTTAATTTGTTTTGTTATTTGTCATTAACTTTTATAATCCAGTTTGTGAGCTCGGATCGACACTCTAGCTGATATTCTGACTACTTTAAAACATGAATCACTTGGTGTATCTAATACATTTCATGCTATAATAGATGGAGATTTTAATGCTAAAATAGGTACCAATGCCACTATGCAAGAGCCATTTGCGGTTAAGGATAATCAAGCTTACACTCAGGTTATTGATTGTGGGGGTCAGAAACTTTTACAGGCCCTTCTGATTTGTGGATTACTTAATACAGCTGAAATTGTGGGTGATCTATTTAAACAGACACCCACTTTCTTGGGCAGGGTCAAGGCACAATGATTGATTATATTTTTTTACTGAAGATTTGGGTCGGATGACTCTTTCTGGGGGAGGGGGCAAGTGATAATGAGCATAGTGACCATAACCCCATAGAATTGGTACTTGATCTACCTAATAGTAGACAAACAAACAAACAAACAAACCCTGGGGCTGACTGATCTGGGTCTAAAGAATAATGGGCCTAGGGTAAATTGCTGCAGAGCCCATTTTCCGTCTGTGTTGACTGCCTAGGGTGGGATCCAACCTAGTTCTGATTATTGATTACTTGTTAGCAGATTAACCCCACACCAGTTGAAATTCTATAAACCGTAAACCAGCTAGGAGTTCGATAGCACGTGCAGAGCTGTGAATAAAAGGTTACACCTAGCTCTTAATTGTAAAACCTAGCAATCAGATACTGGTAGCAGCTGCTAGGCTGGACTGTAAGCAGTCCATTAGAAATAGGAAATTGGAAATCAAGGAGGAAATGTGGGAGAGTCTTGTTCAAGCATGCAAAGAAAAGGATACCTCGAGATTTTCGAACATTGCAATTAAAGTGAACATTAGTACTTCTATGACAGAGGGGCTAGGGTTTATTATTAAATTTGAGGGTTGGTTGGACCATTTAGGTAGATTTACTCCTTTAGGGAATATCCTGGTAAAAGCGAGACGGTTGCAGCTTTACGTTCTCCTTAGAGATTAGATTTGACCTTGAGGAAGTCATAGGGGCAATTTTAAATAATCCATCTAAAAAGGCACCAGGCCCAGATGGGGTGCCGATGGGCTTTTATAAAGAGAACTTTTCTTTGTGGGTTCCCATCAACACCAATGTTCTTAATGCTGCACTCGCCCAGAAAATACGGCTTGCATAGTACCTGTTTTTAAGAAAGGCAACAGGAAGGGCCCCCGGTGTTATACACCAATTTCTCTGTTGGATTCAATGGTGAAGATTGTGGGGCGTATTGTTTTACATAGGATTGGGGATTGGACCAAACAAAACCATATCCTTAGCTTTGTGACGTATGGGTTTATAGAAGGTCTTGGGACCCATGAAAAGTGTCTGAATTTGCATCTTTTGATAGGGAAGTACCAGATCACTAAAAAGGGCTCATTATATCTCGCTTTTATAGATCTTAGCAGCGCCTTTGATCGGATAAATCACTTTAAACTCTGGTGCAAGTTATCTAAGTTAAGTCTGCCCCATCCAATAGTTGAATTTCTATAGGCCTTGCATGCAGGGTTAGTGCATCAGTTAGGTATGGTGTGAATGGCAATTGCACCTAATCTTTTAACTTGTCCATGGGTATTCGCCAAGGATGTGTTTTAACCCCCATTTTATTTATTTTATATATCGATGGGCTGTACTCCTTTTTGGTCACACAGAAGAAGGATCTTCCTAAAGACAAAGCAAAGTGTCTGCCAGCTTTACTTTACCCTGAGGATGAAGTTTTACTCTCACACATGCCAAATGGCCTGTGAGGTCTTATAGATACTTTTGCCAAAGTTATGGATGATTTAGACGTGGAAGTAAATATATCTAAGATGTATTATATGGTGTGTGGAAAGCACCTACGAAAAACTGCACCCATGTTGATTAAGGAACAAAATATTAGGTGGGTTAGCGATTTCTCTTTCCTGGATGTCACTTTCAATTTCTTTGGCAGTTGGATGCCCTGCATTTCGAAATGCTGCTCCCGCTTTAACCACTCTGTGGGGGCCTTGTTTGGGTTTGCTTCTAGAAACGGAAATAAACCAATTGTGCCTTTATTGGAGGTGTACAAACTTAAGCGTCTACCTAGTATGACTTTTGGGGCATCTATCTGGGGTTAGCTTACAACAAGAGGAGAATTGTTTTTGTGTGTTGGACCATGTAGTCCCTCTTTTTTTCTGCATGAGGAATTGGGCTTAAGTTTTGTAGAAGCCCGCATCAAGCTTCCACTACTTCTCCTATGGATCATGGGTTGGGGGAATACACATACTGAATTTAATCAGTAGATTAATACTGATTGTTTAGCTTGTGATCTGGGGCACACAATTCCACGGTTGAGTTATATCAGGAGTACTGCAGAAACCTTGGGAAGACCGGAGTTATATTTATCCCCACATCTGTTGACCCAAAGGGAGTGAGGTTTTGTTTAGAAGGAGTTTCTGAGATTTGCATCTGCTGCTAGAGAGGTGAAAGAACTGTGGAAACCATCTTTCAGAATGTATAATATGTTTAAGACGTGTGAGGGTATTGAACCTCATTTCTCACAGTTCAAAAATGCTTGGGAAAGGTCACTCCTGGCTAGGTTCCAATTGCCTTCTGTCAGATGAAATCTTTGTTTCCCTTTGTGACAGCATGATATAAAATCTATTTTATTTTGCCCATGTGATGGAACTTCCCTTCTGACACTGATGCACTTTAACCTCTTTTGTAAATATTTGGAAACTTTTAGACAAAGACATTAATTACCTATTTTAGCTCAGAGCTTTCAAAAATGTAGACCAGCCTTTTATTATCCCTGTATGTTATCTGATCCTGTTGTGTGTTTTTCAGCGGGGGGGGGGGTTAAAAAATGTCCTGTCTCTACTTCAGGACAGTTTTCACACCTCATTAAGGAAGAGCACCGACTGGCAGCTACTTTCAGGCTTATGCAAAATAGCCACCAGGAGCTTCAGGCAGGGAAAAAGTAACTTTCTAAAAGTTACTGTTCTTAAATATTTACTAAAATCCAACTTCACCATTGAATTGTTTTTTTTAATAGTTATTAAAAATAGTGAACACACTATTTCTCGAGATGGCAGAATTAATATTTAATCTGTACTCTAGTTTTTTTCATATGATAGTAAGAGCCCTCCACAATGAAAATAGCATTGGGGTGTGTGACTCTGGGGACATGGTATAATTACATTTATACTTGTCCCCATTTTAAATACCTTGCATCCTAAATTGTGGGCTACAAGGCCCACATAGGGGTGACAAAATAATGTTTAAAAGAAAGGTTTTTCCCTTGTAAAAGGGTAATTTTGGTGGGTCATGCTGCAGTTCAAAACTGCAGCAATCATACTACATTACTACGACTGAAGCATTATTTTTCTTGTCATACTCATGAATGCACCATAAGTGCTGCAGTTCACAGGTGACACTTAACTTTTGATGCCATGGGTGTAGATTCTGCACCATATACTATGGCCTTACTGGGGAGTTAAATATGCCAATCAAGGTTTAGCCAATTTTGACATGTTTTAGGGGTCAGAGTACATACACTGGGCACTGGACGGCAGTGCCCCCGAGTCTAATAAGCAGAAATAAAATTCAGCAAAAAATAGTGGTGACCACACAAGAAAGAAGCATTTTCTCACACATACATATAAAAATACATACATGCATTCATATATACACCATGCCTGTGTTCTAGCTATGAGTCCTCAATCCAGACCCTTTGTTTCTACTTTGTTTTACTCCTTTACAGGCTGTAACTGTGTTTTTGTTGTTTCCACTAGTTTCTCAGTGTTTGTTATTAATAGGATAAACAATAATATATGTTTGTAGATGTAAAGTAAAAGCAAAAAGGTTTTGGCTGGAGGTTTGCAGTTATGATTTTCCATTATGATGTTTGCAGATGGTTAGTGCTGACAAGTAGCATTCATGAACAGTATACATTGTGTTGTGTCCCCCATCTAGCCTTAAAGGTAACTGTAGAGTCCTACATAGTATCCCATCGCACGGTTACTCCTGCTTCTGGTGATCGTTAGTGGCTGCACATGGTACATGGTGCATACCACTCAAGTGCCTTAATTTATCATTGTATTTTCTCTGTTAACTTTTATTGTTTGTGATATTGTATTATGTTTGCTAATTGGGCTGCATTTTATGTACCTGTGTTTATATATATTTTGAGATGTTAGGAGAGTGTTGGGTTTTTATGAAAACACACAACTCTGTATGGACACCCATTTATTGTTTTGCAGTGTAATAATTGTGTTGTGCTGTACCACAACTCACCCCCGCATCACCTCTTTGGAGTTACCACTGGCCTGCTTGTCCACAGCTAAACAGATAAGCAAGGAGGATCTTGGGCCAACTTTTCCTAGCAAACTAAGTACCCAGTGCACTGGTTAGTGGAGAACATGCCAAACTCTGCTTTAACATTGCTGGCTTGGCCATGGGACTGCCAGGATCAGGGAAAAAGACTGGCAGATGCAGTCATGGAACTTCTCTTCAACATTTCAAGACAAGGCGCTCCAACATATGCACTGCATAGAACGTTTTTGTTTAGATAACACTTCAGCAGACTTTGGCACAAGCCCTTGCAGCTTTACCCCTTGCTTTATACACCACAGCACACATTCTTTTAAGGCTTGCACTGTACACAGTGCATGATGTACTGGCTACCAACTGTCCTGCTGAGCTAGGTGGGATATTCCATGCAAATTATGATGGCTTTGAATTCCCATCAGGCCATCACAATCTGTAAATCATAAAGCTGCTGCTCTCCTGTGTGTCTTTTGCTCTCCTAGAACATATCTGCTGCCATCAGATCGTGTAAGTGCTTTTGCACATCTTCCACATTGTAAGGACTAGGCACCTAGGCCATGCTCTGAATAACCCATAAATCTTCAGTTGGATGCTTTGCTTGTACTGGTGAACCTGTACAATTTCCAAAGGGTGAGAATACACCTGATTGTGATGCAGGGTTAGTTTCACAGAGTCTGGTGACAGGGATTCACCAATGTCCATTTTTTTCTGTTTGTACTTTGGTCCCTTATGAGGTGTAGCTGGCTGATGTCTGAGTCACAGTGACTAACAGATGCACCACTCAAGTCAAGGGCCGCATTGTGTTAGTGTGCCTAGAGCCATGGCAACAGTTGCTGTGACATTGGATGACAGTGTGTTGCCAACAGTGACCATCAGTCTTTGCATCAGGAGGCCTCCTGACAGTGTCAACATCCCTAGAGCTTCCTTTAGAATAAACTGCCTGCAGATACTTTCTATCATGCGTGCTGATCCTTTGACCTTCTCATGAAATTCACAAAAGATGATAGGAGGAATGCATGCAAATAGTCTCAACTATTGGTAATCTCTCTGATAGCATTCCAATCAATCGTTTTGCGTTCACTGTGTCACTCTAGATAGAGGTCTATCTTCTGTACTAACTCTGCTCCTTATGGAAATAGTCCACTCTGAACTCTAAATTTTCAGGAAGATAACCTCACCCATTAATTGTTTCTCTAGTAGCTTCACAATCCTAATGTATCTGGTCCTCCCAACTTTCTAGGCATGTCAACAAGGAATAGCTGGTTCGAATGAGGTACTGCTCTTCTCCTTCCCTGTTCTTTCGAGGGGGATCTTGCAAACAATTTCACCGGGCAATCAAAGGCACGCTTTCTCTTCTCTTAGGTATGAGTTGGACATATGTTCTATATAACAAGAGGGCTAGTCCACCCAACTGTTACAACTGCAGCTGGTATAGATGTTTTCTGCAGAAGGGCTTGAAGATAATGGTGACCAGTAAGCTGATGTCTAGTGCAGCTTGGGACATTTAGACTTCTAGGTCCTCATATAGAGCACCTCTTTAACAGTAGAGAAGAGTCACTTTGGGTTTTAGTCTCTTACTCCTGATCTTTCAGTTCTTTGATCTGTTTGTGTTTCTTCCATCAAAATCATACTTTCCCTCAGTGTGTGTCTCTCCTCCATCATCTATGTGCTGAACAGTTCATTCAACATAAGTCAGCAGAGCCCTTACTTTTGCATGTGGCAGGAGCTGGCATAATGTGCAGGTGGCTGGTACTGTGAAATGACCTGGCAGATAATTGGTGCCCGATTATAAGACTTCCCTTTGCATGGTAGCTCCTGGGAGGGCTGGGCATCCCCATGTTCATTGCTGGATCTGAATTATTTTATAAAAGGAACCTTCCAGGAAGTGTGGCCAATTATTGAAAGCTGCTGTAGACACAGATGGGGCTCACAAAATTAAAGTGGGCCAGTGGGTGGCAGTTTTGAGAAGAGATCAGGAAAAGGCATGGCCTGTCAAGCTTCAGGCAAACTGTCCGAGAATCCCAGTTATCCCTGGGGTTCTCCAGGGGTATTGAAGGATCCAAATACCCCACAGGAGAAATAAGGAGAACCAGGAAGAAAGACAGAGAGAGAAATATACATATGGAGAGAGATTATAGCTACAGGGTTGGGGTTAAACTGATATGGGGGAAGGCTCTGCATTGCTGCTGATTAAACATTGTCTTTCAGTCCCACAGATCAGCAAGCCTGCCTGGAGACTTGAGTGTTTGCTTGTTATCAGGCAAGCTGCAGTGGCAGGGTCCAGCCACAATTGCAAACAAGATCTCCCGGCTGTGATGAGGGTTTTGCAACAATATCAAGATCGTGAAATAACTGTAAAATAGTTTTATATGACATTATTCTCCTTCTGAGCCCATTTACTTGGATGGATGGCCAGTGCCCCACAGTACTCCTCTAGCTGGGGTCTTCTCTGACAACCAACTGCCCTTCCAGGCTTTACTAGTCAGATCAACAGCTACCGGCTTGTTGGTGATCAAATGCAGGCGATGTGGGAGATCCAGCGAGATAAACCAGTCATATGTCTCTAACTGGAGAGGGTGAGCAGGACAAGGTGTCCTACTGCAGGCTCGGGATAAGTCGGTTTCTTCTCAGGGCCCCTCCAGCACAGTGGTAGCAAGCTGAGAAGATGTGAGCACTGAGAAGTTGTAGCCCCTGCAGCAGGTGTTCTCCTTAGCAGGTTCCACTCGGAAGAACCCAGAGCCGCTCCAGAAGGCTCCAAGAATAGTCTCTCCTGCCAACTCAGAGTTACTGTGCTGTCTGCCTCCCAATATAAAACTCCTAATAATGGACTTTTATGTTTCTGTAAGAAGCAGCCATCCTCTTTCCCTGCCAGACCCTGTGATGTCATCTGACTCATTGGAGCCTACTGCTTGCACCCTGGGTTAACTAACCGGGGCACCCATGTGCTTAATCTACCTGAAGCCTGCCCAGTCGCACTGCAACAAGATATCCCAACTATAGGGCCTATTTTCAAACTTGTCACTCAGTTCAGCGCAGCAAGTCACCTTGCTGCGCTGCACTGCTTGACAGGGAAAGTGCAGGAATGAGCCGTATTTAAGGCAATATGGCGCATTCCAGCCTTTTCCCTTGTGCTGGCGTCCTTTTGGCAACCTGGCGCCAACACAGGCACCCTTGCACCATGGTGCAAGGGTGCCTCTGTTGCATGCAGGATTGTTTTTGTGCAGGAAGGGACTCCTTCCTGCACAAAAACAATCCTGAGAGGCATATTCCTCCTTCTATGTGTGCTGCAGAATAACAATATTTCTCCTCGTTATGCCTCTCCTGTGAAGGCATATCTTTTTGCGCATTCCCCAGCCTACCATATCTGGTAAATCTGGGAATACATAAAAACCATGGGAGTTGCGTGGGAACACCCTCGTAACACCCATATACAGGCGTTCCCCAGGCAGAGTACGGCAACGCAGAGATTTGCGCTGCGCTGTGTTGCCTTACTGCAGATTTAAAGAGCCACTCAGGGCCGCACACAGTGGCCTTGCGTGGCTTCATAAATCACATGTAAGGTTTGCGTTACTCTGGCACCATGGTTTGTGGTGCAAGAGAGACGCAAACCAGCTCATAAATAGGCCCCTAAGTGTTCAGGAACTCTATGCATTCAACATTACTCCCTAACCAGTTTAGCCAGTGCTGGAGAAGCATAAAAATGTACAGTGGACAATCACAAACCACCTAGCCTGCCCACATGAGAGAGGCAACTCACTAAGCACCCTGGCTCTCCTGAGGGGAGAAGTAAACAACCCCATTAGCCTCATGAGCCACCATTCTTCTACTTTTGAACATATGAATAAATATTTTAAGAGGCATTCCTGCTCTTGATGTAGGGCACAGGGGCCTGGCTATGTTTTTCAAGTTGGGCTTCAGTCTGCCCTGGTCACTTGAGCCTGTACGGTGTTCGATAGTGATTTCCTGGCATCACTATGGGTCCATGGAGAAACCATCCTAAATTGGGACTGGCAAAGTGCTGTTCTCCTAACAAGCCATGTGGCTGTGGACTGCGTCCTTCCTGAATCCCATAGAATACTGAACTGAAGGTGGCAGGGGCCACCAGCCCCAGCACTCCAGGCAGCTTAAGCGGTTGCCAGGCTTTCATCCTCAAACAAAGGTGGACCCTCTGCCAGTGTTGAGTCCACCAGGTACGAGGTTGGATGACCCAGGGCTGACCAGCTCAGGGTGCTCTGATCCCCCTGGGAGACGAGCTCTGGGTGTTTAGCCTAGCTAAGGGCAGTGGAGACCTGGCCAGGATACACAGCTGCATCTAATGTTCACTTTCATGGCACACAAAGGAGTTTTAGTCCCAACCCTCTTGGAAGCTAGCTAACATTCTAGAGGGACCACCTCCAGAGGATGATAAAATAGCTTCATTTCCATGCCCATTCCGTGCTTTGCCTCCTAAAAGTGTAGGTGAGAATTGTTTTTTTGGTATCCATTCAAACATACGTTTTCTTTGACCTCACAAACTGGACAAAAAATTGGAAATTATTTTGTATTTTAGCAATATGGACACTTAAAACACTGCAGGTGAATAACAGCCTCCTCCCCATTTTGCAAATACCCTTGAAGAAGGCAGTAGGAGACAGTGAACCCTCTTCTTTGTAAAAACCTGGACCAGACGACTGCTGCTCATATCTGTAAGACAAACCTGTACGCTGCATGGCCTCTCCTCTAAAGCTTCAAAGTTAAAAGAAAACTGAACTGCAGACAATCTCAAAGAAAGATCCCAGTGAGAACCATGGAACTAAATCTGCAAGATTAAACCATTATCGGTGTTCAACACTGACTCCTTGTCCAAAAGGTCAGCCTGTAACTGATGGTGTGCTCACTCCTCAATACTGCAACAGATGTAAAGGTTAGGTACACAAGCAAGGAACAGTGAAACAGTGAAACAGTGGTTGTGAGCTGGAATAATCCTGTAATCGATGGGAGGGCCACCTTGGATTCTGTTATCTTGACGCGCCATCTGACTACTATAAGTAGGTCATGGTCTGTCCTACTCAGCAGTGTAGGGAGCGCCTTCCTCCTACTGCAGATCCTGAGGCTGTGTCAGTAGTCCATCGCTATGAAGACCCTACTCTTCTCCACGCTGCTGGCAATAACAACAGCCTATATATTACCGTATGGTAAGTACTTAGACTCTAAGGCCTAGATTTACCAAACTGTCACAGAAATTGCTGCGCTAGGGGAGTGAAGGAAAGCACCTGTTCTACAGAGATATGGCACTAGCCTTCTCTCTCCCTAGTAATGGTGCACAATTAGGCTGCCGAATGCCACGCACAAACCTTTGCGCTATAGTGCAAAGGTGTCTGCATGAGTCTAGCATATCCCAGTAAAAGAAATACTGTCTTTAAACTAACTTTAAAACTTTTCCCACTTCAGATGTATGTTGGACAGTGCAGTACACATATAAAGTGAGAAAAGTTAGGAGAAATAAAAGCATTTCTCCTTTTATTTTAACATCTGCTTCAAAGGGGTGTTATTTTTTAAGTAAAGTCATGTCTACTGTTGTTAATAGAGAGGAATTTTCATCAACAACCATGGGTGATTGCATGGGAATGCCTATGTACCACCCATGGAACACACCCTTGATGCAGAGGAACACAAAACAGTGCTTGGCTCTCCTTTGTGTTTCTTTCAGGCAACTTTCCAGCACAAAATATTTTGTGCTGGAAAGTAAATCCAACAAGAAACATTTTGCACAGGTTTGCGCCACATTTGTTAAGCAAGCCCAATGCAAGAGATTTGTTCATCTGGCCCTTTTAGAATATGCAGGATGCTAAACTCACTAAACCCACTACTTCAGGGTTCTTTTTGGTTAGGCAGCACCCAAGCTGCAAATTCCCAGAGAGTCTCTCTAGTAAGGGAAAGTTCAAATGGCATTTTCCAGCATTTAGCTTTTGGCTTTGTTTTCCAGATGTGCATAAGTTATCAAAACTAATGGATCTCTATGCTCTCCCACTGAAAATCAGCTGATACTCACAAAGGGCCTAGCCATATACAACACATGTTTACCTTATTGTCAGAGGGTGCATACTTACTATATTGCATGTGTTATATTGCATGACAATAATAGTGCATGCAATGCATCCACCTAACCACTGCAGGACCTAGGAAGTATAGGTAAGAATATCTGGGCCCTTATTACACATAGGGCACAAGCATCTGTGGCCCCTTCTGTGATACCAAAGTGCCCTGGGGCGCACAAAGCGGGTGCACATGCCCGTTGTGACTGCAGGACACTTTCTGTAATATGGCCCCTGGTGTTAAAAAGAGTATCCACTTACCATGACGATGTAGTGGTGTGGTTGACTAGATGTGATATTATTGCATGGTATTATCTACCAGGATATAGTGTCACAACACCTGCCAGAGTCTTACTTTATTAGTCAAACTTTTGTTGGCTTCAGACACAAATTAAAGTGAGAGGCAGGATGCTGAGAACACTGTGTTTATAATTTCTATATAATAGGCATTGGCTAACTCATAAGACTCATGTGGTGATCATATGTTCTTGTGAGGAACCTTTCCTCAGGCTGTCCCTGCGATGGTGTGTTAGCACGTGCAAATGTTTGTGTGTATATCTGCACAACTCATGTTTTACTGGAGTAACACATGATGCGCCACTCATACACCAATGCATAACATGAACATCACTGGGCGGAAACAACATGTGCTAGAAAATGCGAATCTTTTTTAGAGACTGCAAGCAAAACTTGAAATATCTAAAACTGTGAAAGATAATGTGTTAATCCTGTACCTCACATATGGGTATTTCAGCTAGGTTTGGATGGAATGTTTCTTTCCGCCCATGGAATTGGTGGAATTTGGCCAATCCGCGTTACTCTTGGAACACGGAGTTCCGGCCAAATTCAGCCAATCACCGTGTGGCGGAATTTTCTCTCAAACGGCTCCAGAATTGTGAGGGCGAGCGAGGTTTGGGGTTGCCCAGCGTGATTTTCTAACATGGTCGGTCGCGGACAGAATGCTATTTCTCAAGTAGATTTGCTGACACTCAAGTAGATTTTCTTGCTGAGTTTTTATGTAGCTCTGCAGAATTCTATGGAGTGAATTTCTGCAAGTTCCGCCCACCCCTAAATGGAGCACGCTGAATTTGCACATCATAATTGCATTCCTATAAAAGGATTAAGAACGGACACATCGTTGAGTTGCATATAACTGGCTTAGGGCACGTGCGCCCAGCCTCTTTTATTGTCAGGTGCCGTTCGTGCTGTTTCAGGGCATGTGCGCCTGTCCCCTTTTATTGTCAGGTGCCACGTCACTCGTGACACCTGTGCTGGATGGGTGTGGGGTGAGTAGGAGAGGCCAGCCCTCGGGGAGTGGATGGTGACACAGTACTGGGAAAACACTAGAACGAGTCCAGCAGGACTCTACATCATGTACTGCTTGGCTGGCTGATTGGCTGTGGAGCGGAGCACTGCACTGGGACCAAGGCCAAGTCACCGGTCCAATCTACAAATTCAAAGCAGTGTTAGTATATCTCAGTTTGGGTAGATAGTGGGAGGGGTGTAGGAGAGTAGGATCTGCCTCTTATGGTTACCCCCACTTTTTGCTGGTGTATCACTGTTTTTCGACTTTGGTCTGGCTGGGGCCCTGCTATCCAGGACCCCAGCCTAGCTGCTTCCTCTCTAAATTGATTCCTTGTACTCTAGGTACACCACAGATAGGATTCTGGAGTGCCCTTATAAGTCCCTAGTATATGGTATACTATGTACCAAGGGCATAGACACCCCAGAGGCCTACCAGGGGCTGAAGCATGTATTGTGCCACCCCTGGAAGGCCATCCAAAATGACACCACAGGACTGCTACAGCAGCCGGAGTGAGGTGGTGCATGCACCCCTTACAGAGATATAGGTTCACTATATCTCACCTAACACTGCACATAGAAACCTATCAGTCACTATGGCAGTCACTATGGCAGGCCTTATCAATCCTGAAGGCAGGGTGCTTGGTTATATGTGAGAGGGTGCCCATGCATGAGCAGAGCCCCTCTGCAGCTCTCGGAATCTCCTATCCGGGGTTGTCTGTGGTGCAGCCTGACCATATACTCTTAAGTGCATTATATCTAAACGGTAAATGCTAACTTTGGGGTGGCTGCACGGAAATATGTCGTGTTTGGTGTCAAACACCTTGGAATCATACCCCACACCAGTCCCTGGTGTGGGAGTATGATCCCACCCTTCTAGAGGAGAGACATGACAGCACCGGTATACCCGGTACCAACTAACCAGAGCCTGGCATCACAAAATGGATGCTGCAGCCACAGACACGAGTCTGGCCTCCTGCTGCTGACCGAAACTCCGGCAGGGGAGGCCTGGACAATAGGTTTCCTGTCTCAGGGAGGTGTTACCACCTCCCAGACAGGCCTTAGTGGATTAGGGCTGGGTGGTGCACTCTCTGAGTGCTTTGAAGTCCTGCACTGGGGGCACATTTGGTGTCCTCGTGCATACCCCAGTTCAAACCGGTTGCAGGGGCTGCCAGTCCCTGCTCTGGCGCGAAACTGGACAAAGGAAATGGGTGTAGCCACCCCTCTTTCCAAACTCTCCCATAGGTGGGTCCCCAGAGTTAGTCCAACCCCTTTTCTTAGTATAAGTAAGGGAACCCTGGCAACAGGACTTTAGATATCCCTGGACGAAACTCTGAAGCTGAATCCTGGACCTTCGACGCTCTACATAAAGATTAGAAGACTGAAGAATCTCCCTTGGGGTCAAGGAGTGACTCCCCTGCTTGGTAGGCACCAATGAAGCATCTGTCCGGTCTGCATCACTGAAGCTCCCGCCGGACGCTGAAGTCTTTGCATCACCAGAGGTAAATTTCAAGACTTCCCCAAGGCTGCCCTGAGTCCCCAGCAAAGCTGAGGCCCGTAGCTGTTGTGGGTAACGTGGAACCGTGACCCCTGGACACCAAGCACATTTGCAAGTGCACCAACTTCCTGACATCTTTTGAAGCCGTGCTTTGGGTTTCAAGTAGCCCTAGCCCCGAGCACCAACTGCAGCAAAGATTACTGGCCTACACATCCCGAGTGTCCCGTGGGCCAGCTCCAAGTGCGACCACTTGAGGCTCCTTCACGATCTCTAGTCCATTGGCTAGTGGGTCCCCACGAAAGAAACTCTTCAATTGCTTGGACTTTTCTGGTTGCTCTAGAAGTGCCCTGACTTACCCCTGCTGGGTGAGACCCTCAGACCTTGCTGGTCTGCACCGCAGCCTTTTCTTCATTTCCCCGTAACTTGCCGTTGCCAAGGCTTGTTAGGTCCAATCTGGTCGCTAACACTGCAGCACTCGACAGACTTTGTGGGACAGCTCGATTCCAGCTCCTGGTTGTCGTTGACGCCTCCTGGACCTCGTGGTTGAAGAGTCAAGGCACCCGTCAACTCACCTGAAGCACCCGACATCTGAGGGCATTCGACTATCGTGCCCCTGGTCACTGGCTAGTGACCCAGACTCTGTCCCCTCTGCTTTCTGGTCTTCCTCTTCCTCGATCCAGGCTTGGATCGCACCGGACACTCTTTCTCTTCACGGCAGCAGCACTTTCCAAGAGGTCGCCATTGAAAACGACGACGATTCCCGACACCTTTTAACACGTATGCACCCGGCTTCCCTGGGTGAGGCAACTCGAGTATTTCGGTACTCACTTGGGTGTGGGCCCTAGAAACTCTTCATTTTTAAGGGGTTAACTGGAAGTCCTCTCCGAAGTGTCCTTTTTCTTTACAAATCTAACCAAGACTTTCCCCATAGAAGTCAACGGTGGCTCGCGGCTGTGTTCTCACACTGCACGCGTCCCCCATGGGTCCCCTGTGTCACTACCTTGGGTGGTTCCTTGGGGTCCAAGCACTTCTTCAGGCTCTAGGCCTTGTGTCTAGTTCAGTCGTAGTTCTTATACCACTATTTTAGTATATGGTTTGGCACGCCCCTAGGGCTCAAACGTGTATTGTGCTAAATACTGCTGATATTTGACTTGTAACTTATGTACTTCGAACTCTAGCCTCATAAAGAGACTAGAGGGGTGTGTTTAAGACTAAATACATATATTTTATAAATATACCTGGTGTGGTCCTCTTTCATTTGGTCACCCAAGAGATTATAGACTGGTAAAACAAGCTGCTTTACATTCCTCCAAGACTTAGCCTGAAGGCTTCTCTCCATAGCTACCACTAGGATAGCTTTCAATAAAGGTTGTCTTTAACCTATCATCCATAAGGGGTTGTTTGGACTGGTGCAAGGTGCCCACTATAACTAGTGGACAGCATATGCCAGGCCAACTTCTCACAAGGGGGTGAGGAGGATGAGGGAGGTTGCTTTAGGAAGATAGGGTCTGATATACGCCAGGCACTTTTTCATTGGATACACCTGACGCACACTGGGACTGACTCCCAAGAGCCCATTTATCACTGCCCCCGTACTGGCACAGGGGAAAAGGTCCTGCCTCCATGCCACGTCCCCATGCAACGGCAGCCTCACCTCCATGACATCATGACAGGGTTTACAGCCCTTCTATTATTTCGAAAGGCTACAGAAGGCAAAAACATGCGTTACATCCAAAGCCACTTGCTGTGATCCACATCCGTGGAGGATAAAGAAGTTTAGGGCCAAGGGAGGGATTTATTTTGTCTAGTAGGGTGTCTTGGAGTTCAATCCTCTTCATAATTTTTTGGGGTTCTTCCTTCCACCATAAAGTGAGAGGCACATTTGTGAGAATAATCTACAGTTAAGTAAACATGCCAAATTAAAATAAATGCATCTGCTTTTTAGAAAGGCAAACGTAGTTTCATAGTTCATCAAACTTCATCGAGTAGGTCTGTGTTTGCTTCGTTTCTTGACCAGCCACTTCCGCCTAAAACAGGAGCTCTTAGTGGGCGTGGCTTTGTGTGTCACTGGGAGTCAATGAAAGTTTTCAAAGCTTTTGCAGGTCTGTTTTTGGTGTGCCAATCAATGTAGACCGTGTTCTCATAGTCCAGATGGGACATCATCTGGTATCTTGTTGCTTCCGCCCTAGTTTGTTTGGAGAAAAGCAAGTGTCCTCTTGAGTGTTATAAGTGGGTCACTAATGCTTTCGTGTGAGCTGCAGTCTTCTGGGAGGAGTTGAACAAGACACCTACGCCAAGATTTATTAACACTTTACGCCACGTTAGCTTCATAGCTGCCAAGGTTTCAGATTGCTTATGCGTGACATTTCTGTGGTTCAGTGTGCTTATGCGTGACATTTCTGTGGTTCAGTGTGCTTATGTGTGACATTTCATAGCTTTGATTGAGACTATAGAAACAAGCTGGAATGCCTTGTGCCATTCTGCACATAGACTGACTATAAGCTGTGCAGTAATGGCTGTGAATGCTAGCATTTGTTCGCCTGGCAGTTAGGCGTTGCATCATGCTGCTTGAGAAACACATTTACCTTCATCGTCGATAGTAAAGAATATTACCACAAGAAGGTGGTGCTGCAATACATTACTATTGATTTGAGGCATTTAACACAGCAGACCCAACTAGGACTGGCCTGATCTGATTAACAGCCAATCTGCCAGCGGGAAAAGAGCAAATATTGCCCCCAGAATGTAAAGTGCTGTAAGCTACAAAGCTAGGCCTGGAAGACAGTGTTAGTCACACACCACACTGCCAGGGGGCAGCCATCTCATGACCGTACACACACTGCATTAAAAATAAGGATTCTGATTGAATGACTTTCCCCAACGTCAAAGGAATTTGCAATATGCATATTCTCAATTTAGCTAAAATAACTTCTGAAAAACAATATATTTGGATCTCCAAACATCAAAATGCATTGTCTTGGTTCTGTGAAGTTTGTTTTTACTTTCAGATGGTTGCATCAGTCATGCCCCATCTCTGCCACTGTAAGGAACTGAAACTTTTACTGATGCTTTTGCATCAGCATCATCTCATTACAAGCCAGACAGGTGACGAGATGCTGTCAGAACTACCGATGTGTCATCATTATGTGTTAGAACCTTAGACAGCTGTGGCTTTTGTAGCCAACCACTTTTGCATTCTGGGATTTGTACTTTTACTTTTTTTTGTTATGGTCTGTTGCCTAAAAATTCAGAACTAGCTGAAAGTACATTAAGTTCATCTCAGCCTACATACGCTTCAAGGCCAACTAATAGTTGAATGGATGTGTGAGGGGTTTGTACCACTTCCAAAACATCTTTCAAAAACAACCCTATGTCATAGCTGCATTATCCCATTCCTGATTTGCTATACTCAGGGCTTTAAGTAGGATGAAAAAACTGGGGGGGCGGGGGGGATAGGGTCTCTCAAAGGGGCGTGACCGATGTAATTAAGGGCGTGGCTTAAAGAGACTTAAGCTAAAAATCTGTGCTTGGCTTAGAGCGCCGCCTGACTGGTATTTTGCTGCTTCTGTCATTGCATCCAGATATATGATACAACAAGTAACGTTACACATTCAACAAGCTAGGACTATTGGCTTTGTCAATGGTTGTTAGTTGCATAAGATGAATAAGCAACAACTATGGCGTCCTTGCATAGATTATTGAAAATGCTTCAGTTCTAAAATGATGACTGTGAAGGAACTATAAAGAGTGTCTTTGAAGTTACATCGAAGGCAGTGAAGGGTGATTTGTACTGCATGGTTATGTTTGAAAGTTTGAACAGAGAAAAGAAAACACATGCATGGTTTCATTATTCGTCCTATAATTGGCCATTTGTTATTTCTGCGAACTGTTCCGTAGGCTGGCGGCCCGCTTTCCGGTCCCCAAAAACAATGTCTCAGGTGTGACATTCTCGGTTTACCGGAGCTGTGGCAGTTCTAATGTCAATTCAGGGGCATCGAGCTGCTTGCTGCATGCAGGACACGCTATAAGGACTAGGCCTGGGCGGTAAATTCCGTTCCGCTCGTGGAATTTGCGGAATTTGGGTAATTTCGCGTTCCGCAGAGAACGCAAAATTGCCAAAAATTCCGCGATCCGCGACTTCGCGGAGTTTTTTGCTTGTCCGCGCTTTCAAAATGCGTGTTTGCGAGATATTTCTCCCCGAGCACGCAAACAGCGTTCGCGAACAGGAAAAAAGCATCGCGAACGGGCGGAACAAGCAATTCCGCGTGTTTGCGGAACTTTTGCGTGCTCGCAGAGATTTTTTACCGTTTTGCGGAGCTTTGCGGAGCTTTGCGTAGCGCGACTACACAAATTCCGCCCACCCCTAGGGACTCGTCTTACCTTATTCTGTCCGTGCCACACACTGGCCTTGTCGGGAAGCGGGACAGCTGCTTTTAGGTGCCAATCTGCCCCTGCATGGAGTGCGCCAGCCTGATCGAGAACATGTGGCTGCCCTCATTGTGAGGGGGGTGGGACTTGAAGAGCACCGAACATGTGATGTGTCGAGGTCACAGCTCTTCGTCACCCCATCAGTGACTCCAACACTGTCACCTTTGCTGAGTGATGACGATTCTAAAACGGGCCAGTTT
The DNA here is from genome assembly GCA_963921515.1 of Calotriton arnoldi. NCBI lineage: Eukaryota > Metazoa > Chordata > Amphibia > Caudata > Salamandridae > Calotriton > Calotriton arnoldi. The sequence continues at coordinate 99,665 of CAWUFW010017331.1, read as the reverse complement.
CTCATTAGTGTTCTGCACCAGGCGCGCAACGCCCATAGGGCTCAAAGGGCTTCAGCCCTCTCCCCCCATCGTGTGTGTCAGCCGGGCTGAGACAGCTTCCCCACACACACACGCAGCCTTTGAGCTGCTGTAGGATCGATCGTCTGGCGTCCGTCTTATTGCAGCCACCCGAGTACTTAACAGGCCTTTAAAAGGCCATTTACTTGTTAACGAGGCTTTGTTGTTTTTCCACCCATTTGTAGAGCCCCTGCATCTCCACTCTGCCTATTGCTGGAAGAATTAGCCCCCCCCAACATTTTTATTAGGCCCCCCTCAAAATTTGGCTCTAGTTGCTCCTCTGTTCTGCACACAATATGCCACAGATTTCACAACACACCATGCAATGGTTAAAATGCACGTCATGTGTATATCCAGGCATCAGTTCTAGGAGGCAAGGTGGGTGTAAATACGTAAAAATCCAATCCAATCAGACATGAGCAACATCAAAACTTACCGGACTACCGATTGGCTTTTGCGAGCCAGCCAGTAATGTCACTGTTGTCTGAAGGCAGACAGTAAAACCCGACCACTGTGGGAATAGAGAGAGATAACATTTTTAGCTTTTCTGCACACCTATTTTGCATGATTATCTCCGTCCTTGCAGTGATGTGGAAACTTGGCCTCAAAGGCGTTACTCTAACACTTGATGCGTGGGGCTTGGCAGGGCTAACATTCATGCAAACCCATTGCAAAGTGTTGTGCGATGTACTTTCCAATGTAATTCATGATTTCCATTGGTAAGCTGTCTAAAGTGATGTCAAGTAACATGCTCTACTTTGCATCAATTGAAACATTCCATGGATGATACAGGGGCATTCCAGTGCAACCTCCCATGTGTTTTGTAACAAATCCATACTTACTAAGATTTGCAGGCAGTGATTTGTGCCAAAAAATTACATCTCCCAGAAGAGGTAACAGTGGAGCAAATTTTAAGTCTCCACATTTTTCCAACTTTACATATGTTCCTCACTGTAGAGAACACAGCCATGCTTGACAGAATGCACACACCTTCGCGCACTGGTGCAAGAGTGTGTGCGTTGGCACATGGCAGCCTAACTTGTGCCCGAGTTGGGAGTGGAAAAAAAACAGCACTATATCTCAGTAGATACTAAGGGGCAGATGTATTAAAAATTCATGCAGTGCAGCACAGCACCGCAAGTCACCTTGCTACACTGCACTGCATGACAGGGAAAGGGCCTTGTTTAAAAGTATATGGCGCATTCCTTCCTTTTCCCCTGCTCTGGCTCCATTTGGGCTGCCTAGTGCCAACACAGGCCCCCTTGCACCATGGTGCAAGGGTGCCTGTGTTGCATGCAGGATTGTTTTTGTGCAGGAAGGTGCACATTCCTGCACGAAAACAATCCTGAGAGGCAAATTCCTCTTTCTATGTGTGCGGCTGAACGAAGCACACATAGAAAGAGGAAGTAACAGGGAGAAATAATGATATTGCATCAAAAACCTGAGGGAGTTGCGTGGTAACACCCACGCAATGCCCATGGAAGCCTTCCAAGGGCAGAGTAAGGCAACACAGTGATTTGCGCTGCGTTGCTTTACTTCAGATCTCTGGAGCCATGCTTGGCCACACAAAGGGGCCTTGCATGGCTTCATAAATTGCATTTAAGGTTTGCGTTTAGCATGTGCCACATTGCATGGTACAAACGCGCTGCAAACCCGCTCACAAATATGCCCCTAAGAGATGCGCAGCAGTAAACTGCAGGAGAAAATAGAAAGTCCTTCAGGTTGGGAGTTGGAGTGACCTGAGTCTAAATTTGCCAGTAGAGTGAAATGGCTCACTGAACTGAGCAAACCTTTGGTTGTTTGAATGATGCTGGTAACTGCGTGTTAGTGTGACATTGTTGAACTGGAAGTTCAAGTGTTGTTGCAATGTAAAGTAACATCAAAGAGTTACGGGTGGTTAAGTGGAGGTTAGTGGAGTAGTGTGGATAAGAGTGAGTTGCAGTGATCTGGTTCACTTCAAAGGTTGGGCAGCAGCATGAGACATTGCCACTGGGAGAATGAATGAGTGGGTGTTGGGAGACATATGGGCATAATTGACACATTAAGACATTTATGACATTGGGTAGTATCTGTGTGCACTAATCTTTTCCTCTTACTATTTGTGCACCATAGATTACTCAGAGGATTTTGAGAAACCAGGAATGTGTATTGATGAATACTACAGAAAGCACCCGGAAGAGCTGGAGAAAGTTGCTGCCATGCTGACTGAAACATCTGAAGAAACATCTGATCCCGACAGTGCCGGTGGAGGTCATCCCTACCAGGAAACAGGCTGGTCATTTGAGCAGATGGGAAATGACTCCCCCCTTCTTCAAAAACCCAGTCTCTGCCATCTTATTGACTTTTCTGAGTTGAGGAACTGCTCTCTGGACAGAGATTGCAGTTACTCTCTGAAATGCTGCCCGACCATGTGTGGCATGCGATGCGTCTTCCCGATGTTTGGTAAGAAGCGACTAAAGAATAGTGTCATAGTTCATGCTCTTGTAGTGACCTCTGCTGATTGATAATGTTGTACAGCTTCACAGTATTCGGTAAAGTTACGTGAAGAAGGTATTGATAGAAACTTACCCTGAACATTGGATTGGATGGAAACCATGTGTGGTCTGTGTTTGGAAGTCAGATGGTCTAGGCCAGAAGTGTTGAACATGTCATTAGTGCAGCAGGTGCAGTGGGGGCCCATATTTGTAAGTAGCCTACTGCACTCGATTATTGCTGTATTTTACCTCCCATTAGTGCGGCAGGTCGCCCATTTCCCTTGCTTGCATTTGGCATCCCGACTACATTTAAGCTCTTGTCCACTAGACATACTTCGACACAACATGACTGTACCCTAGTTGTCACGTTATGTTAACATGTGCTTATATGCATCCTAATCGCTGTGTCACAGTAGAATGGGGTTTTAAGTGCATCAGTGCTTTCACCTGAAACAGGGATCAGCTCTCATCAGTGCCAGTGATTCTAGAAAGCCCTGGAAAAATCTATCTTCATCTTGAGGGACAACACTGGAGAATGAGGTAACACTACCAGACCTCAACATCTGCAGGAATGTCTTTGAGGTGGTTTGTAATAATGGAGGAAGACTGGGAATAGAAAACGTCAACAGCAGCAGATGATGACACTCCAATTGTTTTTATACCCAACTCTGTGTTCCCTAACTCTTTCTCCAAACCCGCAACTGATGCAGAATGTATCTTTGCTTCCCATATATAATTGATCACATTTCCTGTTCAGCTCCTTTTTCTAGCAATGTCTTCTCTGAGATCCAGGGTTATTTGTCACTTCTGTAGGAACTAAAGTCTTCACAAGGCAAGAAAGGCTGTGCTACCCTACCCTGCTTCAAAGTTATGTGCTGTCATTTATTTCATCAGAGGACTCAATAATCAGTGTAGCCCACTGGAAGTTCTCCGTGATTTGTTGGCATTGTACCCAGTCGCGGCCGGCATTAATTATGGGTGGGGGGTGCCGGGGGAGGGTCGCGCAGGGGGGGGGTAAAAAAACGTACCTGTCCACCGGCCGGGTCCTGCGTTTTCTCGGCTCCTGCTTCCGGCAGGAACAGGACGCAGGCAGCCTCCCTCCCCTCCCCTAAGCCAATCACATCGCTGCAATGGCAGCGTTGTGATTGGTGGGGACGTCGCACAGCCAGGGGCTTACGGGGAGGCCATTTTCTCCAAGTAGGCTGCATTGCAGCCTGCATGGAGAAAGGGCAGAGTGCACATGACTGGTTTGGGCGGCCCCAGAGGGCCGACCAAACAGTCATTGCGCCCTCAGCAGTGGGCAACCCACTCCTCCCCTGCACAGCTCTCGCAAAGCAGCCCTACCCACCCGCCCGCCCGCAACCAAACTCTTCTGCTTTCTCGCAGTGCGAGAAGCAGAAACATAAAATGGTAGTTATTACCATTTTATGTTTCTGCTTCTCGCACTGCGACAAAGCAGTGGGGCTAACGCTCCTCCGCCCTAGTGGAGGAGCCACCCTTATTGTACCTGTTGAACACCTCCTTAGGCAGGGAGAGCACAGAAAGGGTACAACCACTGTTGGCAATTACCATCTATTGCGTGGTCCATTCTCCAATTTTTGCCCTATTTGTTTTTCTGGATTTATTCTGTGCTCTTCAGCTCTGCTAAATGGTATTAAAATTCCTGTGCTGCACTTTAAACATGATTAAATTAACGTACCCCTAATTGACTTATTTAACTTGCCCTTGTATATGGTGTAGAAAATTTACCCAGAGCCTGAAAGCTTGTGGACTGCTGCACCTATTGTGCCATCCACAGAGAGGACCTTAAAAACATGCCTAAAGGCATAACAGTGGTAGCCTTCCTGCAGCGCCTAAAAACCCTTTTGTCCAACCTGTCAAAATAAAGGTATTTGACAGTCGGTAAACCTTGATGTTAAATATTAATAAGGCGCCACTAAGTACACCTTTTTACCCTCAAGGTAGGGTGCTGATATTTAACAGTGGAAATGTGCAAAACGTAAATTGACCTGTTCCTCCAGTGACGAGGTCCCAAAGTTATTTTCAATGGCAGGGCTGTAGCTGAATCATAAAAAATGTCAAAGTACAGATTATAGACCTTGATCTGTAACGTTTGATAGGAAACAGCTACAAAAGAGTCCTGGGAGCCCTAGAAATGACCCAGAGAAGCTGCTCCAGAAACCCTGAAAAGTTGGGACTTCCAAGACCTTAGGAGCTGTCTTTGGTTCCTTGTGGCAAAGGTGTCCAATTTTGATGTACCTTCTTCGTATACTGCCTCAGGCCTGCCCTGCTGGTGGATTTTGTAAAATCTTTGACCTGGATGAACCTTCTTGGGGTATCCGACCTGCACTCGATCGTGATCTGGCTTGAAATTGCACCTAGGTCCTGGGCCATTCCACTTACTATCAGTGGCACTTAGTGCTTTTTGATGCTATTTTTATTTAAAACTTAAAAAAATAAGATCTCAGGTTCTTCAAATTTTTGTCGCTTTGGTGTCCTTTTGTTTATTACATTTTACTCTACTTTTCTAATTTTTATTGCTTGGGGTTTTGATTTTATTACTTTTTGGGCACTTTTAAATACTTTACACATTGTCCTAAGAGAAGCCCTTCTGCTCTGTGCCATAGCTATCAAGGGTTTGAGCTCAGTTTAATTTAGTAACTTTGGGGGTTCACCCAGACAAGTTAGTGAAATTATTTCTTGGGGTGAACATCAACTAATCCATTTTCATGCAGCCACCAATAATCTGGTGCGGCACCTGCCTCCTTATACCAGACAATGGCAACATTGTTGGTGGGTGGGGGAGCAGGACTTGTCAGTGGTACCCTAAACTGCAGAGCCTGCAGACATATGATTGGACAAGGGAATATACATCAACATTGTTCCAAAATCATGCATTCTGCCCTGGGACTGTACTCAAGCGTCCCATGCCTCTGCAAGGCACCACCCTGCATCTACAGTGGAGTGTTTGGTTGACTTTGGAGTTTGTATTTTATCCTGCCTTTGAAATGTCAGAGAGGAATGCCTATGAAAGGCTGGCTTGTATTTGTAATTTTAAAGGTAACTTGCCCAAAGGTTGATCCTTATATCCTTTAAGTGCTTGCAAGGAAGATACATTTGAACCAGTAATCTGTACTTCACCTGAATGACACAGAGAAGGTCTGATGCATAAGCACGTAGAGGCATTTGCCAGGAGCAGGATTCTGCATGCTGCTGTGCCCCCTAAAGTTATCAAGACATTGAGAACCCCTGTTGCTCTGAAATGCCTGGAAAAGGAGGAAGCTGTTCTGCCAAGTGTGGAGATCAGCAGGTCCTTCACCAGGAGGGTAAAGAGCATGATCCTGCAGACTGAAGCCTGCATCTATGTTTTTGTGGGGAAATGAGCTATCCAGGAACCACAAGCAGGTTGGTGTCAGGGGCGTAACAAAGGCCCCCGCAGCCCCCGCGGTGTGGGGGGGCCCGAGCTCCAGGGGGCCCCTTCAGCCCAGTACCCAGTCAGCAGAGCTCCTGAGTGTAGACGGAGGGGGCCCCCTTCGTGCACTTTGCAGGTGGGCCCCCTCAAGTTTCGTTACGCCACTGGTTGGTGTAGTGCAGTGGGTAGCAGTAAACTCTGCTACCATTTGGAACCCACATCCACAGTTGGAAATCATTCCATATCTGATCAAACACAATGTTGTGTGCAATGTTACTGTACATATTCAGCATCATCAATAACAGACAAGTTAAGTAAATAGTTATTAATAATATTATTTAGTTTGATAAAGTAGCGGATTCAATTTACAGAAAGCATTTATATGCAAAGTAGTACACAGGTCCTATAAATAGAACATGGTGTGTTGGGTACCTTGATAGTGGATTACAGAAACCAAGATTTGATGGTGGTGGGGAGGACATCTAATTGCAACAGCATTATATAGAAACTTGGGCAGTTGATTTTCATATATTTACACTACAGAGTTGGACATAGCTAAATTACATTACACATGTTTACAAAATGAAGTACAAAATAAATTGCCTACACTCATGTGACACGTATTTTTCTAATAATAGTGATAACATATTTTTACATTGCTATTCATATTGCATTTCAGTCATTACTTAGTTGTGACAATTACACGTTATTACTGTACACTTTAATAGTACTCAGTTCACATACCTTGAAAGTCTGGTGAGGCTCAAGTGGCTTTGCTGGGATTTAAAGGCATGCCATAGGAATCACTGCATGTGTCAGTGGCGAGCACCTACATTACTGGCCCCACCTGCTGGCTGTCGAATTCTAAACCAGGGATTAGCACCTACGTCCAGCAATTTAGACTCTAAAACACATCCCCTCTGCTTGACAAGTCAAATAAGACCTAATATTTTCTGCACAATTAATGATGTTTCCTATAAGGCAGTTTTGGAGGAACATCTTGTAAGGTGTTCACGGGTTAATCCTTTAACAGTATGACAGAAATATGATGGTAACAGGAATGCAGTGTTTTTTCTGAAATGATGTAATTTCAGATGTCATACGTGTTGTTATCAATGGTATAATTTCACATGCTTAAATTCATATAATACGCAAGGGCATAACAAATGTATGGAGGAGTTATAGTTAATGTACTGTGGCTAGTGAGGTGACAAGACTGTGTACAGAGGTGAGTGACTTGTAGTAAATTGAAGTTGGTGCGTAAATTCAAAATGTAAGTTAGAACTATAACTTTAGAATGTCTAATGTTTGTATAGTTTAAGTTGGATTTGTATAGAAAGAATATAGGATGTTTTCCTAATTATTACTTATCTTTAACATTTGTTTTTTTCATAGACTTTAAAGTTTTTTATTTTTAAATAAAAATGTGTTTCACATTGTAGTGCACAGTGTCATTTAATTGAGTGTTGCTAAGTGCATGCTATTCCACTATACCCCACTCCACTGTATGCAACTGCAATCTAGGCCAGTCCACTATACACCACTTCACTGCCACTTCATTATACGCTACTCCACTCTACGCCATTCCACTCTACGCCATACCACTTTAAGCTATTCCAGTGTGTGCCATTGCACTCTATGGCACTCCACTGTACAATATTCCACTGTATGCTACTCCAGTCTACGCCACTCCACTGTATGCTACTGCACTGTACGCTATTCCACTGTATGCCGCTGTGCTGTACGCCACTCCACTGTACACCACTCTACTGTACACCACTCCACTATACCAACTCCACTGTACACTATTCCTCTGTACGCAACTACACTCTACGACACTTTGCTTTGATCTATTCCACTCTACTCCACTCCACTGTATGCCTCTCCAATGTACACCACTCCACTGTACACCACTCCACTCTGTGCTATTCCACTCTACGCCACTCCACTGTATGCCACTCATTCTATTCCACTGTATGCTAGTCCTCTCTACTCAAATCCAGTCTATGCTATTTTACTGTATGCCACTCCACTGTATGGTACTCCACTCTACAACACTCCACTGTATGCTATCCCACTATACCCCACTTCTCTGTATGTCACAGCAGTCTAGGCCACTCCACCATACACCAATCTACTGCCTCTTCACTATACTGTAATCCACTCTATGCTTTTCCACTGTATGCCACTGCACTCTACGCCACTCCATTCTACTTTATTCCACTGTGCCATTCCTTTGTAAGCTGCTCCAGTCTATGCTACTCCACTGCATGTCACTCCACACTATCCACTGTATACCACTCCACTGTACACTATTTCACTGTATGCTACTCCACTCCATGCCACTCCACTCTAAGCCACTCCACTATACCCAGATTCACTGTACACTATTCCACTGTACGCAATTACACTCCACTATATGCTATTCCACTCTACCCACTCCACTGTATGCTATTCCAGTCTATGCCACTCCACTGTACGCCACTCCACGCCACTCCACTCTACGCTATTCCACTCCACTGTACAACACTCCACTCTAAGCTATTCCACTGTATGCCACTCCACTCTATGCCAAACTACTGTACGCTATTCCACTCTATGCAAATCCCCTCTATGCCACTCCCCTCTATGCTTTTTCACTCTACCCATTTTCCTGTACACCACTCCAGTATATTCCACTTCACTGTACGCCAATTCACTGAATGCTACTTCACTCTACACTATTCCACTACACATCTCTGCACTGTAGGCCACTGAAATCTATGCTATTCTACTGTATGCCACTCCATTCTACGCCACTCCACTGTATGCCACTCACTCTATTCCACTGTATGCTAGTCCTCTCTACTCAAATCCAGTCTATGCTATTTTACTGTATGCCACTCCACTGTATGGTACTCCACTCTACAACACTCCACTGTATGTTATTCCACTATACCCCACTTCTCTGTATGTCACAGCAGTCTAGGCCACTCCACCATACCCCAATCTACTGCCTCTTCACTATGCTGTAATCCACTCTATGCTTTTCCACTGTATGCCACTGCACTCTACGCCACTCCATTCTACTTTATTCCACTGTGCCATTCCTTTGTAACCTGTTCCAGTCTATGCCACTCCACTGCATGTCACTCCACACTATCCACTGTATGCCACTCCACTGTACACTATTTCACTGTACGCCACTCCACTCCATGCCACTCCACTCTAAGCCACTCCACTATACCCAGATTCACTGTACACTATTCCACTGTACGCAATTACACTCCACTATATGCTATTCCACTCTACCCACTCCACTGTACACTATTCCAGTCTATGCCACTCCACTGTATGCCACTCCACTCCACGCCACTCCACTCTACGCTATTCCACTCCACTGTACAACACTCCACTCTAAGCTATTCCACTCTATGCCACTCCACTCTATGCCAAACTACTGTACGCTATTCCACTCTATGCAAATCCCCTCTATGCCACTCCCCTTTATGCTTTTTCACTCTACCCACTTTCCTGTACACCACTCCAGTATATTCCACTACACTGTACGCCAATTCACTGAACGCTACTTCACTCTACACTATTCCACTCCACACCTCTGCACTGTAAGCCACTGAAATCTATGCTATTCTACTGTATGCCACTCCATTCTACGCCACTCCACTGTATGCTATTCACTGTATGGAACTCCACTGTATGCTAGTCCACTGTACCCCACTTCACTGTATGCTGTTCCACTGTACCCCACTCCAATGTACGCCATTCCAGTCTAGGACACCCCACTATATGCCACTCCACTGTACGCCATTTCACTCTACTCCATTCCACTCTACACCACACTGCTGTGCGCCTTGACACTCTACGCCAACAACACTTAACACCATGACACTGTTTGCCACAATACTCTACGATACAACACTCTATGACACAACACTGTATGACACTGCACTACTCCAGGCTATGCCACTCAAGTCTACTCCGCTCTACAAATCTCTACCCCATTCTACCAAACTGTACTCTACTATATACTGATCCACTGTACAACACTGTACTTCAGTTTATGCCACTATACAACACTGTTGTCCACTCTATGCCACTCTCCCAGACTGTACTCCACTTTACAACACTCTACGCAACTCCCTCTACACCACTCCGCCAGAATTTACTTCACTTCACTCTATAACACACTACTCCTCTCTACTAAACTCTACTCCACTCTGCGCCACTCCGCTTAATGGCACTGTATCCCACTTGACTCTACAACACTGTATGCCGCTCCAGTCTACTCCACTCTATGACCGTTTCTCACACTCTACGACACAGCATACCACTCCACTCAGTAACACTTTACACCACTCTATGTTATGCCACTACACTGTACTCCACTCCACGGCACTATACTATACGAGACGTCATTCTACTGTATGACAGTTTGAAAGTGTACCCCATCCTACGCCAATGTATGACGCTCCAATGAACGCCGCCCCACTCTACAACACTCTACCACACTCTATGCCACTGTACTACACTGTATGCTGCTACATGCCACTGTAAAACACTCTACTCGACTTTACAACACTCTACTCCGCTCCAACAAACACTACGTAACTACCTCTATGCCATTCCACCACACTTTACTCCACTCTTCTCTATGACACACTACTCCACTGTTCTCAAAATTTACTCTACAAAGCAACTGTACGCCACTCCACTCTACTAGACTCTGTGACACTCAACTCTACAACACTCTGTACCACTACACTCTACCACACTCCATGACACTGTATGCCACTCCATTCTACAATACTCTACTGCACTCTATGCCTCTGTACTGTACAACACTTTCCAACACTCTACAACACACCACTCCACTCCCCTCCCCTCCACTCCACTGTACCACACAGCACTCAACTATATAACATTTTACGACACTCCACGCTACTCTGCTGTACAACATAACACTCCACTGTATAACAGTTTACTACACTCAATCCTACGCGACTTCACTGAACTCCACTCCACTCGACCCCACTGAATGATACTATAGCTCACTCTATGCCACCATTATACGCTCCACTCTATGCCGGTACATTGTATGACACCCTACTGTATTATTAACAACTCCACTCTACAAAACTCTACTACACTCTATGCAGCTATATGACACTTTACTCCACTCCATAAGCATCCAGATCTACGCTGTATGACACTCTAGCACATGCTCCTCCACTCCCCTCTATGACATGCCACTCCCTTATATGACGCTGCACTTCACTCTACAACACTCCAACACTGTACAACACTATACCATGATTTGAAACACATTTTTATTAAAAAATAAAAAAACATTTAAATTCAATGAAAAAAACAAAAGTTAAAGAAAAGTTATAATTGGACAACTCCATTTATTCCTCCCATAGAAACCCAAGTTAAACTATACAAACATTAGAAATTCTAAAGTTATATTTATAACTTACATATCTAATTTATGCACCACCTTGAATTTAGCACGTCGCGCACCTCCGTACACAGTGTTGTCACCTCATTCTCTATTCTACAATAACTACATATACACACACATAAATACATTCACACATACAGGTTTCATCATGATAATGGCAGCCCCCAAATCACGCTGCAAAGATTTACCATTTTCAGCTCCATTAGAATTATACAGCAAGGTTATCTAAATTAAGCGTCAAGCTTGCCTAATTTATGCAAAAAGAAAAATTACCCAACACATTCTCTGACTGTTCATTTTTCATCCATTTGAGCTACAAGCAACATTTCTCCAGAAATCTGCAAATTATGTGGCACTGTATGTGACAAATGTGGCAAATGCATAATTATGTGGTATATTAAGCAGGCACAGAATCACAAAATCCACTGACCCTCACGATTATCCATTGTTTTAGCAGTAATTTATTCATTAAAGGTATACCCACACAATGTAATCAGTGCCTAATGTTAGTTGCATTTTGATGGAAATAGTTTTTAAGCTAAGACCCTCTAAATAAACATGTAATTCAAAAAATACAAAACCGATATAAAGTGCATATGTGGTCCTCTATTATCGTCCCACGATTAGTTTGTTATTTACAAACCACTTGGCCATTAGCCTTGTTGTTTATGATGTCACCAAAATCTCTTGTCTAATTTTTGTATTTGCAAAGTTTTTTATAGCGCTGGCTAGACCCGGAGGTATCAGAGCGCTTTACATGAGGGTCAGCGAGTTACAGGTTACATAATTACATCAATTACAGGAGCCAAGTATAGACATAGGAGAAAACAAAAAACATGAGATTACACAATAATATGAGATATTAGCGTGTAGAATAGCCAAGACGCACAACTTATGGGGAAAGGAAGGTAAGGTAGAGAGGAATGGTAAACGGGTAAATTATGCAGATAGAGACACGCAGACCGGCAAGGGGGAAAAGTACAACAGGGGGAACAAAGCAATCAAGGCAGTCAAAGTGAAAGACAGTATACGAGGGGAGTGGTGTGGGAGGTCAAAGGGGGGGGAGTAGACTAGAAGAAAAGGACAAACAGGCGATAGGTCAAAACCGCCAAGATAGAGGACCCATAGACTCCGATAGCAATTATCTCAAGATGGCGGGATATACAAAATCAAATCAAGGTAGCTGACTCCACGGCTCCACACAGGGCTGGAAAGGGGAGGTAGCCAAAGAATCATGGAGGGAGGAGGCGGGGGAGGGAAGGAAACACAACGGGGAGACGAGGAAAACAATGTCAGATGTCCGGCTGGATAGGTGACGGCTGAGGGGGTGAACCAGAGCCAAACTCCTCTATAGCTGCATAGGACGGCTCCACCGGGCATCGGCCAAGGTTGCTCGGGCTCCGCAGTAAGTAAAAAACAGTTATGGTATCCGCCCAGTAGGCCTCGTCATAGCTCGATCGAAAACACCGGTCCTGGTGTTACTGGGAAGCGCCGTCCGCTCCGTCCTCCAGCTCGCCCCCAGGTCAAGAGTGGAGAGAGGAGAGGTGGAAGGGACAGATTCCAAAGTCTGCAGATTGTGGGACAACCCATCTTTCTTGCCTTCAATCCTCTTGGCGGGAGTGAAGCAGAAGAGGAGTTGTGCATAGAAGCCTGATCCTCATCAGACTTTAGTCCTCTATCGACCCCCACAGTGACATTGCAGATTTGTTCTAGGTGCCATTTTAGAGTCAGGCAAGCCCGGGCCTGACCTTTCCTTGAATTAGTGGGTCTCACTATGCCCCCAGTATAGAGCGCTGAATAATAGGGAGCCCCCTGGAGTGACCCAGCCGACCCGGTGAGGCGCGCCTCCGTGCCTCGCTCACCTTCTAAACTCGCCTTATGCATCGGGCCGGTCCCACGCTGCGACGCTAAATACCGTGACTGTACTTTTCTCCCCTCACCCGGGCCCTTGGTATAGGCGCCGGAAGCTGGTGCAGCATCTCCAATTACCGCAGTGGGGGTCCACACACTGTCTCAGATCTCGCCACCGCCAGTGCTGCCGTCGCGGTGCTCCGCCGTGCCGGGATCGCGCTAGAGGGGCGATCCCGGGAATATTGTACCCTTTATTTTCAGGAATATTGGACCCTTTATTTTGTTGGAGCTGGTCACAAGGTGAAGTTTGTAGTACACTTAGTAGTATTACAGTAGTACTACTAAAATTCTACAAAATGTTATTCACAAACCTACATGTGAGACTCTCTGCCTCTTCCTTCTTTTATGTGTGGAAATCTCTGCCCGACTGCGGAGATCTCCCTACACGTATGCATACGGTTTAGTAGAATATGTTGGAGGGACAAGGGGTCCGTGGCTGTAAAATGAGGAATACTTACTACTAAATAAGAGGGTACGAAGGAGGGGTAAGAAGGGGTTAAGGGAAGGTTAAGGAGGAGTTTAGGAAGGGACACGCACCTGCCAACAAAAGAATAAGCCTATTGCTATTCAAAAATAGCACTTCTATTGTAACTAGAACCAAAAAAGGACCCAAAACAGTTGTAATTGTACTCCAGCTCAGAGGTGAAGTAAGTCCAGCATCACAAATTACCAAACACTGGTACTGCAACACCCTCCCAAAGAAAATAACAGAATGCCATAGGAAATAATGTTGAAATAAATTAATTTATTTAAACTTTTTAAAAATATATAAATGTAATTGAATGTAAAAAAAAAATATATATAATATATATACATGTAACAATTTTTTAAATAATTAAATTGATTGAAATTAATTCTATTCATAACTTTCATCTTTCAAATTAATCTAAAGATTCTACTTTAGTTTCACATTTATTTTTCAAATAAATCTTCAAAATATAATTTCATTTTAATAAATGATACATATTAAATTACATATTTTATTGAAAATTGAATTTGTAGCAGTGAAGCACGTTTTCGTATTTTGCCCTACATTTAAAAAATATATCAAATTTATGCACATTAAGATTTATCTTAAAAATATCTTTATTGTCTTTTTAAAGTTTATTAAACTTTTTTCGCTTCACCATAACAGTTACCATAGAGAGATCTCCCCCTCCCTGGCAGAGACCTCCGCCGATGTATGAAAAGTTAAAATTAGTAGCTTGACACTCCCCCTTGAATTCAGAGGGTGGAGACATATAAGTCTACACTTTACATTAACTTTACTCTAGGAAATGGTGAACATCCAAATGTAGTAAAGTTACTACAAAGTGTTATAATAAATTTACCTTTCTTAATGGGGCCCTATGCAAATCTCTCTCTCTTTCTCAAACACACACACAAGCACAAACACACACTGTAGTTATAGTTCAGCCATACTGAGAAGGCATTTATACAGGTATCACGGACACTCTAGCCCCAGAAATTGCTCTGCTCATCTACTTCAGCTCTTACAGTGGAATGCACTAGCCATTGAGTAACCGGCCTGCTTTGTCCATAAAAATCAGCCCATATAGATGCAAAAACAGCCTTCACTACCCTTTAGTTTAGCCCTTCTGGCTTTGCTCTTTCTTTTGCCAGATAGGCCAGATCGAGGTTGGGAGGGCAAACTGGACTCCAGTCCTTTTAGGCGGAAGTTCAGATTTACCAAATTATTGGTCTGCAAAGAAACAACAATTGAATGCCTCATTTCTGGCCCTAGGACATTTGTTCTGCTCCAACCTCCTGAACACATTTAAAAACTGCAAGCAATAGTACTGTCCCCTCTGGGTTTAAATGTTGGATCAGACCTTACCACAGAGACCACTCTCCAGAGACAACTCGACCTAGGCCAAATAATTACTAAAGGACATTGATGAGAACTTTGATGACACTATTGAGTCATGTTCCATGACCTCTTTGAAAGCAAATTCCACACAGTCCATGGAGGCTTAGAGTTATGCTTCAATCTAATTGTTTCTTGCCCACTGCTTTCTAGTGAATGTCTGCATGGATTACTAAGGTCTGTTGCAATGCAAGGCTTCAAAAGTGCTTGTGGTTGCTTAAAACCAAGTAGATATACACGTTTTATACTTCCTAAACGTTTTACAGAGATGAATTTCATGGCAACACTTGCAGGCTTCTATCTTTGCTGAAATGACTCATTTAATCTGTCTCATATTGTGTCTGCTCACTAGTCTTTCTGTATTGCACTTTGTTTCTGTTTTTGCTGCTTTTTTGTTTGCCTTTCTCTCTGTCATTATTTCTTTGTGTGCCTCTACTCCTACTATTTCCTTTTTCTCTCTGAATGTCTCCCAATGTCACAATTGTCTTATTTCTGTTCTACTCTAGTCCTCGCTGCTTTGGTTATTAAAGTTATTTTTGTATTTCATTCAACCCATCCGTCATGATTTACCCTCTGACCAAACAGAGGAGGGATTTGGTGGTGAAAACTGCAAGAATGATCCCCTGTGCTTTGCTTATTCTGACAACTTGTATTAGAGTTGAAGACAGCTTTTTTCCCACATGTCAGATGATGGCTTACTGTATTTTGTCTAGTGGTTTTAGCATAGTTTATTCTGCAACAAGCTTGAACAGACATCAGGCAAGTTTGGGCTTCTTTGTGGCCACTGTCACCGCGGCAGATGGATCCACAGAAGCAGCAAGGGCCGTGTAAGCCAGGGAGGGAGGGGGGTCAATTACTCAAAGAGCACTTTACATAAACCCTATGTGTGCACCAAAGTGCTCGTTCACGTTGATCTTGTTTTTGAAGATCTTTCTTGAAGCATTCAGCAATTTCCATGCTTTCCCTTTCAGAAGTTCACCATGTTGATGATCCAGAGCATCAAGTACTGGATACGTCGCTGTCTCCAGATGAAGAAGACTTACAAGAGTTTGAATTTCTTGATGGGACTGAGATCCCACTTCAAGAAGGAAGAACCCATGGCTAGGCATAAACAACTAATCAGTGGCAATGGGGAAGATGGCAATGAAGAAGAGGCTAGTTAAGAATCAGAGAGAGGACACAGAAGAGGGAGAGGGAGGGGAAGTGGGGAGGAAAAGGAAAGAGAAATGAGAAAAGAAAAACAGGTAAATGGTCAGGCAGAAGAAAGGGTAAATGGGTAGAAAAACTGAGGAAGGAAAGAAATGCCATGGGCATAGAAGAATAAAAGGGGGCAAGAAAAAAAAAGTTTGAAAAACAACAGAAAGGGGGTGGTGAAGAAGGTGGAGGGCGGCGGAAGGGGATGTGTCTTTGACAATGTTAGATCATTTCCCCACTGTTCCTCAGCGGGTGTTCTAAAAAGTGGGAATAGTGGGAAGAAATATTGTAAAACTTAGAGTTAGAATAAAGATGGCTTTTCAATCCTCGATGTGTGCATCTGGCTCATTTATTATTTTGAGAATGGTTTATTGGTCTTGTTAGAGATTGGGACCAAGAGTGAAAGAACATAATGGAAGAAAGGGAAGGAACTATGAAAGAAAATGGAGATGGAGACACAAGAAGCTAAAGGAATAAGACAGATCAATTCATGAAAAGAACATATGCAAAGAGGAAGACCTATGTTGAGTTGCGCATCTGTATTGCTTCTAATTTTGCTACTTAGCCACGTACAGCCGTCATTTGCTGACACCTTAAAAAGACACTACTTTATTTTAGTATCAAACACTACTACCCACATTTATAGAGAAGCTTTCAATGTGATCTGGCAGCTGTGCTTGATACAAATGTACCACTGATAAGGCAATGTGTACTAGAATATCAATGCTTTTGGCACCACAAACTGAGACTTATGGAGAACTAAACAAAATGAAGGTCTCCTATAAAATGCTGTGAGGTGCAATGACTAACAAATGAAATTCACTGACAAACGGAAGGAAAGACAAGCGGCCAGGTGAACTTCCACTTTATCCTCACGAAAGAATAAACAAGGACAAAACCATAAAGATAAAAAAATGTACTTTGGACCGCATTCTGTTCCACTGTTTTTAGCTTGTACATGCCATTACACTCAGGAAGCAAAAACATTCCAGACATGAAAATCAATCTCTACCCCAAGTGATTACTTAGTGGCTTAAATTATAGAAGCATTATATCCCTAAATTTTGTGCTATCTTATCTAGTTTCTTGTCATTTGTTTTTGACAGCTGTAATTTATATCTATATTTATATATTGCTATGCCAATGAAAATGAAAGTGGCCCAATAATGCATGGTATTTAGAGCAACCTTACTAATATCATATATTCACACATGTATTATACAGTACTACAGTGCAATGGTCAGATTTCATGTTATTACCACAGCACAGCAAACTAGACATGGTAAAAACACTGTTACTGCCTCATATATTACGTGCTAGATAGTTAAGAGGCGTTTTCAATGTGATTTTCACTCTCTCTAGGAATTTCACGCATTGCATCCATACATAAAAGTCACAGTGAAACCATATATGCAGATGTGCTGAATGTAATATGCTTTTTATTACCATTGGTAACTATGTGGCGGGACCACGACTCATGAGATGTGACACCATGAGTGGGTCATGATGCTCCTCCCTCAACAATGGTAATGAAGAGTATGTTATAATCTGAGTAGCTGCATCAGGAAGGACATTCTTAGTTTTGACCTATACAGGGATCATTACATTACTATGTAGCTCATGTTTTAGCCAACCAAGAAATTTGAGAAATTAACTCCTGCATCTTCTTTTAGGGACAATTGCAATCTGGATAAGGATATTCCTGCTTTTTTTGAACTGTGTAAAACTTTAGATAAAAGTATATCTTTACTCTTAAAAAGGTTCTTGGAGGATTCATTGGCAACATAGATAACGAGCAAAGAATAATTAAGGTCATCCTCATCTTTGCAGATTCCAAACGGCCCAACCATGATAGCTGTAAAAGGGACCAATTCTTTTATTGAAAATACGCATTTTGCTCCACATTCTCTACATTGAAGTGCTTTTTTGAGTTAGAGAACCAAGGGGCATATTAGCAAGATCCACGTTAAAATTATCGCCGTTTTAGCGGCAGGAAACTGAAGCTAAAACGGCGATAATGGGCTTGCTAATATGCGTTATGGAATTCAATAGAAGCCCAGGTTAGATGTCCTGCACATCTAACCTGGGCTTCTATTGAATTCTATAACGCATATTAGCAAGCCCATTATCGACGTTTTAGCGGCAGTTTCCTGCCGCTAAAACGGCGATAATTTTAACGTGGATCTTGCTAATATGCCCCCATATTCCTAAGTACGTGCTCATTTACCTAAGTAATTGAATTTTGAGTTACCCAAAATAAAAATATAATTCCTTAAATCTATCTTTGAAATACTATTTATTTGGGGGAACACTCTAGACTACATTTACTGACCTTTGCCACAATGCAGTTCAGCAAGGGAAGTTGCTGCGTGGCATTGCATCTAAGAGAGAGAGAGCAGGAATACACCATCTACTAAGATATGGCACAGCTCTGCTCTCTTGTAAAGCCAAAGCAGGCCTTGCGCCACAACGCAGAATATTGTGCAGGAAGGTGTCCCTTCTTAGCTACTCTTAGAGGCTTATGCCTCTTTGTTTGTATGGGTGATATTTCTCTTTGTTAGACCAGCCTCGGGGAGGCGCACCATTTTGTCGCAAACCCATGTTTACTGACAAGTTTACTGACTTTAGTATATATGGGTTTGTGTCAAATTGCATAGGTGGATGCATGGGAAAGCCCATGCTCAACCCATGTAACGACTGCACTATGCAAGGTAACACAAGGCAGAGCCACACTCTTGGTATAAAGTCCCATGCAAAGCCATGCAAATCTTGATTTACGTGGCTGGGCAATCCCTAACATTGATTTTGTGCTGGGGCTGGGCCACGAAAGTGTCACAACCCTTACACAAAATCTTAGTAAATCTGGGCATCAGTTTGTATCCTGACATTTTAGAATAAATAAACACCTGTGTGAAAATGCAGGTAATGTTTTTCTAGCTAATCAACATAAAAGAATATCTTCTGCATAAGCTGAATATTTTATTCCATATGGCTCATATTGAAACATGTACTACTGGAATCATCATTTAATTTAGCTGAATAGATTCGTTCTAAAGGCAAAATAAATAGATGTGAAAAGAAGCAAGCTTGTCTGGGTCTTCTTTTATGGAAAAAGTAAGGAGATTAAATGCCATTAAGCAGAAAAAATGCTTTAGGAAAATTATATTTTAAAGAAATAACATTTAGAATCGTAGTTCCAAATTCATGCCATTCAATAGTTTAAATATAAAATTGGATTCTAAATTATGAAATGCTTCTTTTAAAAAAACAAAAAACTTTATTTATAATTGTTGGCAATCATGTACGTTAATACATACCATTTATAATGGCTTGGCAATTACAAAAGTGACACACTTATATTCGACATCGTGATAAACATCATGAACTTATAGGCAAAAACATTTACTCTCAGGATCAAGTAACCAAAGGGCCTCATGGGTTGGACGTTGGGTCTTATTGACGAATGTAACTGATAGAGGGCTCCCAAATGTCTCGGGGGCGAGATCTCGGAGGCATTAAGTCCCAATACGTAGACAATTGTTCATGGCAATAAGCAATATCCTTTGCCCGGACTCTTGTTTTTGGCGCCAGAGTGCCACCCCAGCACATTGCGACCCTACGTTTGGCAAGGAGGAGCAGTAGGGCGGTGAGTTTGCGAGAGTTGCTGGTTATCTCTGCCACGTGGCCTAGCAGCCCAGTTAAGAGAGAAGAGGACAGCGGCAGTTGTATGATTTTCCCAATTACTTCAAAAACCTCCAACCAGTATGCTGCAACCGCCGGGCACTGCCAGACGAGATGAATGAAATCCGCTGAAGCGGCATGACATCGTGCACATTGAGAATCTGGAGATATACCCATTCGGTGTAGTAGTACTGGAGTGCAGTAGGTGCGATGTAAAAAGTTAAAGTGAATGAGGCGTAACCTGAAGTTTGGGGATAATAACTGAAGCTGGCCGCAGCAAAACGCCCATTGTGTGTCTGTAGGTGGAAGGGCGAGGTCTTCCCCCCAGGCTTCTTGGGCTGGTGTATGCCATAATACGTTTCCGGGATGAGGTGGTGGTGTACATATATTCTAGGGCTGAAAGGGTCGCCGGGGGTGCAGGAAACATTGTGAATAATTCTTGGCACGTTGCTCGCAGTTGATATTATAAAAAGGTGTCTAGTGGCGCGCTGGATGTATGCTGCGGATTTGGAGGGCCGCGGAATTGATCTCCTGGAAAAAGGTCTGCGAAGGTATGCATATTGAGCCTGTCCGCGCGGCTGCATGCGCTGCCGTCATGTAGAGGGGGTATTAGTGGGTGTTTAATTATCGGGATTGATGGGGCATAAAGGAGGGGGTTGCCTGCACGTCACGCCAGCCCAGCCCATGCCCACCTCATGCATTGTGAAGTGTCTATTTCCAACACGGGCCGTTTATATGGATCGAATGCCTCAGGTGCATCAAGCAAGGCTGCCAGCGCTGTAATGTGGGGGTTGTGTGCTGTGGAGCGGCCCAATATAAACCTGGATTGGTCGGGCCTGATCATTTCCGGCAGCAGGAGCTGCAACCTGTTCGCTAGTACCTTCGCAAATATTTTGTTATCATTATTGATGAGCAATAGGGGCCTATAGGAATCACACTAGTCAGCTGGTTTATCAGGTTTGAGGAGCATGAAAATTACTGATTCTCGCATAGAAGGGGGGAGCAAGCCTACTTCTAATGCATCGCGGTAGACCTCCAGCAGTTGGGGAACTAAAAGGTCGGAGTATTCTTTATAAAACGCTGCTGTCAGTCCATCCATACCAGGGGCCCTGTCCGGGGAAAGCAATTGCCTGCTGCACTTCCTCAGCAGTGATGGGGGAGTCTAGAAATTCCCGGTGTGAGTTGGAAAGCCACACTAGTTCAATAGTGTCAAGGTAGGTTTGCAAGTCTGGGGGGGGGGGGAAATCGCTTGGGAGGTGCAGTATAGTTGGGTAAAGAAGTCTACCTTAATGCGTAGCAAGTCGGGAGTGTAGAAGTGACGTCGACCCTCTGAGTCTATCAGGCCTGTGATGTAAGAAGATGCACATGGTCTCTGAAGGAGCCTGGCTAGTGTCTTACCCGGGCGGTCACCCTCACCATATCTGCGCGCCTGAGTTTCTTTACCTAGAAATGTAACTTCTCTAGTTGCTTCCTCCTGATATGCCGTCAGTTTGTCGCGGATGTCAGCTAAGACAGTAGGGTCGTTAGAGTGGTGGAATTGAGCCTCGAGTGCGGGGATGTCTGCTTCAAGTGCTGAGAGTGTTCCTCGGATGGCCCTAAGTACCCCATTCTGCTTGGCTATGCAGACGCCTCGAATAACCACCTTGAAGGCGTCCCAAAGTGTAGCGGGGGAGATGACCGACCCAGTGTCCTGTTCAAAGTATTCCTGAATAGCTATGTGTACCTCTTCTCTAAAAACTTGGTCCCTGAGCGCATTTGGGGGGAGCTGCGAGGAAAACACGCTTGATGGTGCGTGCAGGGGGTTAAGAGTCAATTGAATCGGTGCATGATCCAAAAGAGTATGGAGTAGGTGAGATGGTGTGGGTCGCAAGAGAAGCATGGTTTTGGATGTCAGCCAGTAGTCTATTCTTGACCATGCCCTGTGTTGCAGAGAGAAACAGGTACCTTCACGTGCTCTGGGGTGCGTGTCGCGCCATATGTCTATGAGGTGGTTGTCTGTGATAATCGAAGCGAGTGTGGAAGCCGCTTGTGGATGGGGCCGCCTGGAACTCCCTGCCCTGTCCATGTCCTCTATCAGTAGAATGTTAAAATTGCCGCACCAGTGTACCATCTGTGGATTGGAGCTGGCGATTCGTTGCCAAATGTTTGTAAAGAATGCTGGATCATCTGTGTTTGGGCTGTAAACAGTGGACAAGGTTATGGGATGGTTATGGAGTTTGCCTGATAAAATAATGTAAAGTCCTTCGGTATCGCATATATACTGATCCGTAGTCCAGGCCAGGTCCTTATGTATTAGGATGCAGACTCCCCTTGCATAGTTAGAGTATGAGGAAACGTACGTGGATCCCCACCCCATGGCAAGTATGGGTGGTAGAGTATTACTGGGAAGGTGGGTTTCCTGGAGTAGGCAAATATCTATAGCGTGTCGAATTAAATAGGCATGCGCTAGGCGTATCTTCCTGCCGTCGTTAAGCCCCCTCACGTTCCATGAAAGTAATTTA
This sequence comes from Calotriton arnoldi, assembly GCA_963921515.1. NCBI lineage: Eukaryota > Metazoa > Chordata > Amphibia > Caudata > Salamandridae > Calotriton > Calotriton arnoldi. The sequence continues at coordinate 77,107 of CAWUFW010017331.1, read as the reverse complement.
ATCGAGGCCATCTTATCCATCTGTGTTGGGAGGAGCCGTAAAAGTGTGGCTGTGCATGTGATGTGTCTTTGCGTCTTTGCCAACAGTGTGGGAAAATGTGCATGAGTATGCCAATGTGCCCAAATTTTTATACAAACAACAAAACTGAGGTAACTAGTCCTCAACAATCCCCCCTCGCGCTAATCCCCCCACCCACTCCAACCCCCCAATTAGGTTGAGGCATTCCCCTACATAAACACAACTTCTGGGAATCATTCCACGGGGTAGTGGAGACTCCACAGGGTCTACCCGCCTTGAGGCTGGGTGGCTGAGCATAAATGTGGAGCGGGAGCCACACCCGTCCCGCCCAGAGCCACGTTGCAATAGACTCGTGATTAACTTAGTTGAGTGGATGGCTTCCCTGGAGGTTAGTTAGTGTGAGGTGTAGCAGCATCTGCTCAGTAGTCCCAAAAAGTTGAGTTCCTGCATTCAACTGTAGATGATTACATGTAGCGGTTAGTCATTGCCGCTTAGTCGCGCTCCTGCCGAGGAGGAGCTTGTGTGATCATCCCGGGGTCGTTCCTTTTTTGCCTGTTGCTTGGCGAACTTGAGAGCCAGTTTCGGGTCCGTGAAATGGGTTGCTTTGCTGTCCAGGGTGATCTTAAGCTTGGCGGGGTAGAGCATGGAATATTTGATTGGCTTTTTGCAGGAGTTGCTTTGCCGGCAGAAATTCACGATGAGCGACTTGTACCGCTAAGGTGAAATCCGGGAAAAAAGATATGGCATCTCCTTTGTATTGGATGTGGCCCAGCTCCCTGGCCTGCCGAAGGATAGTGTCACGGTCTTTATAGTTCAACAGGCATGCCACGATTGGGTGTGGGGGAGCCCCTGGGGGAGGTCTTGGTCCCAGCGATCTATGGACTCTCTCAACAATGAAAACCGGCAACAAGTCCGAGCCGAAGAGGTCCGGCAACATAGTTTCCATAAAGTCCTCCATCCTGGAGATAGCTGTGGACTCAGGGATGCCCACCACGCGGAGATTATTGCGTCTCGAGTGGGCTAGAAAGGTCTTCGTTTTTTTGTTTGATCAAATCCAGTACCTTGTCCATTTGTAGCAAACGTTCAGCAGTAGCAGTTTGGTTGTCTTCAGCCTCGGATACTCTGGTCTCCAAGTGGTCGAGCCGGGAGTCATGTACGTCAATCCTGTTCTTCACTCTGTCCAGGTGGGAGAAAAGCATATCCAGCTTAGCATCTACGTTTTTCAGGCTGGATTTTACTTCTAATAGTATGGCTTTTATGTCCAGGTCCTGGTCCTCTGGGGCGCCGTCTTCTGAGGGGTGTGATGCAGCGCTTTTCTCTGCCTCGGGTTCAGTGTATTTGGTGCTGTGTGTTTTTTCAAAACTAATCTTGGACTGTCTACCCTCTGGTTTCCCAATGGTTGCAGGTATCTAGGGCCAGAAGTCCACTGGCTGGTGGGACTCAGGGAGGGTGTGTCTCGTTGTCCTGTCCCACCAATAAGGCCCAGCGATCGTCTGACACCAAGCTCACCCACTCGCAGGGTCTGGATATTCAGTGGTTCGTGGCGGCTGAGCTTTGAGGCAGATTCACGCTGGCTGAAGCCAGGGACACGTGCTGCGTAGCAGCTGTAGGTCAAATGCCTTTCTGTATTCCAGTTCACAGGGCCTGGGTATTTGGTGGCTCGTAGTGAGTGGGTTTTGAGGCATATTCGCGCAAGCGGGAGCCGGGGGCACGAGTTGCGCAGTGGCACAGATCAGATGCCTTTCTTTATTTCAGCGCGCAGGGTCCAGGAAGTTTGTGGCTTGTGGCGCTTGAGCTTCGAGGCAGATTTGCGCGAGCTGGAGCCGAGAACACGAGTTGTGCAGCGGCTGTGGGTCAGAGGCCTTTCTTCATTCCAGCGCGCAGGGTCCAGGTGGTCTGTGACTTGCGGCGATTGGGCTTCGAGGCAGACTCACGCAAGCTGGAGCCGGGGGTGCGAGCCACACAGCGGCTGTGGGTCTGAGGCCTTTATCTATTCACCGCCGGGAAGCTCCAGCCCCCGGGCGCGCAGGCCCGATCGGCCGTGATGCAGCAGGTATTATGAGTGTGTGTGGCGGCTGGGTGCCCGCAGGCTGGAGCGCCGCAGCAGGAGTCCAGTCCAGTCCAGGCACCGAGAGGGGGAAAGGGGAGGGCAGAGCGCGCCCGAGCACGGCCGTGCCCCTGGATGGCCCCACTCACCGCTTCTGAATGTTTCCGGCTCTCTCGCGGGTGGCGCGGGTAGGCCCTGCCTCGGCCGCTCATTCTGCGGTGACCAGGCCCAGGCGGTGTCACAAGCCCCAAGTCCCACGAGCCCGGTCCCACAGGGCCTCGATGTAGGGGGTCCTCGTGTGCAGTGTGGCAAGTCCAGTGGCGCCCACACAGCCTCCGATCAGCTCCTCCCCCTCAGCGCCCGAGCGGCCGGCCCAGGCCTCAATTCTCTCTCGGCCCCCCGGCGCATTGAGGTCGGGATTTTCGCTGCCCCGTCGGTGCCACCGGTATTCATGAAGTGTCGTGGCACAGTGGCAGGGACAGATGGCCCCTAGTTCGGCTGATTCATGGCGGATGTTGGGCTCAGCTGGCAGAGCTCGCCTAAGGTGCGGCCATCTTGCACCCCGGCAAAGCCACATCCCCCATGAAATGCTTCTTCAGTATCTTAAGTAATCACTGCAAGGGGGCATTTAAGAAACAACACTTTATTAATAATGAGTCTCCCTTTAAGAAAGCCATTTTGTTGATTCTTCAATAGTTTTGTCAAGAGACATTCAATGCACATGGAATGAATGTTAGCAAAAATATTGAACATGATTCAGTAAATGAGATAGGCCACTAGTTTTATAAAGAGCACTAGACTTTGAAATTAAGCACATCACTTCTGGTAAAAAACAATTGTACCTTTAACATAACCAGATTTTAAAAAGTGGTATATAAATAAGATAATTATGTGCTCATCCAATTGACTGTATTTTGGGATACTGCATTATTTATAATATTTGATTGTACTTTTTACATATTTGTGTTTTGCATTTATAGTTCAATTTTACCGAATAAAGCTTCTTAAAGAAAGAAAGAAAGAAAGAAAGAAAGACAGAAAGAAAGAAAATAAAATAATTTGGGGGCAATCCACTTGAAACATGGTAATAAAAATCCACTGAAAAAACATTTCGACCTTAGGACTTTACTTTTAGGATTGACAATCACTTACAAAGTAATTTTTTTTTAAAAAGAGGACACATCTAAAGGTTCATGACAAGTGCTTGAAATAGAAGAAACAGTGAGATAATGTGAAAGAGTCATGGGTAACCTCTGAAGTATATATATATTCCTAAGTATTTCTTTAGATTTAGGTAATAGAGATTTATAAAAATTACTAAATTAAAAGTAGCTCATAAATATACCTTAGCTATAAAATGATGTTCCTCAGCCACTTCTCTGAAATAGATCCCGAAGCCATAGTTCTCTTCTGACAACTTGTCACGAGTTTGCAAAAAGTGAGAGCTACACATAAACCAATGAAAACTCTGTGTGTTTGCAAGAAATATGGGCAATCAACAAGAATTAATGACCTGCAAGAGCATTTTGTTCTGAAGAAAAAAGAAGCAGTAATTACTTGCAAAACATATTCTATTGCTGTTAGTAATGTTGTACACTGGTATACAGCAAAGAGACCTCTATTGACAGTAACCAGTATTCTTTTCATGGGAACTTTAATCAGTTTAAAACATTCATGGCGTAATGGACATAAGATGACCAACTTACAAGAACTTGTTTACATAAATAGCAATATGTTGTGTTGCACACCGAATACTAGCCATTATTTGTTTTCCTGGTTGAGTGGGTAGAGATTTATGAACTTTGCATTAAAGGAAAAATTTGGAAGTTTTAGAATCCCTAACTTTTAGGGATTCTGCATCTTCTGTTTATAAGAGACCAACACCCAACCATTTTTCTAATATTGCATCAAATTGACCTACATATGCTATGGTAGGATCACTTTTGAGTTGCTCATAATATTTGTCATAATTCAGCTGTCTGTACACCTCTTTTAAATATCTTTGCAAATCCTAGTGCACAATATTGGCAACCTCAACCAAGGGCCTAATAATTATTACCCAGATTTATGAAACGTTTGCACAACGCAGCACAGCAGCCATAGTTGCTGCGCTACGTTGCATGAAAGAGGAGGGAGCAGAACAGCACCATATCTACTAAGATATAGTGCTGTTTTCCTCAATCCCTGAGCTGGTGCACTTAGGCTACCATTTGTCAATGCACAAACCCTTGTGTCATAGAGCAAATGTGTGTGCTTTCTGCACCGCATTGCATGAAATAATAGTAAATAAGCCCCATAATTCCTTTGTCTAGTTGTTTGCTCTGTACATATCAGTCAAAAAGTGGGATAATACATTATACAATGATTGTGATGGGGAGAATGCAAGATCCCTGTTTGGTAGCATATATTATGAGTGTTTGTTACTGTGATATGATAAGGGGTTCCCTCCAAACTTTGTGCATCTTTTTATGGATATTCAACTGAGCCCCATATCTGTTTTTATCCTCAATCATATCTTTCACATTTAGAATCTAGTTTATCCAATTCCTGGTTGAACTGGGGAGCAGTATGTTTGTGACAAGGCTATTGTAAGGATAACACCTTACCTATTCACTGCCGCAGCCAGGTTTGGCGACTGTAAGGGTGACTGCTGTTTGCGGTCCGCCACTCTAGGTGCCCAGGTCCTTGGCGCTAGGTTGTTTCTTTGCGGGCTGCTGCCTGTGGTCAATGTCTTCCTTTCATGGGCTCCAGCCCACACAGAAAATCCTTTCCTTCTGTCCAGCATCATCAGTGGCAGCGATCTTAGTTTTTCCTGAGGCGCTCGGCTCCACCTAACCAGCACAGAAACTAAAGTATCGATGCTTTTCCAATGTGGAAAGCCCATCTGAAAGGATGCATGAACAAACATATATTCCGAGACTGGATTTCCCACATTTTGGCTGATAGTGCATCTGTTGAATAGATAGCTGCTTGTTGACATTTATTTTGATATTTAATATATTTTTACCCTTGATCCCAATCAAAGATGGTGAAGCTAAACTCGAGTTACCTCACTCATTTTTCGTCTAGTTTTTCCTGCTCTTTGCCCTGCTGTGTGGCCTGCCAGCTGGGAGGTCTTTTCTGATCTTTAGTTTTCCCCTTTCCTGACGGATATTATTGTTGTGAGCAATTCTAGACTTCCAGTTTTAATCTGGTGTCTGGGCCTGTTCCCAGAGTTAATAGGCCATTCCTATGCACCAGGAAGATCTTATACCTGCCACCAAAAAGATCTGCTCTTGACAGGTTGTGATCCACAAAAATAAAAGAATGGATCAAGTCCAGGAATCAATAGCCGCTGTAACAACTTAAACTGAAAACGCCCCCCTATGTTGGCCTCTTCTTGCTGTACTGCAACAAGGTTCACTGGATCCTCCGCTGGCTGGCTTATCTGAATTAAAATTTGACAGCCCTAAGAAGCTAAAGACCTTCTTAGACACCTTGTCAGGCCCATGTATCCTTTAAACACCATATTTATGCCACAGATTGATCCAGGGTGGGGTTTATTATGAGTAATACGACTGAAAATGCCTTGACATGGGATATTCCATTAGTAGCTGAAGCAAATCCACTTCTGCACAATTTTTTGGCCTGCCTTGCAGACTATAAAAAAGATGTTCGACCAACAAGATCCGAAGTTTTCCACCCAAGAAAAGATCTTAGATATAATAGGCATACCTATATTTCAAACTTCAAATGCTTGGCTAGAGAAGTCAACTGGCCACTTTCAGTCCTATTCATGTTGTCACATAAAGGCCTTAATGATGACTTGAAGGATGAACTTACAATTGCTTTTTTGCATGCAAGTTTTCTCCAGCAGAAAACATTTATTCCATCCTGGAAAAAGAACTCCTTGTGCTACAATCAGCTTTTATAGAAATGAGCCTTTTTTACTCGACCCACAATATCTGATAACCGTCAGCACGAACCACTGAAATCTTCATGTTCTCCAACAGTCAGAGTGTAGGAGTTGTAGACAAGCTCGCTGGGCATTCTTTTTTCAGCAGTTAGATTTTTGTTCTCACATATACTCCTGGATCAAATAATGATATAGTGGATTCCTTGTCCAGATGATATTCAGAACCTGGATTATCAGACACAAAGCTTTGAAGGGCTCTCATATGCCGAGTGACAAGTAATAATGGCAGCTCCTCCCCTATCTTACATTTATTGCAATACGTTGAAGAGTTCACAAATTTTGAACCTCTGGGAGGAACGTACGTGTTTTTAAAAATAGAGTGTCCTATCTTGAGATATATTCTCCTTGTTTGTGTGTGTTTCTGTATAGTTTTTACATACCCACGTTTTACATATTATTGCTTGGTGGTGTTTTAATGCCTCTTCCTCTATGGTTTTATACATTCTTGTTTTTTCAATTCTTAAAAATCACTCAGGACTTATTTCCCTTACTAGTATCCTTCTTTTTACATATAACCTCTTATAAATTTAGCAACTCAAAAATCTAGTTTAATCATGTTTTAACTTGATGTGAACCACTGTATAATTTTAACGTTTTCGTATGTTCGTTGCACATTGCTTTTATGATACTAGTGATCGAATAAAGCATATTTGAACTGAACTGAACTGATATTCAGAACAAGAAGCTTACAGGACCACAGAGAACATAACTACACCTCAAGCTTTTATTTCCTCATCCTCCTCAACCTTCTTAGGGCCTGATTAGGAGTTTAAGTGTTATTTATCACATGAGGTACGTTATTTATTGTGTGTGATAAATAGCAGCTAGAACAAGTATGTGGGGAATAACATGCAAATTTTGATGCTTAGCGTACCAAAATCTGCATGGTGCAGTAAATACAGTACAGCTTCTCCTGTTAATTTTTGGGGTTTATGCATGGGCCGTAATTTACCGGCCCAACTCGTAATAAGGCCCGAGACTCTTTTCATCAAGAAACCAAAACAGTTAAGCTCTGTGACCTGGATAAACATTTAGAGTTAAAGAAAATAAAGGGCCTGATTTTATTTCAAAATAGAATCTTTATTTCTTTGAGAAATTCACAAAATAAAATAATGAAACATGCCATGATTCTATGATCCTGGGGCATAGAGGAACAAGGATCACCAAGGATTTGATCAGAAGGATTTTTTTGTGGCCATTTCTTTGCCGTTATCCTACCCAATTCGTCAAATCTTGCGAGGTCTGTGCTCAAAGTAAATCTGAAACTTAAAGTAAAGCCAGGTTATTGTTTACACATGATATTCCTTCAACCCTTGGAAAATCATCTCTACTGATTTTGTAGTAGATTTACCCCTTTCTGAAAATTGTACTACTATAATGGTTACAGTCGACTCATACTCCAAACGGCTCACATTTCAGCTCTTCCCAAGTTACCAAGTGCATCAGAAATGGCAGCAGTTTTTTAATCTGATATATTGAGATTTCATGAGCTTTATTTGAAGATCATCTTTGATGTCTTGCTGAATTTCAGTGCGTGAAAGTATGATAAATCTGGCCCTGAGTTTATAGAATACAGACTTCCAGAATTTAGGGACGTATTGAGGTCCAGTCACAATACGTCCCTAAATCTGGAAGTCTGTATGCTATAAACTAAGGGCCAGATTTATCATACTTTCACGCAATGAAATTCAGCAAGACACTTTGCTGCACCGTGTTAAAGCGAGAGGGCAGAAATGCATCATACCCAACATTATATGGTGCATTCTTGTCCTCTATTGTCATGTCCTTTAGGCTAGTCCTGTCATGTATACCCCTATTACATACATTTGTCCCATCCACACGACAATAACGATTCTAAACAGGTGACCTTTTACCTAGTAGCTTGCTCCTGTCTCTTCGACACCAGGCTCTCGGTACTCTATCATAATCCCTGCACCTGACGTACATAAACATGTCCCCAGGCACGGCAGAATTATTCTGTATAAGGGTCACCACTTTTTTCATCCTTGGCCAACAGCCAGCTGTGCATGATCACATTTGTTTAGGAAAGCATTGGTGATTGTTTTCAAAACATTTATAATTGTTTTCAAAGCATCCATGATTGTTTTAAAAGCATATTGATTCTAGAAAAAACCCTGGAGTGACCACTTTTGTATAAAAGACCTTCACTCCCCCCTACAAATTAGAGGAGAATTCCTTCCAAGCTGACACGGGGTCCTGCATGCTGAATCTTCTACACGCAGCGGTCTGACATCCCTTGCGGGGTGTCATCCTCGACGTAGAGCAGGGTCCTTCATTCAAAACCAACAGGTGAGGGGGCTGGTTCTTCCCTAGGGGTTTCTTGGCTGCCCATACATACAGATGCGCATAGCTATATGCATATACATGCTACACCCACAGATCTAGGCTAGGTACATTTAAGCAAATTACTTAAGCCGCGCATTTTAGGAATATGCAAGTGCTACTGTTTTTATCTGAACTGCTTATGTTCATCTTATTAGCACTATGGTAGAAATGTATCTACTATTTACTATTTTGGTACTAGCATTCTCTTTTGTATGCTTCTGTCTCCTGATTGTCGCAGCACACATGTTTTACACCAGGCTGTCCCTGGACCAATAAATACTTATTGAAATGTCCTAATCGCCACCCTGTATATTTTCTGAGAGTAAGCAAGCACGAGTGTTTGAATGAAATGTACTGTACTGTTTTCCACAATCCCTGAGGAATCAGGGGTGTTATGTTCAGTGGTTGCCAGAGACTACCTACACCACTGTAAAATACAGGGAGGGGGGGTGCTAGTGGTACTGTAGAGCTAGCTGGTCTAACGGCTGACATATCCTGTGGGGGTGTCCGGAAGCAGTTGGGACACCGAGCCCTCAGTTTAGGTCATCCGAAACTCGCAGGTCCTGGGGGACTCCTAGGAACTACACGACATGGCGCTGCCAACGTTGGTTTGGTTCTTATATTAACAGTATAAATCTGAGTAGTTCAGTCCTGCTTTCTCAGAAAGCCCTACTCACACTTTTCAGAGACATCTGAAGTGGTAAGGGAATCCGCCTCAATGAGCAGATATACTCTGTGTATTGGCTGAAGAATTAGCAAGCTTAAGGATAAATGGTTCCCCACATTGTGCAAAACCCTAACTCTTAACTTTTTTCTCTTTTCTTTTAAAAATGACTGACCTTGCGAGGAGCTCAGGGGAAGAAGAATTTGCATACTCTCTTAACATCACAGAGATTTGCAGACATGCAATAACTATAAAGCTGTTAGAGCACGCCGTACCAGCAACAGGTGGCTGTGTTACCTTCGTGATTGAGGCACACGAGGTGCTCAGATCAGAGGGAGTTTATTCTTGGGTTCAGTTCCCACCTCCAGATCCACAGAGTAAATTGTTCCACACATACATTGTTGTTGAACCACCAGATGAATACATTCCATACGAAGACATAGAAGTCCCGTTAACTTGCCAGCAACACAAAAACTGGTTTAAAGGCGCCCTCCTACACACAACATCTGTTGTGAGACTCGGTCCGCTCAGTATAGAAGGAGTGACCTGGCCGGTCTTAGCGACATATATTCCACATCCAGAGATAGATACATTACCAGTGGATGAAGTCCATATAATTTACAAAGACATAGTCAGAATATACAGACACCTTATCCAGTTCGTCATGCGAACATTAACAGTCCAACCTGTGAGAAATGCTCCAGCTGGTCTACATCAGACCACACCCACCATTAACCCAGAGATGCTGAAATCAGTAATAGGGACAATTCCTTCCAAACGGGAGCAGATTCCGTTCTGGATTGCACAAAAAATAGCACAGCTGGAAGCAGAATTCCCCGATACGGGTCCGCAGGAAAAACACAGAATGCAACCATTTGCTTGCCAATGGGGATGGTTCCCTCGATTGAGGACTGTACCACTTGGGGAACAATCTTTGCTGCCGTTTACGTCAGAGTACACGGTACCCCTTTCTTAGCAGTTGTTCCTGATGTATTGAAACAGATACAGAATGAGTACGGGGCAGGACCTGCCCTAGACTTGGGGATGAAACTGATGGGTAATTTTGCCCAAGTCTCTGCAGTCATGCTCAGCAACATAAAGGGGGAGGCAGCAGCAGTGGCCATACACAGCCGCCTAAGGGAAACAGCTCCTATCAATAGGGAGCGAGAATTACCAAAAATTATCGAAGAAACCTATGCTGCATTAGGTAGAGATAATTTGGGGACCAAAGCCAGGAAGCAACAAATGGCGGGTAGTCCCGACAAAGACAACTGGAAGCAAGCACCTGCTTCTTCTAAAAAGAAATGGTAGAACAAAAATTCTAAAAATAATAATTCAGAAAAGAATTCACGATCAAGGTGTGGGTCTCCCCAAATGGAGTCCCCTGAAAAGAGGTACAACCTTAGGACTCGTGATAACATTAGGAACCTAACCTAATAGGTATCAGGACACTGATACACGTTCCTTTTGTTCCTTCCAGGGTTCATCAAAAAACTCAGAGAGGGACGGGCGATCAGAACAAAAGCAAGAAGATCGACCAAAGACAAAAAGGGAAAAAATCGCACTTCAGATTATATTATCAAACAGGAAGAACAATTCAAAAAGAAGAAAGTAGCTGGCTTAAAAATTAGACATGCCCAGGTTACTGAGACTCAGCTTCTGAACGGGGAATGGGCTCTGACGATGCTAGACAGCGCGGCAGAAGTAACAATAGCTCGCCGGAACCTGAAGGATTTTCTGGTGACAGCAATGTTGAATGAACACATCACGGTGGAAACACCTGATACCAGAGTTAGTGTCCCGCATAGACTGTACGAAATTACACTTCAAATAGAGGGGGACATCTCAAGAAAGGTTAAAGGTCTCTTTTGGGAGAACTTAACATATGGATATGACATACTGCTAGCGGAAAAAGATTGGCCGCCTGAGTTTGTGATGGATTGCCCAAAAGAGGAAAGCGTAATTTTGCCTGCTTTCTCCGACCTCCTTCCAGAATCTTTAAAACATTCATACTCGCAGGAGTGGGTGCTAGCGCTAGCTCCGGCATTATACCGCAACCATGTAGGGTGGGACGTGGAGTCTACCCACTACGAAATCCCATTAAAATCTACTCCAAATCCACAGAGACAGCACCCTCTAAAAAATGATGCAAAAGACAGGTCAAAGAAATCCTAGACTAACTTGAATACCAAGGTGTGATTGAGACTTGCACCTCCCCGATGAATAATCCTTTGTTTCCAGTAATGAAACCTGACAACTCATATCGTCTAGCTTTAGACTACCGACATTTAAACACATGCACACGAACATTTGCAGTTCAAAATGCACACAGTGCCGCATTAATGAATAACATTGTGCGGAAGAAAGACAAAACAACATTAGATATCTCGAATGGATACTTCTGCCAAAATATAGCTCCAGACAGCAGATATTTGAGAGCTGTTTCTGCCCTCAGCACTCAGCGCCACTTCCGTCGTTTGCCTCAAGGGTATGAGAACAGCCCGGGGCTATTCTCGACTAGAGTGTCAGAAATATTACAAACCTGTGATGAGGAGGCAGTGTTCTATGTAGACGACATCTATCTGATGGACGATGAATTACTTGAGCACTTGAGCAGGGTGAACAACATAATTGTGGGATTCACCATTTGGTCTACAAATTTAATTTCAAGAAATCAAAAATTGCCCATCTCAACACCCTATTTTTGGGATATAAATTATCAAGTGAAGGCAAGAGCCTGGCAGCCAACTTTTTTAGAAAAGTGCACGCTGCTCCAACCTCCAAAGACTCTCAAAGGTTTGCAATTCATTTTAGGATTTCTAAATTTTGGCAGAACATACATTCTAGATTATGCAGAAAGAGTAAAAATTTTCTACGACTTAATCAGACCTGAGTTCACACCACATCAGTGGACGCAACAACACACAGATACTTTATATTCAGTTCAGGCTGAAATGATAGCATCTAAACACTTTCACACACGTATAAATTCTAAAAACTTGGTGATCCGGTTGGTCCCCGGTTTATCAGGATATACCTACATCACTTTCAATGAAGGTGAGACAGTTCCAATTGCATACAAATCACTTTTATACACAAATGCTGAAATGTGATTTGCGGCACCTGAAAAATATTGACCACAGTACAGACTGCTGTAGTGAGAGAAAGAGCACTAGCACATGGGAAACGCATCATTGTTGTAACCCTGGTACCAACTTTAGAAGCTGTTACAAAAGGGAGCATTACACATGCAAAAGCACTGAACCCACTATGGATACAATGGGCTAATTCTGTCACTGCAACAGATGTAGATTACAAATACGATTCTACATTAAAAACACATGTGTTCCTGCAGTACGAACAAGAATACCCTCTTCTGAATGAAATCTTGCATCTAGAAAAATATGAATATATCATTTACACTGATGGATCTGCTCAGCCTGCCATAGGAAGTAAACAGCAATATAGCGCAGCATGTGCTATAGTGAAGGGCCGTATGCGGGATGGTAAGTTCCATCCCAGCAATACGACTATGCAATCTCTAGGAGGCTCAGGCTCTCATAATCCTTGCACCTGATGTACATAAACATGTCCCCAGGCACGGCAGAATTATTCTGTATAAGGGTCACCACTTTTTTTATCCTTGGCCAACAGCCAGCTGTGCATGATCACATTTGTTTGGAAAAGCATTTGTGATTGTTTTCAAAACATTTATGATTGTTTTCAAAGCATCCATGATTTGTTTGAAAAACATATCGATTCTAGAAAAAACCCTGGAGTGACCACTTTAGTATAAAAGACCCTCACTCCCCCCTCCAAATGAGAGGAGAATCCTTCCAAGCTGACATGGGGTCCTGAATGCTGAATCTTCGACACGCAGCGGTCTGACATCCCTTGTGGGGTGTCATCCTCGACGCAGATCCGGGGTCCTTCATTCGAAACCATCAGGTGAGGGGGCTGGTTCTTCCCTAGGGGTTTCTTGGATGCCCATACATACAGATACACATAGTTATATGCATATACATGCTACACACACAGATCTAGGCTAGGTACATTTAGGCAAATTACTTAGGGCGCATTTTAGGAATATGCAAGTGCTATTGTTTGTATCTGAACTGCTTATGTTTATCTTATTAGCACAATGGTAGAAATGTATCTACTATTTACTATATTGGTACTAGCAATCTCTTTTGTATGCTTCTGTCTCCTGATTGTCGCAGCACACATGTTTTACACCAGGCTGTCGCTGGACCAATAAATACTTATTGAAATGTCCTAATCACCATCCTGTGTATTTCTGAGAGTAAGCAAGCACGAGTGTCTGAATGAAATGTACTGTACTGTTTTCCACAATCCCTGAGGAATCAGGGTTGTCATGTTCAGTGGTTGCCAGAGACTACCTACACCACTGTAAGATTCAGGGGGGTGGTAGTGGCACTGTAGAGCTAGCTGGTCTAACGTCTGACATATCCTGTGGGGGTGTCCGGAAGCGGTCGGGACACCAAGCCCTCAGTTTAGGTCATCCAAAACGCGCAGGTCCTGGGGGATTCCTAGGGACTACACAACACTCTTAGCACTGCACGCAATGTGCTATCTTGTGCCATTGTCCGAGGGCCTCTGCACTGTAGGCAGGGTTGTTTTTGTGCTGGAAGGGCCTCCTTTCTGCACAAAACCAATCATCAGAGGCCTTTTCCTCTTTCTAAGTGTGCTGCAGAACAGTGACATGTATTATTATTTTGGCACATTTCCAGGTTTACCTCTCTTGGAAAATCTGGGAATGCGCATTGGAATACCTGTGCTCCACCCATGGAATGCCTTCCCAGGGCAGAGTAATGACTTGCGCTGGCTTGCGTTACTTCAGATATTCCAAGCCATGCAGGGCCACGCAAGGTGGCCTTGCATGGCTTGGTAAATCTCATTCTAGGTTTTGCATGGCCCTTAATATTTATAGAGCTTTGACTTCTGGATTTCACCCTGAAACACATGGACAGACTGAAAGGTTAAATCAAACTCTTGAAGAATTTATAAGATACTACATTTCTACTGCTCAAGATAACCGGCAGCAGAGTTTGCCTATATTTACTCAATCTATATCTCTATTGACATCTCTCCATTTTTTTTACCTTAACTGGTTTTCATCCACAAACCTTCCCAGACTCTTTGGAACATGATGAGTTTGTGCCTGTGGTTCATGATTCTTTAGAAAGATTACAAAATGTCAGAGAACAGCTCATTCTTAATCTAAAGACCTCTAAATTGTGACAAAAACTACATGCCAATCGATATAGGCGCCCAGTTCCTGGCTGTCCTCTACCAATTTGCCCCATTCAATTTGTAGATCTAAACTTTTCCTGGATTTTTTGGTCGTTTTTAAATTTCTAAAATCATTAGTCATGTTATTGACCAACTTAAACTTCTTGTTTCCTGGAAGGTGCAGCCTTCTTTTCATGTCTCCTGTTTAAAACCCTATCTTCGACACAGAGGGCCCCAAGTCAAGAAAACCCAAGGAATTTGTGACCCTCAGTATTTCAAAGGGAATCTTCAGTATCTTATTGACTGGAAGGGTCATAAGCCTTGTGATTGTTCAAGGGAACAATCAGAACTGCTTATGCACCTTTATTAGTCAAATAATGTTATTTGAGATTTCCCCATAAACCAGCCTCTCTTAACAAAAGGTAGCGAGTAAGGGCTATACCTTTACCTGCTCACCGCCACAGCCGGGGTGTTCATAAGGGTACTGCGGTTTGTGATCCACTACTGTTAGCACGCAGGCCCTCAATGCCAGGTTGTTCCGTTGCCCACAGGCAAAGTCTTCCTTGCATATGCTCCCATCTGCAATGAGACTCCTTCCTTTCTGGCCCAGTGTCCTCAGTGGCAGCCATCTTAGATTTCCCTGCAGTGCTCAGTTTCACCTAACCAGTTCTAATGCAGAAAACCCATGCACATTTTGGCTGGGAGGAATTGTATTGAATAGATTGCTGCTTGAGTGACATATATTTTGATTTTTAGTATATTTTCACTCTTGCTCCCAATCTAAGATGGCTGAAACTCTACCCAAGTTACCTCATGCTGTATGGGCTCATTTGAGCCCAGTTGTGCTGCAATGTTTCTTGCTCGATTACTCGCTGCTGAATTTGTGGAACCTCCACCTTCTCCAGTTTTCATCTTGTTTTTTCCTGCTCTTCTCCCTTCTGCCTGGCTTGCCAGCTGGAGGCTTTTTTAATCTGGTCTCCAGTTTTTCACCTTCCAGTTGGATATTATTTTCAAGAGCAATTCCTGACTTACAGTTTCATTCTGGCATCTGTTCCCAGAGAAAATAGTCCAGTCCTACACACCAAGAAGACCCAACACCTGGGGCCAAGAAGACCTGTGCTTGATAGCTATTCCTGGAAGGTTTTAGAGAAAGTTAGTTTGTCTATACCTTTACCAAAACAGTGATGTTGTTCCAGCAATATGAGGAATAATATAGGGAAAAAGGATGTGTTCCCTTAGGGCAGAGGAAAGGAATTGCCAGCCCCTGTGACCAATTACATTTCATTCATCTATATTCATGTGGTGTCCCCGTCGCGAAAGGGACTTCAACATTGGAAAGGGGTTAGTAAAAAAGTCAGACCACACAAAATGAGATATAGTTTTAAAAGAGATAATGCCATGGGATTCAGAGGCCATATCAGGTGAGAGACTCACAACATGTGCAGGGCTAACAACACTATGAGAGAGGACAAATATTACAATGGTATCAACTAGCTCTGTAACATGACTTCCAGATTTGCATTCCTCCAGACGTTAAAAACACACAGATCTGCACTACTAGAAACCTTTAAAATGAAGCCGGATTTCCAATTGTCAAAACAAGGAGTAAAATGGAAGTTCTCTTCATGGGGGTTGGGGCATGGGGCAAGAGTGGAAGCATGACATGTGGCAGTGATATTGAAAGATGTATTCTGATATGTGTTTGTGTATGTTCATTGTTATGCCATTTGTCTGTGTTTTGATAATGTAATTCTTGGTTGTACTACACAATCTTTCTGTGTTCCCAAATGATGCAAGCAATCCTTTCACACTCGGGCAACTATATGACAAATATAGGGCCAGATTTATCAAAGGTTTTGTGTCGTCCTTGCACCAGGCAAGGGGATGCAGGGCAATGCAAACTAGAATGAGATTTACCAAGCCACGCATGGGCACCCTGCCCCAGAAAAACATTCCATGGGTGGGCTGTGGGTGTTCCCACACATCAACCTATAGATTTTTGTATATTACCAGATTTACTAACTGAGGTAAACCTGGGAATGGGTCAAAATAAAAATAAATGCCACACAAGCATTCTGCAGCACACATAGAAAGAGGAAGAATCCTCTAAAGATTGTTTTGGTGCAGTAAGGTGTCCCTTTCTGCACAAAAACATTCCTGCCTGAGTTGGCGCTAGGCAGCACATAGTACACCAGTGCAAGGAGAGGGCAGGAATGTGCCATATAATGTTAAATATGGCACATTCCTGCCCTCTCCCTGTCACAAAACGCTGCGCAGCAAGGAGTCTTGCTGCACTGCATGATGTTTTAATAAATCTGAACCATAGTCTTCACAAATTCTGTAGTGTAAGGAAATGCCTCTTTTTGCATGTTCACCCCCACATTTTTGGACTGATGCTGCTGGATTTCTGACTCTGAGGGTGCACTGAGGCCTGCTAGCCAGATGTCAGTGCGGGTGTTCTAACCCTATACAAAAGATATGTTGAATTGGATGCACCCAATTGGCAAGTACTGACTTACTTATAAGACCCTAGTATATGGTACCCATGGTATCCAGGGCTGCAGCACTATTTGTGGCTCCTTGAGTGTGAGAAAAGACAAAATGGATCCCAGCCTGCCACTGCGTACTGAAAAGGAAGTGTTTACATTGCTAGTTTGTCTTTGCCATTACAGCTAATAGCAAAGTCCCCACTTCCCTTAATGTTATATACAAGTCTGCCATAAGGAAGGCCTATCGACCTCTATGGCATGGAGCTAAATATTATTAAGGAGGCCATACATTTTTCATATGTCTTAACAGTAATTCTTCCGAATTGTCGTTTTACTGTGGAAATGTTGGTAGTCCCATTGGATAACACAGGGTTACTGGTTGGCACCCCAACCTGGATAAGCTATGAACGGGGCTACCTACCTGGGTCAAGTAAGGTATCAAATTAATCATGGCATGAAATCCGACCCTATGCCCAGGTCGAATTTCAGGTCACTATTAAAGTAAACAACTCTTAGAAAGTTGCCACTCTGCACTCCAGCAAGTCCAGCTACCTCACAAAGACCCTGGCATACAGGCAGCTTTCTACCGGCCTGCGGAGATGTGTACCTGACTCCCTGGCCCAGGAACAAAAGCAGTTACCACAGAGCGAGGTGTGACCTCCTCTGCCAGGAAACCCACTCAGGGTGTTAGCCCAAAAGGCCAGTTTCAAAGGGGAATCCACCTCTAAAGGGCCAACTGCAACAACACCCCCCAAGCAGGATGCCTTTTGTTCCTGCAGACAAATAGGCCAAATAGGAGACAGAGCTAAAGAGGGAAAACCTGTCCCCAAACCGGTTTTCCCATGGGCATGTAGCCCACTAGTAGCCTCACCTCTAGGGTGGGTTACTGTGCTCCTGACGACCATGGAAGGGTTGTGCCATTTTGAAACGGGCAAGAGTTGGGTACTCCGGGATAGCCTGATGCCACACATTGCAGGAAAAACGTCACTAGGAAGGAGGGGACCCAGTAGCCCAGCGATTCCCAATCTGTGCCCTGTGGCACCCCGATGCACCATTAAAATTAGCCAGGGGTGTCGCGAACAGATGCACATCAGTTTGGGAACCATGGAAGCGCTGTCATTCTAAGTTCTCTCATATATTCCTGCATCTCTGTTTTTGGTATGCCTTTCCTTGTATTGAGTCAAACAAGCAGGGGCATTCGTCAATGAATATCAGAATTTGCCTGCATCTTAATTTTCCATGTGAAAACTCTTAGGGGCATATTTACAAGGGGATATCGACACCAGAATGTCAGTTTTAGCGACGCTCTGGTAGTGATATGACCTTCTCCATATTTACAAAGAGGTGTTAAGCTCCTTTTTGTGGCTTCACGCTGCCTTGTAAATAAGGCCCCTTTACACGCATCACTTAGCATGAAAGGTGTGTGCAATGAGTGTTGCTGTGTGCGCGCCACCGCAACATCCATTGCTTTTGATGCTGCCCCAGATTTACAAGAAGGTGTAAATCTAAGGCAGCGCCAAAAACTAATGCCATGCAAGAGTAGGCGTAAGAATGGTAAAACGAGGAGAAATACTTTAATTTGTATGTGTACTTCCCCCAGTTTCCCAAAAAAACATAATGGGGAGCTGCATGCAAAACAGCCAATAGGTCAAGGGAGCCGCGGGTCAAAAAAGTTTGGGAACCACTGCAGTAGCCCATTGGCTAGTGACCACATGGTCCCCTTGAGGCTCTTTCCTGGGATAAATGTGACACCTGTGGAAGCCTGCCCCTCAGATCACACTGAAATCAGAGAGCGGGCCAAAGAAGGACTGCCCTGCACAGAGAGAGGCTGCATCGTCAGAAGGACGGCACCTGCTGCACTGTGGGCTAGCGAACTGTGCCTGCGGCTCCTGGCTCGGGGAAAAGTTGATTTCCAGCCCCAACCTCAATCATTGACTTCAAGGCTAAGTCATCTGATCCCCTGGAACCAGCTCCAGGGACACAAGACCTGAATAAGCCCACACCAACAAGTTTGTAGCCACTGCAGACATTTTGCTGCTACCAGTTGCCGGGCGCACAAAAGGACAAATCCAGCATAGCCAAAAGTTGCACCCATGTCTGTCAGACCCAGGAGTGCTATCAAAGACTGGATTCATCATACCCAAGAGACACTAGACCCGCCCCCAAACAGGTGGTGAAAAATCTAGGTGTCTGGGTCGACTCGGCTCTCAGCTTTCAGGCCCAACTAAGAAAGTGGCAGCTACGTGTTTCGGTATACTACGGGGCCTCAGACCGCTGTCGGGTTTTTTCGATCCATCCATCAGGCAGGTGATCGTCCAGGCCTCCGTTCTGTCGAGACTGGACTATGCCAGCTCGCTCTACCTGGGGGCAAATAAGACGGAGATTATGAGACTGCAGAGGGTCCAAAATGCAGCTGCCAAAACTCTCCTTGGCCTTCCTAGAATCTGCTCCACCACCAGTGCTATTCGTCAGCTACACTGGCTGCCGGTGGCCAGACGAGTGGAGTTTAAGTCCCTCTGTATTGCTTTCAGGATCTTGAATTTTTCCTCTTCTGGCATCTTGGCCAACCTGCTTTCATCATACACCCCCACCCGATAGGCCATCACCTGGCGATTGTTCCCCGGGTAAGGAGGGTACGTGCCGGTGGGCGCTCCTTTCGCACACTGGCAGCTAAACTCTGGAACTCACTCCCTATACACATTCGGAGCATTGATAATTACTTGGCTTTTCGTAAGGCTATCAAGACTCACCTCTTCCCTTCACTATAGGACTTCTTCTGCTGTTCACTTTCCTCCTGTCTACCATTTGCGCTCTTGTTAAGGCTTTTAGATTCCTCTCTTCCTTTACTACAGGCTCCCTTCTGCCATCTGCTGCCCTTCTGTTGCTATTAGCGCTGGGACGCCCCTTTGCTGGGGCAGCCGTGCGCTTTTATAAAACTACTTAACTTAACTAAGGGGAGACCAGTAGCCCAGCATCGGCTGGCCTGCTACTGTAAAGTAGAGGACTTTGAGGGACCCCGATCTCTGCGACCAAAGTCACTCCTCATCGCCCATGGACCAAGAGACCACCACAAAGACACTTCTGTCGACCGCACCCCAACCAGAGCATCCATTGTGCATATTTTGACTGTATCCTCAGCATCAGGACAACTCCATTGATGGCTATGGCAGTCGTCCTGTAAAGTTTGGAGCTTGCCTTGAAAATGCTCTGGTGGCCAGGTAACGAATATATGACGTTACTTCGCATGCGTTTACAACGCATGCCTTTACAATGCGGTCAGTACAACGACCGCATTGTTACCACGCGTAGCATTACAATGCAAGTCATTACAACGACTTGCTGTAGGGGGCACGCTGGAGTTTGGAATAGTATAATTTACTATTCCAACTCCAGTCTGTGCAACAGTAGGGAAGGTGTTGGATTTAAAATCCAACACCTAAATCCCCCTACAGCAAGTCGTTGTAATGACTTGTGTTGTAATGGTATGCGTGGTAACAACATGGTCATTGTACTGACTGCGTTGTAATGGCACCGCGTTGTACCAACAGCATTGTAAACGCTGTTTGCCCCAGGTAACTGTCTAAAGTATCTTCTCTGGCCCCTTAGACCTTTTCCCTGCTGGATTTCCTCATCCAACTCGGGGTGGAGTACCTGCACTGACTCTTTCATATTTTTTAAAAGTTTACAAACTTTTTGATGGCTATTGCTTGTTTGCGGTTGCATTTAAAATTGATAAAAACGTCTAAATCTGTATCTTTGGAACTCTCTGGTGGATTTTGATGATCAAGCTATCTAAAAGTTCATAAACATATGCTCTATGTTTATAAATTGTTGTTGTGGCTCTTTCTTGTTGTGTGACTTTCGTCTTTTATTTGGTGCTGTTAAATTCTTTATACTAAGGGGCCTATTTATGAGAGGCTTGCGCTAACAGAGCATCACTTTTTTTGATGCTCTGTCAGCGTAAGCCTCTCAATCATATCTATAAGGCAACACAAAGCCACTCTGCACATCTTTGCATGGCCTGATAGATATGGTGTAAGACAAAGCAGCGCAAATCGCTGCCTTTCATTACTCGGTGTTAAGGAGGCGTTCCATGGGCGTTGTGGTGGGTTTATCCGTGCAGCACCCAATGGATTTTGATGCTGCTCCAGATTTACTTAATCATGTAAAGCTGGGGCAGCACCAAAATCTTACACCTTCCCAGAGCAGGTGTAACGAGGAGAAATATTTTTGTTTAACCTCGTTTTTTCCTCTTTCCGTGTGTGCTGTATTCTGCAGCACAAATAGAGGGAAAACGCCTCCCGGGATTGTTTTTGCGCAGGAAGGTGCACCTTCCTGCACAAAAACAATCCTGCCTTCAACGAAGGCACCCTTGCACCATAGTGCAAGGATGCCTATGTTGGCGCTAGGCAGCAAATTGTGCGCCAGTGCAGGGAGAATACGGTGCATTCCTGCCCTTTCACATTGGCATAGGGCAGCGCAGCAAAAAGACTTGGAGCGCTGCCCTACGTCAGTTCTTCATAAATGAGGTCCTAAGTTCCTTTGTCAAGCCTTACTGCTCGCAGCCACAACTACCCAGGGTTGAGCTAAGGTTAAGTAAATGAGCCTGACTGGACTCAAAACAGTATTTGCAAAGTGTACTCAATGATAGGGAACCACAGCCATATCATATGGTACACCCAAATCTTCACATGTAGGTTCTTGGACACTGGTAACTTGACACACTGGAACATATTTAACAATGCACACAGCTCTCAATGTTAATATCTTAACAAGAAAATAGAAAACATAGTCTGTATGAACTATTAATGATGCTGGAGATTTGTAAGTAAATGTGAGCAACGTGTCCAAAATGGCATATTCTTTAATCATAACCTGTTCACTGTGAACAGCACATGCATAAAGAATATACAACCATATGTAAAAAACATGACAATTATTCAAAGCATAGAAAATTATAGTGGTAATTCAAAGGGCTGAGAGCCTTTAACAATCAAATCTTTTTCCGGCCATTTTTATAACATTCTCATGCTGTACACAGGAAATTAACATTGATTCAATGTGGATTAGGCATAAGCCATATGTAAAGCTGAATGATTAGTTAAAAAGTGTTATGTAAAGGATATTGGGCAGTTTTTGCAAACAGAAGGAATGAAGCAGAACATGCAATAATACTAAAATCAAATTAGCGTTTCTCTGAAAAATCTGGAATGACAAGAATAGTCCTCCAAACAGACGAGATCGATATTTATTGAAGTAATACATTTCTATCAAGTTGTAATGTTAATCAACTAACTATGCACCGGTATACCAACCACCAAACATGAGAGCACATAGGCCCAGATTTGTGAAGACCTTGCGGTGCCGGTGCATCACGCAAGGCAGTACACGGCAATGCGAAGGCAACACAGAGACTTCAGTGACCTTTACTATGCCATGCAGAGCCACATTGCGTGGCATTACTCTGCGCTGGGAAGGTGTTCCATCGGTAGAGAGTGGGAGTTCTGAAGCATCCATCCATTAAGTTTGGCACATTCCTAGATTTACTAACACTAGTAAACCTGGTAATGTGTTAAAATGCATCCAAATGCTACGCCTTCCCAGGTGAGGAAAAACAAGGAGAAATATGTTTATTTCTCCTCGTGTTTTGTAAAATGCAGCACACATGGAAAGAGGAAAAAGCCTCAGAGGATTGCACTGAGTGTGTCAGTGCAGAGAGAGAGCAGGTATGGCGCATTCCTGCCCTCTTCCTGTCACACAATACAGTGCAGCCAGCTGTCTTGCTGTGTTGCGTGACTTCTTCATAAATCTGCCCCATGGTTTTCACATTTTTGCATGCTATACTGTGCTCTTCAGTTTTCTCATAGCATTTGTAAACTCTTTGTTTTTCATACTGTATATAATAGGATTGCACAATGGAGTAACTGCAATATATGACAATGGAAGCAGTTTGTTACTGTTCATCGAATATGTTGATGTTGGTCGCATGTAGGTAGAAAAGAGAGATCCACAGAACAGCACAAGCACAGTGAGATGAGAGGCGCATGTGGAGAAAGCCTTGCACCGCCCCTTGGTAGCTGAAATGATGTTGATGGAAGATATGACAATGAAAAGAAAGGGCACCATTGCCACTACCACGCCAACGAGGTAAGTGAGTGCCTCAATAGTATGGGTGCTGGTGCAAGAGAGTTTGATTCAAGCTGTCATGTCACAGAAGAAGTGGTCGATGGTGCGTGACTCACAGAAAGTTAATTCAGACCTCAGTTTGGTATGTGGTAGGGGGACTAAGAAACCTGTCATCCATGTCCCCATGGCCAGTCGGATGCACGCGGTCTTACTCATGATGGTGGAGTAGCGTAAGGGGCTGCAGATGGCCACATATCGATCATATGCCATCACGGTGAGCAGGATGAGTTCGATAGACAGCATCGAGAAGAATAAATACATTTGCAGCAGGCATTGGAAGAAAGAAATCTGCGTGCTCTTCAGGGAAAAAATGGGCCAACAATTTTGGGAAAATGATTGTTGTGTAAGTGATGTCGAGGACTGACAAATTTGTAAGAAAAAAGTACATTGGCAGGTGTAAATTTGTGCTACAATAGACAATTGTCATGATAAGGAAGTTCCCGACCAGTGTCGCTAGGTAAATTAGCAATAAAATGACAAAAAGAGGAACTCTTAACTGCCCATTACCCACAAACCCCACGATAATGAACTCAGTTGACAAGTTCTTTTCCATTTGCCCAGGGAGGCATTCATTGCATGTTTGTTCTTTTGTCCAAGCTGCATATAAAGAGACAAGAAAAACATGAGTGTGAAAATAATCCTGGGTAGTTGCCAGAGACAGGCTACATATTTACACTGGCAGATGGCTGAGTTTAAGTTTCAGAAGCATATTTTGGCTTCACATCCTTCAAAGTTGGTACACTGAGCGCCATCAAATTGGGTAACAACAAAAGCCTTAATTAGCAGTGATTGGAAAAGAAAAAACTGCAGCATGAAAAGGTTTAAAAAACGAGTTATTATCATTCTTAATAATAATATAATATACATATAAGACATATAATATATAGAAATTATCATCATTAGTTGATATTTGTAAACAGTAAGCGCCTATTATTTCATGACAGTAATTATTACTTTTTCCTCCCATACTTTTACTTCCTATGTACACATTGTACATTTGTGGTAGGTAACAATCCACCTTTTGAGGCTTGTGACTACATTCTCACTCTACTCAAACCCTCCGACTGAGTGATTTCCTCATAACATCCTCTATAGTTATGTGAACGTCTCTAATTCATAATTTGCGCCATATGTGGTCATTGTTATCTCGCAAATTGAGTCGGATACTGTCCGCCCAAAATTACCGTCCCTGGCCGGTATCCCAGCACTCAGGTCAAGCTATTCCACCCAGACTGGGTACTAACACGTATACTCAGTGTCACTGGGTAAGCAGCCACAAGGCTGTGTCGAGCATGGGCAGAATATTGGCCATTTTCAGCTCCTATTTACCAGGTGTTTTGAGCAGGTGGTAAATGTATGTGGTGAGATCCCTGTAGGTTGGGAACAGCTGCTCGGGGGCAAGGAGGGCATCCGGGGGAAGTGGAGGATGGAGACAGGTGGGGGATCTATTCATGAACCCTTAATGGCTTAGTTACTTATGCCTGATCTGCATTTTGAAGGTTGACTTTTGTCGCAATAAAATCAGGTTGGTGTTCATGTACTTGACACACAGATAATGGATGGAATGCAGAGCAATTCAAACATTCACCCCCAGTCAATAGATCTGGGTTAAATCCATCGTTCTTTTACTCACCACGCCACCCCAGCTTGGACCCAGCCATATGCAAATCAGTCTTGACCATGTGCCGCATGGGAACAGTCCAGCCCAAACTGCCAAACCAGGTCCACCCTGGACCGGAAACAAGCATCCTGGGACCAGTTTCGGGGCATCACCCCATATCAGCCAGGCTAGCTTGAATCCAGTGGCACAGTGAGCCCGGGACCCATGTCTGGGCATACCCTGGGCACTCAGGGTGAGAAAGCAAAAGACACACAGATGATGGGCGTAATGCAGAGCAAATCAAACATTCAACCTCAGTCAATAGATCTGGGTTAAATCCATCATTCTTTTGCTCACCATGCCACCCCAGTTTAAAGCCAGCCATATGGAAATCAGTCTTGACCCTGTGCCTCATGGGAACAGTCCAGCTCGAACTGCCAAGCCAGGTCCTCCCTGGACCGGAAACAAGCATCCTGGGACCGGTTTCGGTACATCACCCCTCATCAGCCAGGCTAGCTTAAATCCAGTGGCACAGTGAGCCCGGGGCCCACGTCTGGGCATACCCGGTGCACTTAGGACGAGAGAGCAAAAGACACACAGACGATGGACGGAATGCAGAGCAAATCAAACATTCACTCCCTGTCAATAGATGTGGTTTAGATCCATCGTTCTTTTGCTCACCATGCCACTCCAGTTTAGACCCAGCCATAAGCAAATCAGTCATGACCCTGTGCTTCATGGGAACAGTCCAGCCCGAACTGCCAAGCCAGGTTCTCCCTGGACCAGAAACAAGCATCCTGGGACCGGTTTCGGGGCATCACCCCTCATAAGCCAGGCTAGCTTGAATCCAGTGGCACAGTGAGCCTGGGACCCATGTCTGGGCATACCTGGCCCTGGACTGTTCCCATGGGGAACAGGGTCAAGACTGATTTGCATATGGCTGGGTTTAAACTGGAATGGCATGGTGAGCAAAAAAACGATGGATTTAGGACCAGATCTCTGTATCGGGGTGAATGTTTGACACTGTTCAACATTCTGTCCATCGTGAGAAACTGCCCTCTTTCTGCATGGTTGCCCCCACGTTTTTCTGAACTGCTGATGTACTTTGACTGAGTGTGCCCTGGGCTCCTTCCAATCAGTTACCCGGGGCCTATGTTCTTTCCTGAAAACTGCATTGAAGACAAAACCCAATTGGCACTCTCTGGCCACAGGTCAGCCCCTGGTAAATGGTACCACAGGTAACCAGGGCACTGTGACCAGGAAAGGCCTCTAAGGGGTGCAGCACTTAATGTGCCACCCTTAGAGGCCCTGTACCTTTACACTCACACACTGCCTTTGCAGGCTGCGTGTTTTGGTGCAGAACAAAGTGAAGATTCAACATGGCACAAATCCCTGTGTGCCATGCCTACAACCCACTGCCCTGGCATAGATCAACCACCCCTCCAGCTGGGTGCACTATACCAGTGGTGAGGGTACAGGTGCATGAGCCCTCTACCCCTACAATGTCTAAGCCAATTCTTAATGCCAGTAAGAGTATATGGTGCTGGGAGTTTGTCATTACGAACTCCACAGTACCATAATGGCTTTACTGAAAACTGAGAAGTTTGGTATCAAACCTCTCAGCACATTAAACCCACACTGATGCCAGTGTGGGATTTAATGAAAAATGCACACAGAGGGCATCTTAGAGATGCCCCCTGAAAATTGACCTAACAGTGTCCAGGCTGAGTGGCTGCTCCCCGGCTGCCACCACCAGATATGTTTCTGGACCGCTGGGTCAAGAGCCTGCTGCTCTCGGGGGTCTGAAACAATGCACATCCTGGGACGAGGTGCCAAGCCTCCTCCCCCAGGATGGACAGGGTCACCAAGGGGAAGCTTCAAAGGCTTGCCGCCTTTGTGAGCTTCCCCAGGCCTTTTGCTGCTTCCAGCAACTGGCCCCCACTGGTTCTGGCCCCCACTTTGGGCGGGAGAACCGGCGGGAAAACCAAATGTGGAAGGGAGGTGTGCCCAACTTTGCCAACCTCACACCTTAGGTGGGAGAGGCGAGGTGAAGCACAACTCTGAGTCCCCGCCATCTTGCAGATGGGGGGACCCAGCCAACCAGAGTGAGGCATATGCCCCCTTCCACTGGAGGGTGGCATAATAGGGGATGTACCCACCCCAAGGAAGAGACCCATTGGTCCCAACCTTTTACTTACCTGTAAAGCCCCTAAATCTAGTATTTAGGGGCACCCACGAACCTTGCCTCATCAGTCAAGCAACAATAAGAAGAAAAGAAGAAGAAGGACCGAACAGCCGTGCTAGGACGCCCACTGACTTGGCCCCACCTCGAACCTGCAAAAGCAAAACTCCGGTGTGTCCTGCAGCCAGCAACCTCAAGAACCCAGAGGAGCTGCCCTGCCTTCCAAAGAGAAGACTTTGCCTCCCGTGAACACCGGATTTGATCACCCACAAACTCCAGTTCCGGCAAAATCCGCACAATGCACCACTCTGCAGCCTCAATCCGGAGGGTCCCCCCAACCGCGACCAGGAGCTGGTAAGAAGATCCGACCATAAAAGACACCCCTGCACCCGATGCCCCACTGCCTTAGGTGGCCCAACCGACGGTGTCTAGTGAACCCCCAGCATCCCAACTTACCTCTCCAAGTGGTGGTCGCTCCCAGAAGACCTTCATCCCCGAGCCTGCAGTGTGTTTGCAAACTGGAGAATCCCCATTGAAAGTAACAGGGCACCAAAGGCCAAAACAGCACCCTGCACCAGCCCTGCCAAGTGTCACACATCTCGCGTTACACTAACACATTTCAAGTCACATTACCGCATAACCGCATATAAAAAGATTGTCACGCAAATCAGCTAACTAAAAAGCGGAGGGTATTACCTGTTTCTTGATTAGTAGAGTCGAATATTTCGTGAGGTTGCAGGAGGGCACACAGCAGCCAATGCGAGTTCTGTTATGTTTGCTGGGACCGGGCTGGTTCACCCGGATGGGACTGTTTTGTTTGCGTAACGTAGTGCAGGCTGACCTGGCTACCTCCCTTGGCACTAATTGTTCAGTAGTAGTGCGCACGTGCGTGCAGCCCTATGGCCTGCCCACACAACAAAGTTTACTACTGACAGGCAGTCCGTCAGTGTAATGGTGCTAAATGAAGAAGTTCAGCAGGTGCCTCGTGTGGCATGATCCCACTCCTGTGGGAGCAGGCAGGGTGTTTTCAAATTCAAATGCCTGCTGCAGCCAGCCCAGGCCATCTAGAATTGCTGCTGCCATAATTAAATTAAAGGAAAAGGAGTGTCCTCCTCAGCACGTGCTAGTGTGGGGGCGGTGTTCCCTGGGGGCTGTGTCTAGTCACGGTGAGACAGAGAGGAGGGGTGGAGGGCCTAAAGGCTTTAAAGACTGCGTGCCATGCCATGCCTTTTCAAATGTGGTGAGTATTCCGTTTGATTTATGATCCTTTTTGGGATTAAGTGCTAAAATTTAGCGCTATAATGCAGTGCTGCCCATCACTTGTAAATTTTGCCTTAATGACGAAGCATTTGAAGTTGAAATTTCGATCCTGAATTGATTTATTACATTCTGTTCTAAAATGGGGTTCTGGTTTAAACAAAAGCAGTCGATAATGGAGATTCTCCTAAATGATCAGAACATATTCCCATTCTCCCTAATTAATCTGGTCCCAACAAGCTTAACCGTGAATGCACTAGACATTGAAACAGATGTAGAAAATCCTTAGACCCTGCTCTGAAAAAAAGCATGCTGTTCCTTCAAAGCTAGAGTTACAAATTCATAATCTACTGCTCAAATGGGTGCAATTTCTGATGTTTCCCTCGTCTTCATTGCTCGATTTTGCTCGTGAGAAAGTGTCATTCCTAGTCATTGAATGTCACTCATAATTTCACTGAAATTATGAAAATGTCACACATAGGAAACCTGAAACCTTGGCAGCTATGCTGCACCCAGCCGCCGTAGTGTCGCTGAAGGTGTACCTTTGGTGCTAACTTGAACCCCCATTTGCCCTGAGCTAAAGTCCAGGAGCTTTGCTCCCACAACCTTGTGGCCTGCTCTTGAGCAGCCACCAACCGGAGGCCCCCTATCCTCCGTTGGATAACATTGGGCCTCAGCACTCTGCACCTGGCCGCCCTAGTGCTGCTGAGGGTGCTTTGAGAGTGTATCCTCGACCCTGGGAGATCCCTGAGTCTAACCCCAGAAAACCAACTCCCATAACAAAGTACTTACCTGTAAACCGATAACTCTATTTCCTCCCATAGGATAACATTGACTGTTTTCTATGAAAAAGTTTTTAAGTGTAGAATTGGAAAATCTATAAAAGTCTATATAACTGTGTACAAATAACAAAAACTCATTTACTTACCTTTATACAGGAAATGTCCCGGTGCAGTATCCAGGAATACTACACTGTGTAAGAAAAGTAATCTGCAAAGTAATATACATGACCAACTACTGAAAAGTCATTGCAAAGTATATGTACAGTATTTCAAAGTATTGCATTTCCAGTAATTTTACTGTAACCAAACCAAAGTATATATACAACTGCAATTCAAACTGTATTGTTACTGAAAAGTATAAATCACTTACCTGTGCCAGGCTTGCTTGGTTCTAAGAAATAAATATAACTAAATAATATATTTTTATACAAAGCACATTGGTCTGAGTTCAGTCTTTGAGTGTGTGAAATCATTTGCTGATTGAGTGTGTACAGCAAATGCTTAACACTACCCTCTGATAAAGCCTTAATGCTCTCCCACACTACCACAAATAGAGAGTAAGGTGCTATCTACTTTTACCTCTGCCTACCTTTGGGGTTCCACTGGACACTGTGCACACTATACCTCATTTTGGTATAGTATATACAGAGCCAGCTTCCTACATCCATCAATTGTTCTTTTTGCCACCAAGAGTGGGACGGGTATGCCCAGACATGGGTCCCGTGCTCTCCATGCCACTGGAGTCAAGCTAGCTTGGCTGATGAGGGGTGAAACCTTGAAACCGGTCCTAGGATGCTTGTTTTCCAGTCCAGGGAGAGCCTGACCTGGCAGTTCGGGCTGGACTCTTCTCATGGGGAACAGGGTCAAGACTGATTTGCATGTGGTTGGGTTTAAACTGGAATGGCATGGGGAGCAAAAAAACGATGGATTTAGGCCCAGATCTCTGTACTGGGGTGAATGTTTGACATTGTTCAACATTCTGTCCATCAATTGTTCTTTTTGCATCAGTTCAACTTCATGATTTTCCTTAGTTTATTAAAAATGTAAAAACAATTCTCCAAAAAACCCATAATTCTCTGTTTTATATATTTCTCAAGTTTAATCAAAGTCTTTTATTTTGTCAAAGTTTCTTATTAATCAGTTTCAATATCCACGTTTTTGTACAACACTCTCCCTTTCTCATTCTTATGTCTCTAATTCACTCTGAGATTCTGTTTCATACTTGTACTGGTTATATTTCACAACTGGATTAAAAGGTCTAACTCTGCAACTTCTTCTTCTTCAGACACGGTAGCTAGATACAACAATTCATGTGAGACATACTTTCTATTTGGCACTCCTATTCTCATTGATCTTTTGGCCACTGGTGATTCACTGCCAATAGTTCAGTCACTGTTTGTTTCTCAATTTTTCCACTAGTTCACAGTGCTTTCACCTGAAGCTTCTCTATCTCTGAATATCTTCCTCAGCATTTGCTTCTTTAGCAACAGTCTTTTTCACAATCACTGTCCCCTGTAAGGTGCGCGTGCGCACGCACCTCTGTCCCCCCGAGCGTGCAGTGCTGTGTGTGTGGCGCTCATGATAACGCCGATTCTTATCTAATTATCTATAAGAACCCTCTGGCCGCCAAGATCTTTTTACCTGTTGAATAGTGTAAAGGAGAGAATGTCATCAGGTTAGATATCAGCATTCATTTTGTCTGAAAGGATCACTGACTCCGAATTCAAGTTTGAGAATTTATTATCGCCAAAAATAACTGAACGTGCAGGCACCTCAACACGAGGTTAAAGAAATAGATGGGCACTAATACAAATAATAATCTACGCAGGAGTCTCATTCGACTCAGGATAAAAAGAATAGACAGTTCTAGAAGGACCAACCAGACTATGATTGCTCCTATTTCTAAGTTGCTCTTCATGGGCCTAAACAAGCTTAAAATCAATTGCTGTCCCTACACTAACGCTAAGTGACATCCCTGCATAACGATTTTCCCAGGCAAGAAAGAATAAAAGGTGTCAGCTGTGAAGACTTCCTAAGAAGTGCAATCACCATATACCTAAGCTCAGCTCTGTCCTTCTCTCAGGTCTCCCCTACCGCTTCTCTGGCTTCCTCCCTCAGGGCACTATCCCTAATACAAAACCATACTACAAAGGTACACGCCTTGTTTACGCCCTCTTGGCCAGGTCTTCTTTCTTGTGCTTTTCCATTGAAACGGTGACTTCATCCTGGACGGTTTCGTTGACCTTGAGTCCCAGGCGCCTTCTCCGCTGAAAGTATCATCCCTAAATTCCATTGCACTCCCCGTGCCATGCCTCCCATCTCTCTAACTTTTGAAAACAAAGAGTTAGTCTTTACTAATGAGACATGTGTCCTTGCACCTGCAACAAAAGATACGTTCAACAGAAACCTTCTACTGTGCTAATTAAATCTACCGTTTGTGCCCAGAGAGCCTTTCCAAGAGAAACCCTTTTCGGCCTACATTATAAGCTAACATAAGAATATACCAGGCCTTCCTTAAGCATATAGGTAGTCAGGACCTTACATATAACTTTTAAACACACATCTTACTTTTCCCTATAAGCATATTCATTACGATTCATTATGCAAACAATGAATTACATGTGCAACTTTAATATGGTGCACGTTTAAACTACTGCAATTACATTACATACACGAACTAATTCCTCTATGCATTATGTTCACACAATTCAAAAAGCATTACATTACATCATTATCCTAACACCATTATACTGCTGAGTTCACTTCGTTTCAGTGAACTATTCATTCTTTGCTAAACATGCATGAGTATACAATGAATATAAACGAATATATGTCTGAATACATGTGGGTGCGGCCTATCAGTGATTATGATGCACCCCTACAATTCACAAGAACATTTCGCTCTATCAGTTCCCCCTTTGATGACTCCTGTCATCACATCCCATTCTACTCCCTCGGAGAAGGAACCGACCTAAACAGAACTTGTTCCCATTTTCCCTGATCTGAAGTTCTCCATGCTCTTGAGCCTTTTATACTGATTGTCCTGCAGTCTTGCCAATCTCATGTCATTTTCCCTCAAAGCTCTCTTTGACTCTGCCTGCTCGATACCATTTGTAGGCCTTGATCATAATCCACAAGCCAGCCACACAAACCACCAAGATAAGGAGTGGTCTCAGGAAGTACCCAAGGAATCCCTTTCCTAGGTTTGCAAACCAACCTCCCACTTGACCAAAACCCTTTCCGACCTTTTCCCAGGCCCCTTCTTCGGTCAAATCCGCTATCTTTGTGTGGATCATAGTGATGTTACTTATATATTTCTCCAGATCCTTGCTACGGTCTGGTATATAAGTGCAGCACTCTTGAACCTTCAGCATTTTACAGACTCCGCCCTCTTTTGCCAATAGGACATCTAAAGCAAGGCGATTCTGCAAAACCATTCCCCTTATCGACAACATCTCTCCTTCCACCAACACCAACGATTTTGCTGTGTTCATCGAAAATTCATCCACCACCGTCGCTAACCTCCGGATCTTCACATCATTCAAGACTACTCCTAGACTAGGTATCATAGCTCCAAAGATATCCCCCACAACGATTCCTGCACTTGCAGCTCTTCTCGTTCTTGAATGCTCTCCACCCTCCAGAAGATTTAAGTCTTCTGTATGGTAAATCTTTGGAAATATTATTGACAAATAACATGTTCCATACCAATTTGCAGGCAACCTCACATAAGCATTCTTCCCACATACGTAATACACCGTAGGTATCACTTGTACAGGACCTTGGAGAAAATCTTTTGCCTCATCTGCCATGGTGAAAACGTGATCACAAGTACTCTGTCCCACTGGAACCTTTTCGTAGTAAGTCTGATAACGCCTTATACACAACTTACCCCTCTGCTCCTTATCTAACGCTATAGGACCATAGCTTCCCCTGGTCTTGTGCAACCGTTCTTCCTCCGTCCAATCTGTCCTGTGATGCCCTAAATCTCGGGATTCAGTCAGCTTTCTATACCTATCTTCAACCTGATCTACAAACTTTCTCTCTACATCCGACATCAAACAAGTCAGATTGTGCCTGTGTGCGAATGCTGTATCCAATTCCAAACTCGGTATGAAGTACTTCCTCAGTCTGTCCTCGGTCTTGTAATAATCATACTTATTCAAATGCTTGTAAGCTGGGACTTCAGGAAGCACTGCGTCGAAATTGGAAAAGAAATACTCGAACTGCTCTCTCTCATAAAACAAACTAAGCAAAAGACTACATGAAATACCATAAGTCAGTGGAAGATGATGATACCTAATGCCCTCATCCACTGAAGTAGGCAACTGCATACACACATAACAATCTTTCGCATCCATCACGTCAACATACTCATACAACAACTTAGCATATGCATTAAGCTTAAAATCACCCTTAGACAAATCTACATGTAATCTACGACTTTCTTCTAATATCATAGCTCTATCAGCTGCCCTGTCTACCCCCTTCTGACTAGGTGTGATAGGTGTGGGTGTCCCTGTCACTGCCTCTACTTCCGGCTCATGCGAACCAGTATATGAGACTACAACTACTATGATTATAGAAATTATCACACTACTTATAAGAATGCCTATAATCCATTTTGCTCTACGATTGGGATTTCCCGGCTCCATGATTTCGAAAGTTCTCAAAAAGTCTTGGTTATCGCAAAGAACTCAGAAAAGTCTCTGTCCTTTATTTATGACTTGCTTAACCAGCTCGAGCAACCATGAAATCTCCGGGCTTTCCCTTTCCAATCACAACTTATTTACACAGTCCAGAAAAAGACTTCCCTAGTTTTCATTCCTCTTCTTGTGGAAAGTCCCTAAGTTTATTCTTCTTCCACTCGGACCTAGGTTATCTTCTTCTTTTAGACTTTTATTTACAGTTCATTACTGATCCATAATGAGATCCTCATTAAGCACGACCAGAACGTGATACAAAAGTTCAAGACGCAAAAGCAGCACTTCGTGTGAAAACGGCTCAGCTCCGAAAGGCGGGAATTCGACCCGATGCAAAAGCAATTTTCGGACTTCACTCAGAAGTGGGGATTCGGAATCGTGAGTGTCAGTGTTCCGTCTATCTCGAACCCTGGCATCCGCAGCACCACCTTCACCACCAGTTTCGGGCTCCGACTGAACACTTCCACTGACTTCAATCTCCCTGTATTCACCACCCCCTGCATCAAACACAGTGTAAGTCCACTCAGGGGTAGAGTATCTGCGACAAGGCACTCTTGTTCTCTTGGACCTTCGCCGACTGTCTTGTGCTTGGTCTTCGTCGCTTGCTTCGGTTTCAGATACTTCGGACACTGGAGCAAGGTCTCTCTCAGGTGCTAACCTCAGGTTCAGTCGCCTCTGTCTTTCAGGCCAACTTTCAGCACTCCTGTTCGTTCGTCTGCCTTCTCCTTCTATGCCCAGTGCACTACTTCCTCTTTCTGCTGCATTTGACTCTTCTCCGCCCACTGCACCTTCTCTTTCTTCAGTGCCTGAATCAGGGTTCGAGATAGACGGAACACTGACACTCACGATTCCGAATCCCCCACTTCTGAGTGAAGTCCGAAAATTGCTTTTGCATCGGGTCGAATTCCCGCCTTTCGGAGCTGAGCCGTTTTCACACGAAGTGCTGCTTTGCACACAGCACATCCCAAGAGCGTTCAAGCTGCTGCTTTTAAAAGGCGAGCGGCACGAAAAACGAGCATTTGCTGGTTGCGGGGGAAGAGGTAGTCTATGGGATCAAGGAGGGCACCTGCAACTAGTTTAATTTCTGTTGTTTCTAGAGCGCTGCTCCGGAGCACATTGTGTGGTTTTGTTTAAGTATTCATGTTAATTGCAGCGCCCGTCACGTGCTGCGATTAACACGAATACTTTCACAAAAGCACACAATCTGCCCCGCAGCCGCGCTTTAGTAACAAAAGAAATGCAGCAAGTCTACAAACACAGTATGTGCTTTCAGAATCACCTGAAAGTGCACGCTGTGTTTGTAGACTAGCTGCATTTTCTTTTCTTAATAGAGCTGGGCTGCGGGGTGATTGTGTGCCTTTGTTAAAGTTTTCATGTTAATTGCTACTCATGATGGGCGCTGCGATTAACATGAAAACTTTAACAAAGGCACACAATCACCCCGCAGTTGCGCTCTATTAAGAAAAGCAATGCAGCAAGTACAGAGATACCGCGTGGGCTTTCAGGTGATTCTGAAAGCACATGCCGCGTTTGTAGACTTGCTGCATATTCTTTTCTTAATAGAGATGGGCTGCAGGGTGATTTTGTGCATTTGTTAAAGTTTTCATGTTAATTGCAGCTCATGACGGGTGCTGCGATTAACATGAAAACGTTAACAAATGCACGCAATCACCACGCAACCCAGCTATATTAAGAAAAGAAATGCAGCAAGTCTACAAACACAGCATGTGCTTTCATAACCACCTGAAAGCACACGCCGTGTTTGTAGACTTGCTTCATTTATTTTCTTAATAGCAGTGGTGACTGGTGAGGTTTGGGAGTGGTGGGGGTCGGCGGGGGGTGGGGGGGACCTCAGCATACCTGCCAAGGTTTCAGATTACTATGTGTGACATTTTCATAATTTCAGTGTAATTATGAGTAACATTTCAATGACTATGAGTGACACTTTCTTGCAAGCAAAATCAAGCAATAAAGACGAGGGAAGGATATAAATATCAGAAATACACCCATTTGAGCAACCAGAAACTAAGAAAGTCACTGAACTAAAGTGCGCTAACAGCGGGCTTCTGAAAACTGAGCAGGGTCAGACTGTGTGAATGTCACCCATAATTACAGTGAAGTTATGAAAACTTCACACTTAGCAATCCGAAACCTTGGCAGCCATGAGTTGCTCAGTGTGAAAATGTGCTCTAATTGAGGTTACTCCTCTGCACCCTCATGTTGACCGCCTGCCAAGTGTCTTTGCAAACTCGCAAGCGCTAAACAGCTTTTCATCAGCTACATGTTAATGTAACTCTACAAAATAAATACATAGGATGTGCTCTACAGAAATCAGAGGTTTACCTGTGCCAGGTTACGCTTACTCCAGCACTTTAGAAATGCCAGTTTATTCAAGGTCCAATCAGGCCTTCCATAATGTCTGGTTACTCTGCATAGAAATGCTGCAAAGTTTTTTTAAATGCTAATCTGTGGTCAGATGAAACCTTCCAAAAAGAGCTGCTTTCATTGGTGAGTAATCAGACCGTTTCTAGGATGCTAAAATCACAGTAAGACCCAATGATCTACCCTCTAGTATCTCCTCCGTGATCTTCTATCTGAGGCATGGTGCAACTGAGGTCTAACATGTTTTAGGAGTATGTGGTCTAGACTGAAGTGTTTCTATCATTTAGCCAGGAGAGTGGGAGGAAGTGAGAGAGGGGCAGTGCCAGCAGGGGAATGGAGTAGGCATGCGCCCATCTGCACTACTCCGATGCCCCCCCAGTGAACCAGCTTGTCACCGGTGCCCGCCACAGCAACCCTGAGTGGAATAACAGCTGCGGGGGCTAGAGAAGGTGAGGGGAGCACCATAGTAAATTTATGCAAAACAGCTGGGCTGGTGAGGCCTCCTTTTTCGAGTGAGCTGAAGAAATAACTCACCTTCAACTGACAATAGGGTCTAAAACTGGCTTTGCATTGGTGGCTGCTGAAGGCGTCTGAGCCTGAGCCTCTGTGGGAGCATCCTGGGACAGATGGTAAGGGCCCAGCAGCAGTGCCTACTTGTATCAGTCCATGCAATTGTCTAAATAAGCCACCACTGTGTGAACAAAAAACACCTTGATGCAAAAACAGCAATGAAAACTGGCACTTTAGCGCTGTTGTGTCATCATTGGAATCCTAGATCCCGGCTCCTCCATGCAGAGCGCCCGTGCTTGCACATTGCTCCCTGCAGGGAGGTGGAGGTTATCCTGGGTCATTATCGCCCACTCCGGAGCTCCGGCACCCTCCACAAGCCCCTAGCTCCCGTCATTCTTCCCCCAGGTCCTCATCCACATTGGATTCAGTCCTGGCTTGCAGATGTCGCACTCAAAGTGGCTGACATTGTAGGGCTGCCAGTGCATGGCGCGCGTGTCTGCAATAAATCCTCGCAAGACCCGACTTTATGGACACACCGAAATATGGCAAAATGTAGAGATAGAAAAGGGACATTCATAACTTAACTACCTCACAGGCAGCTGTACTGCATACCAAGGGTTACCGCATCATGCTTAGGAGAGACAGGGGAAGCACCAGAAAACAGACGGTGGCCATATGGAAATGATACTACACCAGCATTTGTGCATGATTAGCAGCACTAGTAGCCGAGGAGGCGCGATACCTGTTACGCGTGACTTTGCATTTCAGTGCGGTGATGCGGATCACCACACTGAAGTGTGTTAGTCTAACGCCAGATGAGTGGTACTTGGCAGAGCTGCCTCAAACAGACAGAAAGACCGGCAAAATAACACAAATTTAAGCTCAAACTCCTTCCCCTCTTTTAGGCCATGTGACTTAACGGCCAAAGCTGCAAGACTTTGAAACGTGAGTCCCAGCTTAACTCAACGTCCTGTGATTCTGGGCAAATCATGAAATCTCCAGGTGCCTAAAAAAACCTGACATGTGAAATGCAATCTGGAGCTCATGTAAAGTGCTCTTATGGCCTTGGTCCAAGTTTGTGCTAAATAAAATTACACAAAATAAAGAAAGAAAATAGCAGCAGAATCTGACTGTCGCCGGGGTTTAGAAAATTATTAATTGCTGAGGGGGCTGCGGTCCAGCCTAAGGCGCATGCTTGTGTAATAGGCAGTTCCGTGACATTTGTGTTGACAACCAATGATAGATGGTCTGGGGTGTCAGGAGAATAATGAGTCAGCCTGAGTCTGGATGCTACATCATGCGCCAATGTCTCAGAAACTCCCTCCGTAAAATTTATAGTGTGGCTCTAAAAAGAATCTAAAGGTTTAGAACCGGCACAACAGACTGACCCTCAAACTGAGAGGCCTACAGTCACGCTATGAAAGAGGACTTTCTTGACACAATATTTTGATACTGTCTTACTATTGCCGGGTGAGGGAACCAGGGCTTCATGCTTGTCTGGAATCTTTCAATATGAAAGGGCATTGGGAGTTAATAGGCTTTGCTTCCCTCTAAAGTGAAATCTATTTTTAAAATACACTTCCTGATAAATGCACTTCTCGTTTTCTTTCTTTCTCTCTCCCACTATTTGTTATTCTACCTGAATTCAGAACACTTTACCACTTTTACAGATCAAATGCTGAAAAATGCATGTCTAACCGAGAGAGGGGGTATGTGGACAAAATATCGAAAACACAAATATCGTGGGACAGAATATCGTGGCAAAAATATCGAGGACAAGAATATCGTGAAGGTCATTTCTTATGGGTAAGTAAAGTTTTACTATATATAACTCCACATATATGTACTTTGATGATATATATATCTTCAAGGTACGTAGATCTGGAGTTAAGAATAGTAAATTTATACCTATCTATTTGCACTTACCTACTCGATATTCTTGTCCTCGATATTTTTGACACGATATTCTGTCCACACGATATTTGTGTGTTCGATATTCTGTCAGTGAACCGAGAAATGTGACTGCAGGCAAAGTACAGTTTAAAAACTAGCAATTTCAAACACTAAAATCTTCAAAGGCTAGTCTTAAGCTCATCTAGCCAGAGTTTTTTTATTCGCCTATCTGGATTCAGTCCTGAGGTACCATGAGCGTGAGGGGGTGATGAGAGGGGGGAGCAAAAATACAGAGAGCTAAGGGGTGAGTTAGAGAGAGAGAGAGAGAGAGAGAGAGAGAGACAAAGATGGGGAGTGGCAAAGAAAGAGAGGTGAGATGGAGAGTACAAGAGGAAGAGCGGGAAAGAAATACCACTTACCTCTTCCGCCAGCAGCTTCTCTCCTCTTGCTTCTCCGGTGAGTCCTGGAACCAGGAAGCACCCAGGCTCCCCATAGCCAATCACAACGCTGCAATGCAGCATTGTGATTGGTTGCTCAGATGGGGGCTGGGAGCCTGGGCATCTTCCCCACCAGGCTATGCAATGCAGCCTGGTGGGGAACATGCAAAGTGCGCATGACAGTTTGGCCGGGCCAAGACGGCCGGCTAAGCAGTCATGTGCAAACCACACCTCCCCCTGTGCCTCCAGCCCCGCCCTACCCTAACCCAGCCCTGAACCTGCGAAAAATAAAATACTAATAATTAAACTATTATCATTTTATTTTTCCTGCTCAAAGAGAGCATTTGTTAAAGTTTTCATGTTAATCACAGCGTCCCTCATGAGCTGCAATTAACATGAAAACTTACACAAATGCACACAATCACCCCGCAGCCCTGCTCTATTAAGAAAAGAAATGCAGCAACATAGCTGCCAAGGTTTCAAATTGCTATGTAGGATGGTTTCAAACCTGCCTTAAGACTGTTCATGTGGCGCTGTATGTGTGGAAATGCACCGTCTTTTCAAAATTTGGAGTGATATTTGGCGTGGCACCCACATGTGTGGTCTGGTTACTGGCGCACATTGATTATAGCAGAGACTACTTCTAACTGCGGCTCATGCTTTTGACTTTTTAACTACAACAGCTCTTCTCTCTGATCTCTGTTTTGAAACTGGACTTCAGAATTTTCTGTTTTTTTTTCAGAACTTACGTTAACCTGAAATTCCAACTTTCTCACTTCATTGTTTCCATTGCTGCCATCTTCACCAGTTTCAAAATGCTTACCCCCACTGGATCTACGTTGAGAACTCAAGCTTGGCTAGGATCTTGACCTTGTGCTTGATTTTGCACGTAATTCTGTGCTTGCCTCTTGAGCAGCTGACTGTCTTCCCTTCTTCACCTGTTCTCACTCTCTCCATGGGAGCAGCGTGGGTCCGTTGTGGCAATCGGCACATTTCACTGCAGTGTTTGTTGACAAAATCAAGTGGTAGGGCTCATGCCACCTC
This sequence comes from Calotriton arnoldi, assembly GCA_963921515.1. NCBI lineage: Eukaryota > Metazoa > Chordata > Amphibia > Caudata > Salamandridae > Calotriton > Calotriton arnoldi. Next base: position 37,359 of record CAWUFW010017331.1, on the reverse strand, counting down.
CCATCAAGGCAGATCTTCTGGACATGCTTGCAAATTGTGACCCAGTCACCAGGTGTCAAGTTATGACAAACTATGTCTCTTGTGTCGTCTGTTGCCACATTCACCTGATGAGAGATAGATTTCCCCATGTCAGCCAGACCATTGCAGTATTATAGCACGATGTCATCACCTATTGAAACTAGTACAGTTGATGATACATATGTAAGCCTCATTGCTCTGCCCATGATAATTTCAAGGGGCGACAAGCCAGTCTTTTTATCGGGAGTACTAATCATGCTCATCAAAACATGAGTTAATGCATCAGGCCACTTCAGCCCTGTCGAAGCACAAATCTTTGCCACCGTATTTTTGGGAGTGCCATTTGCCCTCTCCACAATTACAGAAGATTGAGGTTGGAAGCTACAATGAAACCTCTGTATGATTTCAAATACTTCATAAATGATTTGTAGAACTTCATTTTTAAAATGAGTTCCACTGTCTTTTTTAATTGAAGTTGAGAGGCTAAAACGAGGTATTAACTCCCTTAACGTCAATTTGGCAACTGTAAGGCTATCTGATCTCCTAGTGTGATAAGCCACCACCATTTAGAGAATAAGCAGATTATTACTAAGATGTACTTCAGTTCATTATAATTTGGCATCTCAATAAAATCTGCTTGGAGTCTCGTAAATCGGCCTTCTCATTTTTCAATGTGGCTCTTTAATATCGGTGTCCTTTTTCTTGATTATTTAACTGGCACACCAGACATCTGGAACACACAACATCAACAGTATTTCTAAATTTCATATTCTCCCAATATTTCTTGAATATTCTTTTCAGACTGTCTCTCTCCGCATGTGCCCTATTCTGAAGATATTTGCACATGGGATACAGCATTGAGTCAGGTAAGAAATATTTATGTTCAGCATTCACATACAAATCCTGATGGTTCTTCTTATACCCTAGTCTCTCCCATTTCTTTTCCTCATCATCTGAGGCATCTTCCTGTAAATATCTAAATTCGCTTAATGAAGTTTGAATTGGATAAATAAATGAACAATTTACACTTTCAGCATTTTGAACTGAATTTACTCGTGCACTTTGATCAACTTCATTCTCCTGCACAACTGCCTCATCTTGTAATGCACATCTTTTTGCCATTTTGTCTGCAAATGTATTACCAAGTGTGGCTAAATCTTTTCCAGATTTGTGGGCACTACATTTGACTACAGCAATTTATTTTGGCTTCAATAAAGCTTTCAACAAATCCAATATGTAAGCACTGTTTTAATGGGGGCTCCAGAGGATGTCATACAACTCCTCTGTGACCAAAGCTGACCAAAGTAATGCACAACTACAAATTTATATTGGCTGTCTGTATATATTGTCACATTCAAATTCCCTGACTAGTAACAAGCTCTTGTCAATGCAACCAACTCCACCACCTGTGCAGAAGTTACATTTGGCAGAGAGGATGCTTTGAAGGTCCCAGAAACAGTGCATACTGCATAGCCAGCTCTCAATGCACCATATTGGTCTCCCAAACAAGAACCATCAACAAATAATGCCAAATCAGCCATTGCGATAGGAGTATGTTTTGTGCAAAACTCAGTCACTTTGAGGCAATTATGTTCCAACTCATTATCCATTTAATCATTGTCCCTGTCCTCACAATCTTTGTCTGAAATAGGATGCAATGTTGCAGGGTTCAATACATAGCTACTCTTATTAGAGATGTTCTCAGCAAAAAGTATTACCTGCTCATAAAGAGTCAGCCCACTGTTAGTTAAATGCTGTGTTCTCGTCAAAAGAATTTACACTAAGTGTAGAACATAAACAATTAGAGTGTGTTCGATCACAATTCCTCCACTTTACTCAGTTGCTAAACAAACCACAAACAGACACAACTGATTTCAAACATCCTGGAGAACTTACAGCTACTGGATCCAGAACAGCTGACAAGTACAATAATGGGTGCATGGGATTTATATGCTTTTGTGTAAGAATCAAAAGTGCACACACACCTCTTTCATGACAAAATAAGAAAGATTTCAAATTGTAATTGGGCATCCTGAGTGTGGGCGCACAAAACAAGCTCTCTTTTAGATTTTCAAATGCATCACAGCATAAATATATCACTGCAGGTCAACATTGCTAAAGGTTTTGTAATCAAGGAAAAGTTTGGAATCCACTGATGACAGTAGCCAAAATTTCCAAGACACATCCAAGTCTCCCTTTGGGTAGTTGGAAGACTACATATTTGAATAGCAGAAATATGTTCTTTTGATATTTTCCTCCCACCTTTTCAATATGGTGTCCAAGATATATAACCCCCTTTTTAAAATACAGCATTTTAGTTCTTAGTCAAACAATTCAACAAAGCAAATGTATCTTGTTTCTTTTGCTTTAGATGCAATGAATTGTGCAGCTGTCTCAAATTCTCCAGATTTTTCTTCAATATTTGGGTGAAGATTGAAGGACTTTCTGTATACCCTTGTAGGATTCTACAAAACACAAGAACTTTATTTAAAAAATGAAATGCAAAGAGGAACTGTGACACCTCATGCAAAAGAAATTAGAAGAACTCTTGGCATAAGTCTGACAGTATAACATTCTGCTCAGATGGAATCTGAAACAAGATCACTGCTGAAATCAGTACCACTGGAGAATATGGAATCACTATCTTGTTAATGTTGTGGGGATTCTTTACAATTCTGTTCTTGCCATTCGGCTTCTTATTTTCCATCACAGGAGAATTACAAGGACTACAAAGTACCTCCCTGAGGAATCACTGTTCAATCATTTTCTCAATCATTGGCTTCATTTCCTCTTCTGTTTCTTTTGTCAGACTATATTGTTTAGCTCTTGGAAATATTGCATCAGGTTTAACGTGGATTTCAACTGGCTTTGCTCTTTCAATCAATCCGATTTCTTTTCTAGTAAAATCCCATATCTGGTCTTTGACAATATACCTTAAATCCAGAGGCCAATCATCTTTTGTTAAAACTGGGAATAAATTAACTCTTGAATTTTCTGAATTAATCCTAAATACTGAATCATGTGTTTCAATTGCGACACCATCCAGTGTGCAGTAAATCACACAATTCATTTTGCAGAGCAAGTCACTTCCTAATAAGTTAACAGATTTGAATCTCCAAAATAAATTGGTGCTTATTCTCAACTTGACCAATTTAGACTAGAACATCTTCTGAAACTTGATTACCAATTTGTTTATTGCTGATCCCTGCAACTTGGACTTCTCTTTTGAGAGGGGTACTTTTCTATAAAATGAACTGTAGATCTGGTAGCCCCCTTATCAGCCAGAAATGAAACGGGATGGCAATTGACTTCTCCGTCAATATATGGGCTGCTTTGATCTACCTATAGGACTGCTCCAAGTACGCAATCCTTCTCCCCCCCTAAAGTACTGTCATTGTGAACTACTTGCAGCCAATTCATCACTCAGAATCAATGGATTCTGCTGATACCTTGCACTGATGGGGATTTCATTTCTCATGGTTTTCTGCTTCACTGGATCTGTTGGCATTGTCATTGAAAATGATTTCTGATTCTGCACATTCTCCTCAGAATTTAGCATATTCCACATATTTCCTTGCTTGTGTGGAAGTTGTGTCACATTTCCCTGAAACTGATTAGGGTTATGTTGATATTCCCTCTTCCAATGCCTGATCTTCCTGCAAAAATGACAAGCTTTTTCATCATATCAACATTCATACTTTCTCTTCCACCACCTTGCCTTTGCTACATCATTCCATTTCCTACCTTTCCAATATGTATTTAATTCATCCCATTCATACACTGTAGAAAATTCATATTCAAATTTGTTTGATTTCAGGACCTTTTCTCAAATTGTTTTGTCTGGGTAATCATCAGCTTCTCTTTGATCTTTGACTGCTTTGCATAAAAAAACTCACTACTATGTTTTGCCCACTTCAAAATCCCATCTATGTTTTTTGTCTTCCAACACAATTCACTCAGTTGAATGTGGTTACTAATTTCTGGTCTTAATCCTGACACAAAAGCAGCCACTAATCCACTGACCCCCATCTTTTTAGGGATCTTTGACTCCCCTGTGTTTCTTAAAAATGTGTAAAGCCTTTCATAAAAAGAATGCACTGACTCTTTTGGCTCTTTTGAAGTTCTCAAAATCTTTTTCCAATATATATCCTCTTCAGAAACTTGTTTTCTCAAATTCTCAATCACAGCATTATATTTGTCTGTTACTACTTCAGCTGGTGAATTATTAGGACCAACTCTAGGTGGTTCTTCTTTTGGCCTTCCAACTGCAGCTTTACATTCTACCCACAAATCACTAGGGCCACAATTTCAAATAAAGACTTTAAATCCGTCCACAACACTTGAGAAATGTGTTAATTTGTGTACCTCATCATACCATTTTGATGGATCCTCTTATAATTTTGGAATATTATGAATAAAAGCATATAGATCAGCTCTTGTCCATGACACATACACAAGATTCCCTCCATATACCTCTCTTAAAGGAAATTCTAAAACCTTTCCTGTCTCAGATTCCGAATCACTCACTATGCCCTTAGTCCTGATTTCTGTCCCTTTTGATTTCTTCCTACTTTTGTCCCTTTCTTCCATCTCTCCTGATATTTCTTAAAAGTCACTCCATTACTCAATTAATTCTTTAATATGAGCCTCTAAAGAAATCAAGCCCATTTCTTTAATTTCCTCATGAGTTAAATCCATTTTGTAATTTCATTTAACATTTTTCATTTTGCTGGTGTCAACTTCTAATTCATCAGCTACCTCTTCTAATTTATCATGTGCTTCATTTACACATCTTGCTACTTCCTAAATCAAATATCTCTTTTCATCAACATTACAAGTCAATAGCCAACTTAAATCAACATTGCCCTGCAGTATTTTACCAAATTCAACATTTAAAATGCTGATTATAATTTCTCTAGGAGTCTCTTCAACTTCCACTCTTCTTCCAGGAGTGGCAAATTGAACCCTTATTTTGGACTTCACATCTCAGCTCGCACAAGGGACAGTTGTCATTTTCGACTCACTCGGTGTACTGGGTACCACTCAAGTAGGATCTTGCACTGTGGCACTATCACCCTCAGCACCTTTATCTGGTACTACACTAGCAGCAGTCGAACCTGTTGCTCTTTCTGTGTTTGGAGGAGGCCTCGAATGTAAAAGCTCACTTAAAAATTTGTCATTGTGATCATCAGAATCATCTGCTTGCTTTCCTTTCTTATTTGTTTTATCTAGGTCTTCCTTCTCATTAATTATAGCAGGAAATGTTTTAACAAATTCAGTCATATCCTCTCTCCAAGTCTTCTCCTGCCGATCCATTTTGCTCTCAAGCCAATGCTTAAATGAGCCTATCACCTGCTTAGCTAATTTCATTCTCTTTTTCTGTCACCATGGGATCGCACTTATTAAATGTCTCAAACTATGTAGGTCTAGCCATCGGTTTCATATCGTACATGATTTGTCTAAAAAAATCTAGCTTTCTAGTATTAAAAGTAATCTCTGTTGGAAATTGTAAAACTTCATCATGTGAAGTGTGTTTATTGCAGTCTGAGATCCAGGTACACGTGTAGTAGCGAATATCTCTCATCATTATATAGGCTGGCGTTAGTACAGCTGGTAATTATGCCCCTCCCTAAGTACTACAGAAGCCTTAGGCTGTGCCAATAAACTCAATTCTCACTGAAAACAAGCCCACAGCAAACTATTTTTCGATATTTGCAACTCTGCCATGCTCTTATGCCAATCATACAAGCAACTGATGAGATTTTGGAGTTCTCCTCACTGGAGGCTAAGCTTCTCCTTACAAATATTAAGGAGCACAAACTTTCAGAGACATACAAAATGCTACTGAGGAACCTGCCAGTTCCCGTGGTGGAAGTGCAGGGGAGGGGGACCTCGGTGAGCCTGATGATGACGATTGGAGAGAGGCATTGGAGGCCCCTAGAAAGGGTGGTAATAGTCTCGCAGTTCAGAAATATAAAACTGAAGTTGCTCTACTGCATATACTACCCCAGGGTTCTGCTCCATAGTGTGCGACTGATACCCGATGGGGGGGGGGTGCTTCAGATGCAGGGACTCCCAGGGAACTCTGTCTCACACTTTCTGTCATTGTCCTGTTCTTTCTCACTTCTTGGATGGGATTCTGGGGCAATTGGAGAGGGTGCTGGGCTGGAAAATCCAGAGGGACCCCAGAATTGTGCTCCTCCATGTAAGGGATGATCTGGGTGATACGAGATTTTAGAGGGCACTTCTATGGCTGGGCCGTGCTATAGCCATAGATTTTTGCATGGGCATGGAACGTCCAATCTACATGGCAAGAGGATGCCCCAAGAAACATTTCAAGATATGGAAAGGTTGGGCGGAATTTAGAGGTATACACCTAGAACCTTGCCCAGATAAGCCATGGACTTACAGGGGCAAACCTGAAACCACATCAACAGACCGGGGATGTATCTGGGGTACGAGCGAGGGAGGGGGAAGCTAATCCTGGTTCGACTAATGTTGTGGGTCTGCCTCTTGACTGCATATTGCTGCAATAATGATGCATTGTATTACTGTTCATAATGCTGTCTATTGTGCACACAATATGCAAAACCCTGATTCTACTTTAGTTGTAAAATCACTAAAATGTTTGCAAAAATGTTTTGCCACAAATTTACGGAGGATCCACAAGTCTGTGTCACATTGAAAAAAAATCAAGTGCAGGCTCCCACGCTTGTTTTATTAAATTATTGGGTTGGGCCATGGCCTGGGGGGTGACACACATTATTTTATGGGGGTAGGGGAAAGCATGACCCTCCTCTCTGAATCTCTGAGAGGTTCCAGGGATTCATCCCCCTGGGCCAAGGCAAAAAGGAAGAGAGAGGGTGGGTGGCCCTCCTTCCAGAGCCTAATTAGGCCCAGGGGACCCCACCCCCCAGGGCAGACATATATAAAAAGGGGAGGGGTCTGTGCAGACCACCTCCCTAAAGCTTTTAAAGTCCCATGGACCCAATCCTCTGGTGCCGGCTGAGTGACTGGGTCCCATGGAGCCACACCCAGAACACAGTAGCTTCCCTGCCCACACTAGGGTGGCAGGGAAACATGTGTTTGCTCCCATCTGGTGAGAGTATTTTTAAATCTACCACCAAACGGGAGCAAACTCTAAATCCACTCACAGCCGGTGGTAGATTTAAAAATGCTCCTGCTGGCTGGGAGAAGACCTGTGTTCTGATTCCCTGCCCCCACTGATGCGAGCAGGGAAACAAAACACATATTACTCCCACCCAGAGGGAGCATACAAAAAGCAACTGCTACCTCCAGATGAGAGTAATGCTGGCTTCCACACCATGTAGGGGGCCGGCTGGGGCCGCGGGGTCTTGGGCTCCTCCTGCGGCCCCCAATATTTTGGTTGGTGGGTGCCCAAAGGCTGTGCGAAATGTGGGGTTGGCTGTTTGCAAGGGGGGTTGGCCGGAGGTCCTGGCTGAGGGCCAGGCACTGTGGCCAACCCCCCACCGTGCAAGGCCAAAGGCCATGTGCAGCGTGGGGTTGACTGCATGAGGGCAAGTTGGCCACAGAGTAGGGTGGGGAGTTGGCTATACGTATGGTAATAAAATATTACTTTACGTTACAATAACCCTAGAAATTCACAAGAAAAAACAAAGGTTAAAGTGACCTTTAATGCTCAGTAACAAAGTAACATTTTAAACTCTAAAAACTATGGAAATTCACCACTTATAGTTATCCCAAGTAACTATAGCTCGTCTCCTAAGGAAACTATAATTTTCACCCTTGCCATGCATTGCTAATTATCCCACCTATTACGTCACTCATGACATCTTCTATGTCATCATTGATAATGTCACTGCAACATTGAGGTTGCCGGGTTCCGTGGGGCAAGATGGCGTCCACGAGTGCGGACGTGTAGGCTGACCGCTCGCCGATGCTGGAGCTCGCAAAGCGTTAAACTTGGGGGAAAGCGCCGGAGATGAAATAATGGTGCGGAGGTTGATGTAGACTGTATGGAATCGGAAAAGAAAAGTGGAAAATCGTTGACCAGGAGCTCACCTGTGCTAGGGGATGTTGATTGTTTCTGCGGCGCCTGCGGCAAGGTTTGGTAGTTTCAGCCGGAGCCGCTGGGCGGTTACACTGCACGGACTTCAGTCTTGGGCTGCAGGCTTCCGCTGGAAGCGATACGGAGGCTCAGGAGAGGAGTATCCTGGCTTCCTGACAATGCCTCCTAAAGGTGCGCGTGGGAGACTGCGTCTCTTGGATGATGCACATGCCGATGGAAACGCTGATGGTGGAACAAAGACGCCAGGTAATGCTGCTAAAAACACAAAAGCAGATACAAATGTTACTGGGGTTAAAGCTGATAATTTATCGAAAAAACTATTCCGGGACTTTTTACAGCCGGTAGAGACAGAAAAAAGGCTAAGAATCTCGGCCCCATACAAATGGAGGGAATGGACGGAGTTAGTGCGCAGGATGGTTTGGGAAATGGGGATTCCAATGAAGATACAATCTGTGGGAAAGATGGAGCTTCTTACCTTTACTTACTGCTTCATTAAATGCTCCCAACGGTGATGCTATACATGAGAATCAGAGGAGCCAGGTTCAACATGCTCTGATAGATGACTTGGGCTCCCTAACTATATCTAGTACTTCAGGGATGGCTCAGACCGTGGATATGGTCTTAGGTACCATTCCTGATGTCAATGTCAGCTTGAAGCCCAGTATTGCAAGCTCCGCAGGGGGTTTGGATGAAAGAGGTGATGCCCAAGCTACTACACAAGATGCTGAATCCGGTGAATTTTTTTTTTCATTATCTGACCAGTCTATTTCATCTTGCGAGGATTTTGCAGCTATCTTTTCCACACAGCTTAATGGGGTCGGTGGCAGCGACCATAGCAGTTTGTATTTGGATGATTCTGGTGAGCTCCCGGAAGCTAGCCCTCATACTGTTCGTAAGAGATTGGACCATAACATTGTTAATAGCGAGGTGGAAAAGGATTAGCTCTGTGCTTTACAGTCAGATACAGCTCAACCTTCGGAGGATATATCTTTGACTTTAATCTATCAATCAATAATGTCTCATCGGGAGGAAACAAGACTGGAAAGTCAGAGAGTACAGAATCTTTGCCGCAAACTTCAAAACTCAGTGCGACGTGTTGCGAAGTTTTGTTCGGACTTTACGTCTAGATTTAATGAAGCGGAAGCACGTATTTCAAGTTTGGAGGACGAGCTGGTGGTTCAAAAGGCTTTGACGGAATCCTTGTGCGGTATGAAAGAGGATACACAGTGGAAGCTGGCTGATTTAGAGAACCGTGCACGCAGAACAAATCCGGAGGGGCGGGAAGGGCAGGATCCCCGTAAATTTATTGTTGATTTATTCACAGATGCCTTTCCAGAACTTACCAGATGCGATTGGAATAGAGAGATAGAACGAGCACATCGCTTCCCATTTAATATCCGTACAAAATCTGGTCAAACATCGGACAGGCCCAGAGCTTTTCTGATTTCATTTAATAGTTTTCTAGCTAGGGAAGATGTTTTTCAGTTAGCTCGCCCAGATAAAAAAAGAGCAGGGAAGGATTTTGAGTTTTTTGTAAGGCCAGATTTTTGCCATTTTACAGTAGAGATTCGTTGCCAGCTACGCCAGCTTATTCCATTGTTTCAAGCTAAAGGGGCACAAGCATTTTTATTGAATCCAGCTAAACTTAAAGTGATTTTTCAGGACCGCACCCGTTTTTTTTCTACAGAGGTCTCTGCAAAAGAGTTTTTAAAATCCTTGTAGGATTTTGGAGTAGCGGCATAGTTGGTGGGGGGGGCCAATATTATTCAACTGGATGATAATGATATTGTATTTGTAATATATCCGTTCTGTTTTATCTATGTTTGTTGGAAGGGTGGGGTAGAGTTTTCTCTTTGTGGGAGTGTATATCTCACCTTTTATGTCTGGCTCTTTCCTCTACTTTTTTTTTTTTGTCAGTTCTAGGTGTTTTTCCCCCTCCCAGGCATGAGAGGGAAGAGTATCTTTCCTCTCTACGTGCCTGAGATGGGGTTTGTGGGCAACGGCATCGGGTGACTGGAAGCCTGTCATCTTAAGGACCTTGGGTCCGAAAGCCTTGTTGAGGGGGGGTTGGGGGAGCTTGGGGGGATGGGTGGGGAGAGTTGTTGGGTGGGAGGGGATTTGGGGGGGTAAGAGGGGTAAAATTGACAAAAATTCCACAGTATCAGTTTCGGAAAAACATTTGAAAAAAAATGGAAGAGGTGGGGCAATGTCTAAAATTGCAGTAAGGATTTGTTTATATTATGTTTCTTTTTTTGCTTATTTTTCTTAATGGCTAATAGGGGGGTTAAAATATGTTCCTTCAATGTTTGTGGCCTCAATAATTATAATAAGAGAAAGAGGGTAGCTGCTGAATTACGCTTGATTCAACCTGACTTATTATGTATTCAAGAGACGCACATTTCATGGGGGAATCGTAAAATGTTGGCAGACTTAGGGTTTGTATTCGTAGTTGCCTCACAACAATCCTCAATGACACGGGGTGTTGCAATACTTGTTAAACCTGCCATTCAGACTACCGGTCATTTTCTATCCGATAAGCTGGGTCGGTGGGCAATTTCTGAAGTAGTCGTGGGCAGTATTAAATTTACACTATGCACCATTTACGGGTCTAACCTTGATGAATCGCTAGTTCTGGAAGAATTAAATATTGAACTTGCATCGTGGCCAGCCCCTTTGGTATTGTGTGGAGACTTTAATATTAATTTGGTTAAGAAAGAATTGCAAGGTGGGGCACAAGGATATGCGGGTCGGAAACCTAGAGTATTTAAAGCATTATATAATTTGTTAAAAGATCATGGATTATCAGATGTTTGGGATAGTCTTCATCCATCAGTGCCTGGGTACACGTTCTATTCCTTCCCTCATCAGAAACTGGTACGCCTGGATTATTTTTTTATATCTTCTACATTTCTTATGGGGGCGCAGGCGTATATATTCCCTAGGATTACTTCTGATCATGCCCCTATAGCTGTAGAAATTCCCGCATTTTCTGTAGGGTATTCCCCTAGAACTTTTACATTTGATAGGAAATTACTTTTTGATAACAACTTTAAAGAGCATATGCGGAGATGGATTAAGGATTTTTTTGATCACAACAGACAATCAGTTCATGTAGCAGTTCTTTGGGATACTTTTAAAGGGGAAGTGTTGAGTTTAGGTTTACATTATCAAAAGATAGCTAAAATAGAATTACAGGAACTATATTCTAAATTAAGATTGGCTGAGGAAAAATTGACACAGGCAATTTCACAAAGTAAAGATATTGCAGATCTCGAAATTATTGCAGCAAGAGGTCGGGCAAATATTAATACTCTTTGGAATAAGGAAAATGCTAGGAGGTATTTGATATATAAAAGGGAGTGCCATGAATATGGTGAAGCGGTGGGTCGCTGCTTAGCGCTAAGGTTAAGGATGAAGGAAGCTTCCCAGAGAATTGCTGGTCTCAGAGATAATGCAGGAGTAATGACTCATGACCCTCGAGGCATACTTGCAATTTTGCATCAGTTTTATACAGATCTATACACCCAGCAGAAATCATATGATGCATTAAACAAGATTTCTGTCTTTGGGGACTTAACGCAGGTAGATCGGGAGGAGGCAGAGGTATTAGATAGCTTAATTACAATGGAGGAGTTAGAGATGGTTATTAATAATTTGCCGACTGGAAAAGCTGCTGGCCCGGATAAACTTCCAGGGGAGGTTTATAGGGTTTTTTTTCATGATATTAAGATGGAGATGTTGGCTACTATTCGAGCTGCACAAAATGGCTGTGCACCTAAGTCGTGGGATGAGGCCACTATTGTGGTTTTTAAGAAAAAGGGGAAACCACCAGAAATGCCGGGATCTTATCGACCGATTTCATTGGTCAATTGTGATGGAAAAATTTATGCTAAAATATTGGCAAATCGATTGGCTAAGGTTATTGCTCCGTTAGTTTCCCTGCACCAGCATGGCTTCATTCCTGGCCGAGGGACGGTGGCCCATGTTAATAAAGTTGTGACACTATTCGATATTGCCCAGGCCGGAGGGAGAGATTTGGGGTTAATATTGTTAGACGCTGAGAAAGCGTTCGATCGTGTTGCTTGGGATTATTTGTGGAACATCATGGATCGGGCGGGATTTGGACATGGGTTTACTCAGGCCTTACAAGTTTTATATAAGGCACCGGTTGCTAGGATATATGCAATGGGTATAGTGTCAGAACCGGTTAAAATAACTAGAGGAACCCGGCAAGGGTGCCCCTGTTCCCCCCTATTATTTGCTCTTTATATCAATCCGTTTGTTGAGATGTTGGGGAAAAGTCCTTTAATTAAACCGTTTATTGTCCGGGAGATTCCGTATTCTGTTTTTGCTTATGCGGATGATATTGCGATTATTACGTCAGACCCCGCTGCTGCTATTGGAGAGGTGGAATGTTTAGCGCAAGAATTTGGCCAGATATCAGGTTATAAGCTTAATATACCTAAAATGCAAATATTATGTACTAACAACATTATGCCCGATGATTTAAGAGTTGTCAACGAAGTGACGTACTTAGGGATTAAAATTCGGGTATCCATGAAAGAGCTAGTTGAAGCTAACTGGGCGGATATAATGACTCGGGTTAAGGAATCCTTGGAAAGATGGGGGCGTCTTCATCTTACGTTGGTGGGTAGGGGTAACATTTTAAAAATGAACATACTCCCTAGGGTTTTATATTTGTTTAGATCTATTCCATTAGAGGTCACCCGGGTTCAACTTCAACAACTACAATCTCTTTGTGCTAAATTTCTTTGGGCTCCGGGTAAACCTAGACGTGCCACACGGTTCATGACTCTTCCTAGAGAAAGGGGTGGTTGGTCGATACCTGACTTTACATTTTATTATTATGCTTGTTTTTTGTCTAAAATGCGGATATTACTGACTGGAGAAGAGGCTAGTAATATAGCAGAAACTCCTTCAATTTTTCAAATGTTGCTTGGGGCAGAGGTGAATAATTGTTTGTTTAAAGAAATTGACGGCAGCTATTACAAGAGGACACGTTTCAAAGTTATTGATGCTGTTTTTAAAGTGTGGAAAGCTATTCGGACAAAACTTTCTCTAGAGGGGATTACATATTATACACCAACAAATGCCTCAAAGATTCTTCCACCTATTTTTTGGGATTATGTAGCTAGTAGTTGGAGAAGTAAGGGTATTCTACAAATTGGCAATTTTTATGAGGCCGGGGGGCTCTTCCCCACGTTTTTAGATTTTGCAAGACAATATAATTTACCTAGGACGCAATTTTTTAAGTTTCTTCAAATTCGGGATTTTTTGGGTAGGAAAAACTTAGTGCCTGCATCGCACGCACTTATTGAAGCCATTAGGCGACAGGAGAAAATAGGGGCTCTTTATAAAACTCTTTTATCTTCGAGGGCAGACGATTTGGAGAAACATAACGCTAAATGGAGTAATATTTTGGGAGATCATGAACTATCTTTAGAGAAAGCTATTACAATGTCTGGGGAAGCCCTTCTATCTGCAAATTTGAAGACCCAATTTTTTAAAACTGCTTTCAATTTATATTATACTCCCGCAAAGATGATGAAATGGGGGGAGACAGGATGGTAAATGTTTTCGCTGTGGGAGTGATAAAGCTGATAGCTTACATGTTTTTTATGCTTGTGACAAATTATTTTGTTATATCATGGGTATTGAAAAGTTTTTGTCAGAGATTACTGGGATGTCAATAAAAATTACTGCTGCTATGATGTTATTAGGAATTGGGCAGGATTTAGAGTTTGGGAAACCCATGTATAAATTTCGTTATTTATTGTTTATGGCTATGGCAGTTGCTCGTCTTTGTGTTGCTGCCTCTTGGCTTCAGCCTGAGGCCCCCTCTTTTGAAAGTTGGCGAGCCAGAATGTATAATGTATTTAATTTAGAATTTAGTTTGTATTCCGCAAAAGCTTTAAGGAAATGAGGGATTGGTATTTATATTTGGGGGGCTTTTTATGACAATATGAATGTTTGAAGTATGATGTAATATGCTGATACTGTGGATTAAAAAAAAAAAAAAAAAAAAAGATAATGTCACTGCAACATTTGCTATGAATTTATTGATGAGAAAACTGTGCATGGCAAGGCGCGAGTTATAGTTACCTCAGGACATGAGTTACAGTTACTTGAGGTAACTATAACTGGTCAATTACTGTGGTTTTTACAGTTTAAAATGTTACGTTGTTACTGAAAATTTCACCTAACTATAACGTAACTTTGACTTTAGGTTTTCTTTCAGTACATATATATATATATATATATATATATTCACTGAAAAAACCATAGGTTTTAGGGACAGTTATAGTTAGTTGGACATTTCACTCGTACAAAACCATAGAAATTCCCCCGTTATAGTTAGTTCAGCTAACTATAACTCGCGCCCCGCAATGCACTGCTGATGACGTCACATATTACATCACTCATGACATGGTCAGTGACATCACTGATGACATCACTGATGACATCTGAAATGACATCACTGATGACATCATCCAGTGAATGTGTGTTTCTGTAAAGTTTAAATATGTTTAATATATATAGGGAAAGGCGTATTGAAGAATGAGTGGGTGTATAAGTGTCTGAATGGATGATTTAGTACGTGCATGAGTGACTCTACAAGTGAGTGATTAAACGTATCTTACTGAATGCATGGGTTAGAGACCAAACTGTGTGAATGTCTGTATCCGTCTGTTTGTTGGTGTGTAAGTGGATGCATGGATTTGCGAATAGCTACATGAGTGTCTATATGGGTTATTGATTGGTTCTCTGAGTATCTGTATGGCTGCCTGAGTGTTTGTGTGGGTGGGGTGTGTGTGACTCTGTACATAGATGTGTGAGTGGGTGATTCACTGGGTGCATGATTTCAAGAGTGCATCTGTGATGGACTGCTTGGGTGGGTGAGTGTGTGTATGGGTGTGTTAGTGAGTGAATGTATATCTCAGTGGTACATGTGCGAGTAACTACATATGTAAAAGGCAGTATATATGTGTGTTAGAGTATTTAAATGGCTATAAGTGAGAGTGTGTGATTGTGAGAGTGGCTGTATGGATGCGTGTGTGCTTGTATCAGTTATTGTATAAGAGCGTAAGAATGTGCTAGTATTTGTATGAGTAAGTGAGCTGGTGTGTGTATAACTGTATAGGTGAGTAAATGGGTGTGTGATTAATTTTTTGCATGACTGACTAGGTGTGTGAGTACCTCTATGGATGAGTGGCGGTGTGTGAGTGTTTATATAGGTGTATTGGTGCATATGATAGTCCTGTACTGAGTGACTGTAAGTATGAGTGACTGTACGGGTGAGTGAGTAGATGTGTGTGTGTAGACCTAAGAATCAGTGAGTGGGTATGTAGTTATTGGTATTGGAGTGTGTAAGGTTTTGAGAATGGCAGTCTGTAATTTAGAGTGGGTGTATCAAAAGCTATATTAGGGTGTGAGAAGATGCATGAAATTATCACATGGATGATGTCATCAGTGATGTCATTTGAGATGTCATCAGTGATGTCATCAGTGATGTCACTGACCATGTCATGAGTGATGTAATATGTGACGTCATCAGCAGTGCATTGCGGGGCGCGAGTTATAGTTAGCTGAACTAACTATAACGGGGAATTTCTATGGTTTTGTACGAGTGAAATGTCCAACTAACTATAACTGTCCCTAAAACCTATGGTTTTTCCAGTGAATTTCAAAGGTTTTTTAAATGCTAATTTCTAACTATAACGTGTCTGAAACCTATGGTTTTTTCAGTGAATTTCAAAGGTTTTTTAAATGCTAATTTCTAACTATAACGTGCCTGAAACCTATGATTTTTTAAGTGAATTTCAAAGGTTTTTTAAATGCTAGTTTCTAACTATGCCTACAGAGGTAGGACATGTGAAGAAAGAAGAAAAAACGCGCAGAAAGAAGCAAAAGAAATGCAGAAAGAAGCAACAGAAGTCCACAAAGACGAAGAAAAGTGCAGGAAGAAGCAAAAGATGTGCAGAAAGAACCAACAGAGGAGCAGAAAGAGGCCATGTTGCAAAATCATCCTGTGCCCACAACTTTTTCAGACGGGTACTGGTGGTAACTGACTCTGACTAACCAGAGTCAGTGCTATGCTAAAAGACACTTAGAATACAGTGAAAACACCTACATACACTAGGGAACACTATGCGTTGGGGTACCCCTGTGATTAGCATGACCTCCTCTGTAAGTCCCTAGTACATAATAGGGCAGGGGATTAAAACTACCTCTTAAAACGCGTGTGCAAACGCGCCCCGTGGCGCGTTTTAAGTTGCGGGATTAAGTCCCCTTGAATCCTGAGGGACCCTGGGGCCCAACTAGCCCCCCAGGTACCTACAGTTAGGACCACAGAGCTGAGTTGCAGAGAGGCGTTCCGAGGCCACGCACCTTTTTTCACCTCTCTGCAACGCAACTCTGTTGTGCTTACTGAAGGTACCTGGTGGGCTAGTTGGCCCCCAGGGTCCCTCAGGATTCAAGGGGGCGTGTTTGCGCACATGTCACCTGAGGCCCCGCCCCCCTGCCTTCACCACTGTGCAAACGCGCCAAGTGGCGCGTTTTAAGTTGGGGGATTAGGTCACCTTGAATCCTGAGGGTCCCTGGGGCCCAACTAGCCCACCAAGTACTTCCAGTAAGCACCACAGGCCTGCGTTGCAACGCCTGTAACAAATTGTGTAGTTGTGTTTAGGTAGTGAAGGGGGTCGTGCTGGGGGTAGATTTAGGGTTTAGGGTAGTGCAGTGGTGTTTGGATAGTGTAGGGAGTCGTGCTGGGGGAATGTTTTAGGGTTTAGGGTATTACAGTGGTGTTTGGGTAGTGTAGGGGGTTGTGCTGGGGGTAGTGTTTTAGGGTTTAG
Source organism: Calotriton arnoldi (assembly GCA_963921515.1). NCBI lineage: Eukaryota > Metazoa > Chordata > Amphibia > Caudata > Salamandridae > Calotriton > Calotriton arnoldi. The sequence goes on along the minus strand of CAWUFW010017331.1, from coordinate 20,418 downwards.
GGTAGTGCAGTGGTGTTTGGGTAGTGTAGGGGGTCGTGCTGGGGGTAGTGGTTTAGGGTTTAGGGTAGTGCAGTGGTGTTTGGGTAGTGTAGGGGGTACTGCTGGGGGTAGTGTTTTAGGGTTTAGGGTAGTGCAATGGTGTTTGGGTAGTGTAGGGGGTACTGCTGGGGGTAGTGTTTTAGGGTTTAGGGTAGTGCAGTGGTGTTTGGGTAGTGTAGGGGTTCGTGCTGGGGGTATTGTTTTAGGGTTTAGGGTAGTGCAGTGGTGTTTGTGTAGTGTAGGGGGTAGTGTTTTAGGGTTTAGGGTAGTGCAGTGGTGTTTGTGTAGTGTAGGGGGTCGTGCTGGGGGTAGTGTTTTAGGGTTTAGGGTAGTGCAGTGGTCTTTGTGTAGTGTAGGAGGTCGTGTTTTAGGGTTTAGGGTAGTGCAGTGGTGTTCGGGCAGTGTAGGGGGTCGTACTGGGGGTGGTGTTTCAGGGTTTAGGGCAGTGCAGTGGTGTTCGGGCAGTGTAGGGGGTCTTGCTGGGGGTGGTGTTTCAGGGTTTGGGGCAGTGCAGTGGTGTTTGGGTCGTGTAGGGGTCATGATGGGGGGAGTGTTTTAGGGTTTAGGGCAGTGCAGTGGTGTTTGGGTAGTGTAGGGGGTCATGCTGGGGGGAGTGTTTTAGGGTTTAGGGCAGTGCAGTGGTGTTCGGGCAGTGTAGGGGGTCGTGCTGGGGGAGTGTTTTAGGGTTTAGGGCAGTGCAGTGGTGTTCGGGTAGTATAGGGGGTCATGCTGGGGGAGTGTTTGAGGGTTTAGGGCAGTGCAGTTGTGTTCGGGTAGTGTAGGGGGTCGTGCTGGGGGGAGTATTTTAGGGTTTAGGGTAGTGCAGTGGTGTTCGGGTAGTGTAGGGGGTCGTGCTGGGGTTGTATTGCAGGGTTTAGGGCAGTGCAGTGTTGTTCGGGCAGTGTAGGGGGTCGTGCTGGGGCTGGTGTTTCAGGGTTTAGGGCAGTGCAGTGGTGTTCGGGCAGTGTAGGGGGTCATGCACTGGGTGGTGTTTCAGGGTTTAGGGCAGTGCAGTGGTGTTCGGGCAGTGTAGGGGGTCGTGCTGGGGCTGGTGTTTCAGGGTTTAGGGCAGTGCAGTGGTGTTGGGCAGTGTAGGGGGTCTTGCTGGGGGTGATGTTTCAGGGTTTAGGGCAGAGCAGTGGTGTTCGGGCAGTGTAGGGGGTCTTTCTGGGGGCAGTGTTTCAGGGTTTAGGGCAGAGCAATGGTGTTCAGGCAGTGTAGGGGGTTGTGTTGGAGGTGGTGTTTCAGGCTTTAGGGCAGTGCAGTGGTATTCGGGCAGTGTAGGGGGTCTTGCTGGGGGTGGTGTTTCTGGGTTTAGGGTAGTGCAGTGGTGTTCGGGCAGGGTAGGGGATCATGCTGGGGCTGGTGTTTCAGGGTTTAGGGCAGTGCAGTGGTGTTCGGGCAGTGTAGGGGGTCATGCTGGGGCTGGAGTTTCAGTGTTTTGGGCAGAGCAGTGGTGTTTGGGCAGTGTAGGGGGTCGTGCTGGGGGTGGTGTTTCAGGGTTTAGGGCAGTGCAGTGGTGTTCGAGCAGTGTAGGGGGTCGTGCTGGGGGTGGTGTTCAGGGTTTAGGGCAGTGGTGTTCGGGCAGTGTAGGGGGTCTTGCTGGGGGTGATGTTTCAGGGTTTAGGGCAGTGCAGTGGTGTTCGGGCAGTGTAGGGGGTCTTGCTGGGGCAGTGTTTCAGGGTTTAGGGCAGAGCAATGGTGTTCAGGCAGTGTAGGGGGTTGTGTTGGAGGTGGTGTTTCAGGCTTTAGGGCAGTGCAATGGCATTAGGGCAGTGTAGAAGGTCTTGCTGGGGGTGGTGTTTCAGGGTTTAGGGCAGTGGTGTTCAGGCAGTGTAGGGGTCGTGCTGGGGGTGGTGTTTCAGGGTTTAGGGCAGTGCAGTGGTGTTCGGGCAGTGTAGGGGGTCGTGCAGGGGCTGGTGTTTCAGGGTTTAGGGCAGTGCAGTGGTGTTCGGGCAGTATAGGGGGTCCTGCTGGGGGTGGTGTTTCAGGGTTTAGGGCATTGCAGTGGTATTTGGGCAGTGTAGGGGGTCGTGCTGGGGGTGGTGTTTCTGGGTTTAGGGCAGTGTAGTGGTGTTCGGGCAGTGTAGGGGGTCGTGCAGGGGGGTGGTGAGTCAGGGTTTAGTGCAGTGGTGTTCGGGCAGTGTAGGGGGTCGTGCAGGGGGGTGGTGTTTCAGGGTTTAGGGCAGTGCAGTGGTGTTCGGGCAGTGTAGGGGTCGTGCTGGGGGTGGTTTTTCAGGGTTTAGGGCAGTGCAGTGGTGTTCGGGCAGTGTAGGGTGTCGTGCTGGGGGTGGTGTTTCAGGGTTTTGGGCAGTGCAGTGGTGTTCGGGCAGTGTAGGTGGTCTTGCTGGGGCTGGTGTTTCCGGGTTTAGTGCAGTGGTGTTCGGGCAGTGTAGGGGGTCTTGCTGGGGGTGGTGTTTCAGGGTTTAGGGCAGTGCAATGGTGTTCGCGCAGTGTAGGGAGTCTTGCTGGGGCTGATGTTTCAGCGTTTAGGGCAGCGCAGTGGTGTTCGGGCAGTGTAGGGGGTCTTGCTGGGGGTGGTGTTTCAGGGTTTAGGGCAGTGCAGTGGTGTTCGGGCAGTGTAGGGGGTCATGCTGGGGCTGGTGTTTGAGGGTTTAGGGCAGTGCAGTGGTGTTTGGGCAGTGTAGGGGGTCGTCCTGGGGCTGGTGTTTCAGGGTTTAGGGCAGTGCAGTGGTTTTCGGGCAGTGTACGCGGTCGTGCTGGGGGTGGTGTTTCAGGGTTTAGGGCAGTGCAGTGGTGTTCGGGCAGTGTAGGGGGTCGTGCTGGGGTGGTGTTTCAGGGTTTAGGGCAGTGCAGTGGTGTTCGGGCAGTGTAGGGGGTCGTGCTGGGGGTGGTGTTTTAGGGTTTAGGGCAGTGCAGTGGTGTTCGGGCAGTGTAGGGGGTCGTGCTGGGGCTGGTGTTTCAGGGTTTTGGGCAGAGCAGTGGCGTTCGGGCAGTGTAGGGGGTCGTGCTGGGGGTGGTGTTTTAGGGTTTAGGGCACTGCAGTGTTGTTCGGGCAGTGTAGGGGGTCTTGCTGGGGGTGGTATTTCAGGGTTTAGGGAAGTGGTGTTTGGGCAGTGTAGGGGGTGTTGCTGGGGGTGATGTTTCAGGGTTTAGGGCAGTGCAGTGTTGTTCGGGCAGTGTCGGGGGTCTTGCTGGGGCTGGTGTTTCAAGGTTTAGGGCAGTGCAGTAGTGTTCGTGCAGTGTAGGGGGTCATGCTGGGGGCGGTGTTTCAGGGTTTAGGGCAGTGCAGTAGTGTTCGGGCAGTGTAGGGGGTTGTGCAGGGGGTGGTGTTTCAGGGTTTAGGGCAGTGCAATGGTGTTCGGGCAGTGTAGGGGGTCGTGCTGGGGGTGGTGTTTCAGGGTTTAGGGCAGTGCAGTGGTGTTCGGGCAGTGTAGTGGGTCATGCAGGGGGTGGTGTTTCAGGGTTTAGGGCAGTGCAGTGGTGTTCGGGCAATGTAGGGGGTCGTGCTGGGGCTGGTGTTTCAGGGTTTAGGGCAGTGCAGTGGGGTTCGGGCAGTGTAGGGGGTCTTGCTGGGGGTGGTGTTTCAGGGTTTAGGGCAGTGGTGTTCGGGCAGTGTAGGGGGTCTTGCTGGGGGTGATGTTTCAGGGTTTAGGGCAGTGCAGTGGTGTTCGGGCAGTGTAGGGGTCTTGCTGGGGGTAGTGTTTCAGGGTTTAGGGCAGTGCAGGGGTGTTCGTGCAGTGTAGGGGGTCGTGCTGGGGATGGTGTTTCAGGGTTTAGGCCAGTACAGTAGTGTTCGGGCAGAGTAGGGGGTCGTGCAGGGGGAATGGTGTTTCAGGGTTTAGGGCAGTGCAGTGGTGTTCGGGCAGTGTAGGGTGTCGTGCTGGGGGTGGTGTTTCAGGGTTTAGGGCAGTGCAGTGGTGTTCGGGCAGTGTAGGGGTTGTGCACGGGGTGGTGTTTCAGGGTTTAGGGCAGTGCAGTGGTGTTCGGGCAGTGTAGGGGGTTGTGCTGGGGCTGGTGTTTCAGGGTTTAGGGCAGTGCAATGGTGTTCTGGCAGTGTAGGGGGTCGTGCTGGGGCTAGTGTTTCACGGTTTAGGGCAGTGCAGTGGTGTTCGGGCAGTGTAGGGGGTCATGCTGGGGCTGGTGTTTCAGGGTTTAGGGCAGTGCAGGGGTGTTCGTGCAGTGTAGGTGGTCGTGCTGGGGCTGGTGTTTCAGGGTTTAGGGCAGTGCAGTGGTGTTCGGGCAGTGTAGGGGGTCATGCTGGGGCTGGTGTTTCAGGGTTTAGGGCAGTGCAGTGGTGCTCAGGCAGTGTAGTGGGTCGTGCTGGGGGTGGTGTTTATGGGTTTAGGGTAGTGCAGTGGTGTTCGGGCAGTGTAGGGGGTCGTGCTGGGGCTGGTGTTTCAGGGTTTAGGGCAGTGCAGTGGTGTTCGGGCAGTGTAGGGGGTCGTGCTGGGGCTTGTGTTTCAGGGTTTTGGGCAGAGCAGTGGTGTTCGGGCAGTGTAGGGGGTCGTGCTGGGGGTGGTGTTTCAGGGTTTAGGGCAGTGCAGTGGTGTTCGGGCAGTGTAGGGGGTCGTGCTGGGGGTGGTGTTTCAGGGTTTAGGGCAGTGGTGTTCGGGCAGTGTAGGGGGTCTTGCTGGGGGTGATGTTTCAGGGTTTAGGGCAGTGGAGTGGTGTTTGGGCAGTGTAGGGGGTCTTGCTGGGGATAGTGTTTCAGGGTTTAGGGCAGTGCAGTGGTGTTTGGGCAGTGTAGGGGGCCGTGCTGGGGGTGGTGTTTCAGGGTTTAGGGCAGTGCAGTGGTGTTCGGGCAGTGTATGGGGTCGTGAAGGGGGTGGTGTTTCAGGGTTTAGGGCAGTGCAGTGGTGTTCGGGCAGTGTAGGGGGTCGTGCTGGGGGTGGTGTTTCAGGGTTTAGGGCAGTGCAGTGGTGTTCGAACAGTGTAGGGGGTCGTGCAGGGGCTGGTGTTTCAAGGTTTAGGGCAGTGCAGTGGTGTTCGGGCAGTGTAGGTTGTCGTTCTGGGGGTAGTGTTTTAGGTTTTAGGGTAGTGCAGTGGTGCTTGTGTAGTGTAGGGGGTCGTGCTGGGGGTAGTGTTGTAGGGTTTAGGGTAGTGCAGTGGTGTTTGGGCAGTGTAGGGGGTCTTGCTGGGGGTGGTGTTTCAGGGTTTAGGGCAGTGGTGTTCGGGCAGTGTAGGGGGTCTTGCTGGGGGTGATGTTTCAGGGTTTAGGGCAGTGCAGTGGTGTTCGGGCAGTGTAGGGGGTCTTGCTGGGGGTAGTGTTTCAGGGTTTAGGGCAGTGCAGGGGTGTTCGTGCAGTGTAGGGGGTCGTGCTGGGGATGGTGTTTCAGGGTTTAGGGCAGTGCAGTAGTGTTCGGGCAGTGTAGGGGGTCGTGCAGGGGGAATGGTGTTTCAGGGTTTAGGGAAGTGCAGTGGTGTTCGGGCAGTGTAGGGTGTCGTGCTGGGGGTGGTGTTTCAGGGTTTAGGGCAGTGCAGTGGTGTTCGGGCAGTGTAGGGGGTCGTGCACGGGGTGGTGTTTCAGGGTTTAGGGCAGTGCAGTAGTGTTCGGGCAGTGTAGGGGGTTGTGCTGGGGCTGGTGTTTCAGGGTTTAGGGCAGTGCAATGGTGTTCTGGCAGTGTAGGGGGTCGTGCTGGGGCTAGTGTTTCACGCTTTAGGGCAGTGCAGTGGTGTTCGGGCAGTGTAGGGGGTCATGCTGGGGCTGGTGTTTCAGGGTTTAGGGCAGTGCAGTGGTGTTTGTGCAGTGTAGGTGGTCGTGCTGGGGCTGGTGTTTCAGGGTTTAGGGCAGTGCAGTGGTGTTCGGGCAGTGTAGGAGGTCATGCTGGGGTTGGTGTTTCTGGGTTTAGGGTAGTACAGTGGTGTTCGGGCAGTGTAGGGGGTCGTGCTGGGGCTGGTGTTTCAGGGTTTAGGGCAGTGCAGTGGTGTTCGGGCAGTGTAGGGGGTCGTGCTGGGGCTGGTGTTTCAGGGTTTTAGGCAGAGCAGTGGTGTTCGTGCAGTGTAGGGGGTCGTGCTGGGGGTGGTGTTTCAGGGTTTAGGGCAGTGCAGTGGTGTTCGGGCAGTGTGGGGGTCGTGCTGGGGGTGTTGTTTCAGGGTTTAGGGCAGTGGTGTTCGGGCAGTGTAGGGGTCTTGCTGGGGGTGATGTTTCAGGGTTTAGGGCAGTGGAGTGTTGTTTGGGCAGTGTAGGGGGTCTTGCTGGGGATAGTGTTTCAGGGTTTAGGGCAGTGCAGTGGTGTTTGGGCAGTGTAGGGGGCCGTGCTGGGGGTGGTGTTTCAGGGTTTAGGGCAGTGCAGTGGTGTTCGGGCAGTGTAGGGGGTCGTGAAGGGGGTGGTGTTTCAGGGTTTAGGGCAGTGCAGTGGTGTTCGGGAAGTGTAGGGGGTCGTGCTGGGGGTGGTGTTTCAGGGTTTAGGGCAGTGCAGTGGTGTTCGAACAGTGTAGGGGGTCGTGCAGGGGCTGGTGTTTCAAGGTTTAGTGCAGTGCAGTGGTGTTCGGGCAGTGTAGGGGGTCGTTCTGGGGGTGGTGTTTTAGTGTTTAGGGTAGTGCAGTGGTGCTTGTGTAGTGTAGGGGGTCGTGCTGGGGTAGTGTTGTAGGGTTTAGGGTAGTGCAGTGGTGTTCGGGCAGTGTAGGGGGTCTTGCTGGGGGTGGTGTTTCAGGGTTTAGGGCAGTGGTGTTCGGGTAGTGTAGGGGGTCTTGCTGGGGGTGATGTTTCAGGGTTTAGGGCAGTGCAGTGGTGTTCGGGCAGTGTAGGGGGTCTTGCTGGGGGTAGTGTTTCAGGGTTTAGGGCAGTGCAGGGGTGTTCGTGCAGTGTAGGGGGTCGTGCTGGGGATGGTGTTTCAGGGTTTAGGGCAGTGCAGTAGTGTTCGGGCAGTGTAAGGGGTCGTGCAGGGGGAATGGTGTTTCAGGGTTTAGGGCAGTGCAGTGGTGTTCGGGCAGTGTAGGGTGTCGTGCTGGGGGTGGTGTTTCAGGGTTTAGGGCAGTGCAGTGGTGTTCGGGCAGTGTAGGGGGTCGTGCACGTGGTGGTGTTTCAGGGTTTAGGGCAGTGCACTAGTGTTCGGGCAGTGTAGGGGGTTGTGCTGGGGCTGGTGTTTCAGGGTTTAGGGCAGTGCAATGGTGTTCTGGCAGTGTAGGGGGACGTGCTGGGGCTAGTGTTTCACGGTTTAGGGCAGTGCTCTGGTGTTCGGGCAGTGTAGGGGGTCATGCTGGGGCTGGTGTTTCAGGGTTTAGGGCAGTGCAGTGGTGTTCGTGCAGTGTAGGTGGTCGTGCTGGGGCTGGTGTTTCAGGGTTTAGGGCAGTGCAGTGGTGTTCGGGCAGTGTAGGGGGTCATGCTGGGGCTGGTGTTTCAGGGTTTAGGGCAGTGCAGTGGTGCTCAGGCAGTGTAGGGGGTCGTGCTGGGGGTGGTGTTTCTGGGTTTAGGGTAGTGCAGTGGTGTTCGGGCAGTGTAGGGGGTCGTGCTGGGGCTGGTGTTTCAGGGTTTAGGGCAGTGCAGTGGTGTTCGGGCAGTGTAGGGGGTCGTGCTGGGGCTGGTGTTTCAGGGTTTTGGGCAGAGCAGTGGTGTTCGTGCAGTGTAGGGGGTCGTGCTGGGGGTGGTGTTTCAGGGTTTAGGGCAGTGCAGTGGTGTTCGGGCAGTGTAGGGGGTCGTGCTGGGGGTGGTGTTTCAGGGTTTAGGGCAGTGGGGTTCGGGCAGTGTAGGGGGTCTTGCTGGGGGTGATATTTCAGGGTTTAGGGCAGTGGAGTGGTGTTTGGGCAGTGTAGGGGTCATGCTGGGGCTGGTGTTTCAGGGTTTAGGGCAGTGCAGTGGTGTTCGTGCAGTGTAGGTGGTCGTGCTGGGGCTGGTGTTTCAGGGTTTAGGGCAGTGCAGTGGTGTTCGGGCAGTGTAGGGGTCATGCTGGGGCTGGTGTTTCAGGGTTTAGTGCAGTGCAGTGGTGCTCGGGCAGTGTAGGGGGTCGTGCTGGGGGTGGTGTTTCTGGGTTTAGGGTAGTGCAGTGGTGTTCGGGCAGTGTAGGGGTCGTGCTAGGGCTGGTGTTTCAGGGTTTAGGGCAGTGCAGTGGTGTTCGGGCAGTGTAGGGGGTCGTGCTGGGGCTGGTGTTTCAGGGTTTTGGGCAGAGCAGTGGTGTTCGTGCAGTGTAGGGGGTCGTGCTGGGGGTGGTGTTTCAGGGTTTAGGGCAGTGCAGTGGTGTTCGGGCAGTGTAGGGGGTCTTGCTGGGGGTGGTGTTTCAGGGTTTAGGGCAGTGGTGTTTGGGCAGTGTAGGGGGTCTTGCTGGGGGTGATGTTTCAGGGTTTAGGGCAGTGGAGTGGTGTTTGGGCAGTGTAGGGGGTCTTGCTGGGGATAGTGTTTCAGGGTTTAGGGCAGTGCAGTGGTGTTTGGGCAGTGTAGGGGGCCGTGCTGGGGGTGGTGTTTCAGGGTTTAGGGCAGTGCAGTGGTGTTCGGGCAGTGTAGGGGTCGTGAAGGGGGTAGTGTTTCAGGGTTTAGGGCAGTGCAGTGGTGTTCGGGCAGTGTAGGGGGTCGTGCTGGGGGTGGTGTTTCAGGGTTTAGGGCAGTGCAGTGGTGTTCGAACAGTGTAGGGGGTCGTGCAGGGGCTGGTGTTTCAAGGTTTAGGGCAGTGCAGTGGTGTTCGGGCAGTGTAGGGGGTCGTTCTGGGGTAGTGTTTTAGGGTTTAGGGTAGTGCAGTGGTGCTTGTGTAGTGTAGGGGGTCGTGCTGGGGTAGTGTTTTAGGGTTTAGGGTAGTGCAGTGGTGTTTGTGTAGTTTAGGGGTCATGTTTTAGGGTAGTGCAGTGGTGTTTGGGTAGTGTAGGGGGTCGTGCTGGGGGTATTGTTTTAGGATTTAGGTTAGTGCAGTGGTGTTTGGGTAGTGTAGGGGATCGTGCTGGGGGTAGTGTTTTAGGGTTTAGGGTAGTGCAGTGGTGTTTGTGTAGTGTAGGGGGTCATGCTGCGGGTAGTGTTTTAGGGTTTAGGATAGTGCAGTGGTGCTTGTGTAGTGTATGGAGTCGTGCTGGGGTAGTGTTTTAGGGTTTAGAGTAGTGCAGTAGTGTTTTTGTAGTGTAGGGGGTCATGTTTTAAGATGCAATGCTCCAATACCTGACCAGTCTGCACTACATAAAACTGCAAAAAAACTAAAAATAACAGGTGTTTTGCACACTTTTGTCATTGGGCTATATGTGGGCTACATCTGGGTAATATTTGTGCTACATTTGGGCTCTTTTTTCTCTGGTGGCCATCTTGGAAGACTTCTTTGTTATGAAGTTTCCTAATTTCCTCATTTACTGCAGTCTCCTCAGTAGGAAATGCTTTCAGTTTTTACTTTGATTCCATCAAGAAGGCATTCAGATGTGTCTCACATTTGCCATAAATTCAGAATGTTAGCACTCTAGTTGCTCATTAGATCACTGTACTAAAGCTACTGCTCACCAGGGAGTTAACTGGAAGTCTGCTGCTGGTATTGAAAGTGATTGTTTCAGTCTGCATGTCAGAATTTTCTAATGAAATAGAAGAGGATTTGAGATCTCACTTAAAACATGCCCTCATTTTTCTTTCTGCAGCACTAAGCATAATTTCTATTTAAAAAAGAACCCCCTCATTTTGTTCCTTTTTAAATTAAATGTTTTAAGTGTTACCAGTTTATTCCAATCAAGATGGCTTCAGGTGTGCCATACTTTTGTCATAAGTAAGGCTGTTAGCAGTCTAGTTGTTCTTTAGAACACTCTGGGAAGCTGCAGTAGAACACAAAGGAATCAACTGACAGTCTCTGCCCTTGTTGGATGTACATGTTTTACTGAGAATGTCAGACTTCATTCTCACATGACTGAGAAAGATAATGTGAATTTACAGAAAATATGTGTGAGAAGTTGGCCTGGCATATGCTGTCCACTAATTATAGTGGGCACCTTGCACCAGTCCAAACAACCCCTTATTGGAGATAGGTTAAAGACAACCTTATTGAAAGCTATCCTAGTGGTAGCTATGGAGAGCAGCCTTCAGGCTAAGTCTTGAAGGAATGTAAAGCAGCTTGTTTTACCAGTCTATAATCTCTTGAGTGATCAAATGAAAGAGCACCACACCAGGTATATATTCAAAAATATATGTATTTATTGCTAAACACACCCCTCTAGTCTCTTTATGAGGCTAGAGTTCGAAGTACATAAGTTAGAAGTTATTTAAATCACAGTAATAGCACAAATACACGTTTGGGCCCTAGGGGCGTACCAAACCATATACCAATAAAGTGGTATGCGAACCACGACTGAACTAGACACTAGGCCTAGAGCCTCTAGAAGTGCTTGGACCACAAGGAACCACCCAAGGTAGTGACACAGGGGACCCACGGGAGACGCGTGCAGTGTAAATACACAACCGCGATACGCCGTTGACTTCTATGGAGAAAGTCGGGATCGGGAAATTAGAGAAAAGGGACACTTAAAAGAGGACTAGGACAAAACCCTTTGAGATCTAGGACTTTGAAGAGTCTCTACCCACGGGAGCACCGGAGTACTCGTGTTACCTCACCCAGGGAAGCCGGGTGCATAGGTGCCTTTCGGGGTCGGGTTTCGTCGTCGATTCGAATGGCGATCTGCTGCAAAGTGCTGCTGGCGGCCAAGAGAAAAGTGTCCGGGTGGATCCAAGAGTGGATCGGAGTTCTGAAGAACCTGAAAGCAGAGGGGACAGAGTCTGGGTCACTAGCCAGTGACCAGGAAGGCGATGGACAGATGCCCACCGATGTCGAGTGCTTCAGGTGCGTTGACAGTTGTCTTGACTCTTCAGCCACGAGGTCCAGGAGGTGTGGTCGGCAACCAGGAGCAGGATTCGGGCTGGTACACGATGTCTGTCGAGTACTGAGGTGTCGGCGACTGGATTGGACCCAACAAGCCTTGGCAAAGGCAAGTCTCGGTGAAGATGTAGATCGTCGATGGTGCAGACCAGCAAGGTCTGTGGAACTCACCCAGCAAGGGTAAGTGAGGGCAGGCCTGGAGCAACCAGAATGCCAAGTAAGAAAAGGATTGGCCTTCGTTAAGGGCTACTAGCCAACGGGCTAGCAACCGCGAAGGAGCCTTGTGACGCCGCACGTGGATCTGGCTTACAGGACACTCGTGGAGTGGGGGCCAGTGATCTTCGGTGCAGGTGGTGCTGGAGGCTAGGGCTACTCGGAGCCCAAAGCACGACTTCTTGGGAGACCCAGAAGATGATGCACTTGCAAATGTGCTCGGTGTCCAGGGGTCACGGTCTCAAGTCACCCACGATAGCCACGGGCCTCAGCTTTGCTGGGGACTCAGGGTAGCCTCGGGCAAGTCTGAGAATCCACCTCTGGTGATGCGATGACTTCGGCGTCCGACGGGAGCTTCAGTAATGCGAACCGGACAGATGCTTCTTTGGTGCCTGCCAAGCAGGGGAGTCACTCCTTGACCCCAAGGGAGATTCTTCTGTCCTCTAATCGTGAGTAGAGCGTCGAAGGTCCAGGATTCAGTTTCAGAGTTTCGTCCAGGGATAATCTAAAGTCCTAAGGACTGGGTTCCTACCTTTATACTAAAGATAGGGGTTGGACTACTCTGTGGCCCCACCTATGGGTGGGTCAGGGCAGAGGGGTGGCTACACCCCTTTCCCTTTGTCCAGTTCGCGCCAAAGCAGGGGCTGCAAGCCACTGATCCGGTTTGAACTGGGGTATGCACAGGGACACCAAATGTGCCCCCAGTGCAGGACTTCAAAGCACCCGAAAGTGCTCCCGCCCAGCCCCAATATACATTATCCTGTCTGGGGAGGTGGTCACACCTCCCTGGGACAGGAAACCTATTGTCCAGGCCTCCCCTGCCGGAGTTTCGTCCAGCAGCAGGAGGCCAGACTCGTGTCTGTGGCAGCAGCATCCATTTTGTGATGCCAGGGCTCTGGAAAGAAGTTACCGGACTAGTCAGAGTTAACATGTCTTTCCCTCTAGAAGGGTGGAATGCTACCCCCGCCGCCAGGATTGGCGGGGGGTAGTATTCCAAGATGTTTGACACCAAACACGACATGTTTAGGTGCAGCCATTCCAAAGTTAGCATTTTACCGCGAGGATATAATGCGCTTAAGAGTATATGGTCAGGCTGCACTACAAACAGCATCAGAGATGGTCTCCGAACGCTGCAGAGGGGCCCTGCTCATGCAGGGGCACCCTCTCACATAGGAACCATGCACTCTGCCTTTAGGATTGATAAGGCCTGCCTTAGGAGTGACTTAAAGGTTTATATGTGTGTATGTATTTAGTGATATAGGTAACCTATATCACAGTAAGGAGTGCATGCACCACCTTACCCAGGCTGCAGTAGCAGACCTGTGGTGTCAGTTTGGATGGCCTTCCAAGGGTGGCATAATACATGCTGCAGCCCCTGGCAGGTCCTCTGAGGTACCTATGCCCTTGGTACATAGTATACCATATACTAGGGACGTATAAGGGCACTCCAGATCCCAATCAGTGATGTGCCTAAGGCACATGGAAACCATTTTAGAGAGGAAGCAGCTAGGCTGGGGTTCTGATTAGCAGGGCCCCAGCCAGACTAATGTCGAAAAACAGTGAAGCATCAGCAAAAAGTGGGGGTACCCATGTGAAGCAGATCCTACTCTCCTACACAACCCCCCCAAACGTAGGGACATTAAACTAACCTTGCCCAGTTAAGTCTTCATGTTCTAAGTGGAAATACCTAGAGAGTCCATCTGCATTCGCATGGTTACTCCCAGGCCTATGCTCCACTGTAAAGTCCATCCCCTGTAGGGAAATGGACCACCTAAGCAGTTTGGGGTTTTCACCCTTCATTTGTTTTAGCCATAAGAGGGGCTTATGGTCTGTCTGAACCAGGAAGTGTGTACCAAACAAGTATGGCCTCAACTTCTTCAGAGCCCAGACCACAGCAAAGGCCTCCCTCTCTATGGCTGACCAACGTTTCTCTCTAGGGGTCAGCCTTCTGCTAATGAAAGCTACTGGCTGATCCTGACCTTCTTCATTCAATTGTGACAGTACAGCCCCTACCCCCAATTCAGATGCATCAGTTTGAACAATGAACTTCTTGGAGTAATAAGGACTCTGCAGAATTGGAGCAGTGCACATGGCCTGCTTGAGGTCATCAAATGCCTTTTGACAGCTAACTGTCCACTGAACCTTTTTGGGCATTTTCTTAGAAGTTAAGTCATTCAGGGGTGTCACTATTGATCCATACCCCTTGACAAATCTCCTATAGTACCCAGTCAGGCCTAAGAAGGCTCTCACCTGAGTCTGGGTAGTGGGAGCAGTCCAGTCCATGATGGTCTGGATCTTGCTCTGCAAAGGTTGAACCTGGCCTCCACCCACAAGGTGGCCCAGGTACACAACCTGACTCTGCCCTATCTGGCACTTAGTGGCCTTGATAGTCAGGCCTGCCTTTTGCTGGGCCTGTAAAACATTCCTGAGGTGGACCAGGTGATCCTCCCAGGTGGAGCTAAAGACAGCAATATCATCTAGATATGCTGCACTATAGGCTTCCAGTCCTGTGAGAACTGTATTCACCAACCTCTGGAAAGTGGCAGGTGCATTCTTCAGACCAAAGGGCATTACCACAAATTGATAATGCCCACTAGGGGTTGAGAATGCTGTCTTGGGCTTTGCAGTATCAGCTAGTCTGATCTGCCAGTAGCCAGGTGTTAGGTCAAATGTGCTGAGATATTTGGCAGAGGCCAAAGTATCTATGAGCTCATCTGCCCTGGGTATTGGATGGGCATCAGTCCTAGTGACTGCATTGAGACCCCTGTAGTCCACACAAAACCTCATCTCTCTTTTTCCACCACTGGTGTGAGGTTTCGGTAGAAGGACCACTGGACTAGCCCAAGGGCTATCTGAGGGTTCAATAACTCCCAATTCCAACATTTTCTGGACTTCAGTCCTGATACAGTCCCTGACATGGTCAGTGTAGGAGAGTAGGATCTGCTTCACATGGGTACCCCCACTTTTTGCTGATGCTTCACTGTTTTTCGACATTAGTCTGGCTGGGGCCCTGCTAATCAGAACCCCAGCCTAGCTGCTTCCTCTCTAAAATGGTTTCCATGTGCCTTAGGCACATCACTGATTGGGATCTGGAGTGCCCTTATAAGTCCCTAGTATATGGTATACTATGTACCAAGGGCATAGGTACCTCAGAGGCCTGCCAGGGGCTGCAGCATGTATTATGCCACCCCTGGAAGGCCATCCAAACTGACACCACAGGTCTGCTACTGCAGCCTGGGTAAGGTGGTGCATGCACCCCTTACTGTGATATAGGTTACCTATATCACGAAATACATACACACATATAAACCTATAAGTCACTCCTAAGGCAGGCCTTATCAATCCTAAAGGCAGAGTGCATGGTTCCTATGTGAGAGGGTGCCCCTGCATGAGTAGGGCCCCTCTGCAGCGTTCGAAGACCATCTCTGATGCTGTTTGTAGTGCAGCCTGACCATATACTCTTAAGCGCATTATATCCTCGCGGTAAAATGCTAACTTTGGAATGGCTGCACCTAAACATGTCGTGTTTGGTGTCAAACATCTTGGAATACTACCCCCCCGCCAATCCTGGCGGCGGGGGTAGCATTCCACCCTTCTAGAGGGAAAGACATGTTAACTCTGACTAGTCCGGTAACTTCTTTCCAGAGCCCTGGCATCACAAAATGGATGCTGCTGCCACAGACACGAGTCTGGCCTCCTGCTGCTGGACGAAACTCCGGCAGGGGAGGCCTGGACAATAGGTTTCCTGTCCCAGGGAGGTGTGACCACCTCCCCAGACAGGATAATGTGTATTGGGGCTGGGCGGGAGCACTTTCGGGTGCTTTGAAGTCCTGCACTGGGGGCACATTTGGTGTCCCTGTGCATACCCCAGTTCAAACCGGATCAGGGGCTTGCAGCCCCTGCTTTGGCGCGAACTGGAGAAAGGAAAGGGGTGTAGCCACCCCTCTGCCCTGACCCACCCATAGGTGCGGCCACAGAGTAGTCCAACCCCTATTTTTAGAATAAAGGTAGGAACCCAGTCCTTAGGACTTTAGATTATACCTGGACGAAACTCTGAAACTGAATCCTGGACCTTCAACGCTCTACGACAAGATTAGAGGACTGAAGAATCTCCCTTGGGGTCAAGGAGTGACTCCCCTGCTTGGCAGGCACCAAAGAAGCATCTGTCCAGTTCGCATTTCTGAAGCTCCCGTCGGACGCCGAAGTCATCGCATCACCAGAGGTGGATTCTCAGACTTCCCCGAGGCTACCCTGAGTCCCCAGCAAAGCTGAGGCCCGTGGCTATTGTGGGTGACTTGAGATTGTGACCCCTGGACACCGAGCACATTTGCAAGTGCATCATCTTCTGGGTCTCCCAAGAAGTCATGCTTTGGGCTCCGAGTAGCCCTAGCCTCCAGCACCCCCTGCACCGAAGATCACTGGCCCCCACTCCACGAGTGTCCTGTAAGCCAGATCCACGTGCGGCGTCACGAGGCTCCTTTGCGATCGCTAGCCCGTTGGCTAGTAGCCCTTAACGAAGGCCAATCCTTTTCTTACTTGGCATCCTGGTTGCTCCAGGCCTGCCCTCACTTACCCTCGCTGGGTGAGTTCCACAGACCTTGCTGGTCTGCACCATCGACAATCTACATCTTCACCGAGACTTGCCGTTGCCAAGGCTTGTTGGGTCCAATCCGGTCGTCGACGTCTCAGCACTCGACAGACATCGTGTACCAGTCCGAATCCTGCTCCTGGTCGCCGACAACGCCTCCTGGACCTCGTGGCTGAAGAGTCAAGACGACCGTCGACGCACCTGAAGCACTCAACATCGGTGGGCATCTGTCCATCGCCTTCCTGGTCACTGGCTAGTGACCCAGACTCTGTCCCCTCTGCTTTCAGGTTCTTCAGAACTCTGATCCACTCTTGGATCCACCCGGACACTTTTCTCTTGGCCGCCAGCAGCACTTTGCAGCAGATCGCCATTCGAATCGACGACGAAACCCAACCCCGAAAGGCACCTATGTACCCGGCTTCCCTGGGTGAGGTAACACGAGTACTCCGGTGCTCCCGTGGGTAGAGACTCTTCAAAGTCCTAGATCTCAAAGGGTTTTGTCCTAGTCATCTTTTAAGTGTCCCTTTTCTCTATTTTCCCGATCCCGACTTTCTCCATAGAAGTCAACGGCGTATCGCGGTTGTGTATTTACACTGCACGCGTCTCCCGTAGGTCCCCTGTGTCACTACCTTGGGTGGTTCCTTGTGGTCCAAGCACTTCTAGAGGCTCTAGGCCTAGTGTCTAGTTCAGTCGTGGTTCGCATACCACTTTATTGGTATATGGTTTGGTACGCCCTAGGGCCCAAACGTGTATTTGTGCTATTACTGTGATTTAATAACTTATAACTTATGTACTTCGAACTCTAGCCTCATAAAGAGACTAGAGGGGTGTGTTTAGCAATAAATACATATATTTTGAATATATACCTGGTGTGGTGCTCTTTCATTTGGTCACTCAAGAGATTATAGACTGGTAAAACAAGCTGCTTTACATTCCTTCAAGACTTAGCCTGAAGGCTGCTCTCCATAGCTACCACTAGGATAGCTTTCAATAAGGTTGTCTTTAACCTATCTCCAATAAGGGGTTGTTTGGACTGGTGCAAGGTGCCCACTATAATTAGTGGACAGCATATACCAGGCCAACTTCTCACATTGGTGTGCAGCGTGTGGGATTCCAGCTTGCTATTGTTTTACCAGATAATCTCAATTGAATTGATCAACTGAAAACCACTAAAGGTACCTAAGGTACATATAATTTAAGCTTAGAATACAGTAAGTTCTACTGAACTTAGAGTTGTGTGTTAAGGGATAGCACAACCCTTTCTACAACTCAAGAGAGTTTAGTAGGCCACACTAGAGTAGGTAGTGCATACACCACACCACACTAGTAATGTCTTTAAGGGCAGGATCCAAAGAATCCTTGCAGGAAGCCATTGAGCTTCCACCCTCCAAGTATGATACACTCCCATTCTTGGAATTGAGAGCTTTATGTAACTTGAGAAAAATAAGGACAGGCCAAAGCCCCACCACCCAACACCTCAAGGAGTTGTTGGTGGCTTATGACCTTAGTAAGCCTGTAGGGACTGAAGGGGTAGGAGCTGAGGGTGGGGCAGAAGAAGAGGACGAGGCCAGGGGTACCAATACCCCCAGCCCCCCTCTGAAACTGGCCAGGAGGGTGACAATGACCCTGACCTGGAAAACCCAATCCCTCCTGTGGATGATGATGAGGATGATCAAGATGACACCCTCTTTGTCCCCCAGGAAGGATTAAGAGTGTGCCCAGGAAGTCTAGATCTCCTTCTCAGGAGTCTAACCACTCTGGCACCTCTATAGGGAGCTCTGTCTCCTCTCACAGGAGGGAATCCTCTCATGAGAGGAGAACCAGACTGGTCCAGTATGAGGAAACTCAGCTGGAAATCAGAAAAAAGCAATTGGCTTTAGATAGGGAATCCCTAGATCTCCTTAGAGAGAGAAGAAAGTTGGGACTAGAGTCCCATGGTGGCAGCCATGTCCCTAGAGACAGGGAAAGGTCCTATGACCATAGGAACCTGAGCAAGATTGTCCCTCCCTACCAGAGTGGGGATGATATCCACAAATGGATAACTGCATTAGAGAGGGCCTGTAAAGTACAGAAGGTCCCTCAGGAGCAGTGGGCAGCAATCTTGTGGCTCTCATTTGCTGACAAAGGTAGAGATAAGCTCCTCACTGTTAGAGAGGAGGATGCTGATAATTACAAGGTCTTGAAGAGTGCTCTTATTGATGGGTTTGGCCTAACCACTGAACAGTACAGGTTGAAGTTCAGAGACACCCAAAAAGCACAGACTCAAGACTGGGTAGACTATGTGGATTGTTCTGCCAAGGCTCTGGAAGGCTGGTTGATGGGCAGTAAGGTGTGTGACTTCTCAGGATTGTACAATCTGATAACGAGGGAGCAGATTCTTAATAACTGTCAAAATCAGCTGTTGCATCAATACCTGGTAGACTCTGATCTGACCTCTCCCCAAGAATTGGGAAAGAAGGCAGACAAATGGGTCAGAACCAGGGTGAAGCAGAAGGTACAGAACCAAGGTGGGGAAACCAAGAAGCAAGATGCTAAGAACTCTGACAAGGGTGGGGAGAAGGGTAAAGATCAAAAGTCTTCATCAGGCCCCCAAAAATCTTCTTCTGGTGGGGATTCACAGTCTACCAAAGGGAAAGGCCAAAGAAAACCATGGTGCAAGGTCTGTAAGCAAAAGACCCACTGGACCAGTTATTGCACCAATTCCAAAGACTTCAGTCCAGCACCCACCAATGCCCCTAAGGCACCTGTTCCCCCTAGTACAGTTGGTGGAAGTGCTCCAGCAAAGGGTTTAGTAGGGTTCACCCTGGGAACTGAGTTGGGCTCTGACCTAGTCAGAGAACTGACTCAGGCTGTGTTAGTCTGTGATGGAGGCATGGATGTGACCTCCACTGTGAGTCCCAGTAATCTGGGCAAGTACAGACAACAGCCTTTAATCAATGGACGTGAGGCTTTGGCATTTAGGGACACAGGGGCAAGTGTCACAATGGTGACACAAGACCTTGTGCTTCCTGGGCAAGTTATGGTTGGTGAGATGTACCAAGTGACCAATGCTAGCAATGTCAGAACAGACCATACTCTGGCAGTTGTTAACTTCTCCTGGGGAGGGGTAACTGGCCTTAAGAAGGTTGTGGTAAGTGCAAACCTACCAGTCGAATGCTTGCTTGGCAATGACTTAGAGACTTCTGCTTGGGCAGAAGTGGAGCTCAGGACCCATGCAGAAATGCTGGGGATCCCTGCAGATGTGTTTGCTGTGACCAGGTAACAAGCCAAAATGTCTAGCACTGAACAGGCCTTGGATTCTGGAAGAATGGACCAAGTGCCTTCCAAGAGGAGGAGTAGTAGGGTTAAGGCAGTGCCTTCCCCTTGGCTCAGGAGGAAGATCAGTCCCTTGAGGGGATGATCTCAGCCCTGAAGAAGGAACTGTCCCAGAGGAACTTGAACCTGACCAGGTTGAGTTCTTGGGGACAGGAGGACCTTCTAGGGCAGATCTGAGCCAGGAGCAGCAGAGCTGCCCCTCCCTTGAACCCCTCAGACAGCAAGCTGCTGCTGAGGCTGCTGGGAAAGCTAGTGGTCCCCATACAGTGTATTGGGATGATGGACTCCTGTACTCAGAGAGTAGAGACCCCAAGCCTGGTGCTACCAGGAGGTTGGTAATACCTTTGCAGTTCAGGGGCTTCCTATTGACCCTAGCCCATGATATTCCCTTAGCAGGTCACCTGGGCCAGAACAAGACTTGGGACAGAATTGTCCCTCACTTTCACTGGCCCCACATGTCTGAAGACAGTAAGGAGTTTTGTCGCTCCTGTGTAATCTGCCAAGCCAGTGGCAAAGCAGGTAGCACTACAAAGGCCCCCCTGATACCACTACCTGTGGTGGGGGTGCCCTTTGAAAGGGTAGGGATTGACATTGTTGGTCCCATGGATCCCCAAACAGCCTCTGGGCACAGGTTCATCCTAGTGGTAGTGGATCATGCCACCAGGTACCCAGAAGCTATTCCCCTCAGGACCACTACAGCACCTGTGGTGGCAAGGGCCCTCCTGGGAATCTTCTCAAGAGTGGGCTTTCCTAAGGAGGTAGTATCAGACAGGGGTGTTAACTTCATGTCTGGGTACTTAAAAGCAATGTGGAAGGAGTGTGGAGTGACTTATAAGTTCACCACACCCTATCACCCACAATGCAATGGTTTAGTTGAGAGATTCAACAAAACCTTGAAGGGCATGATTAAAGGGCTCCCAGAAAAGCTTAGGCGTAGATGGGACATACTCTTGCCCTGCCTTTTATTCGCATATAGGGAGGTGCCTCAGAAGGGGTTGGTTACAGCCCTTTTGAACTTCTGTTTGGCCACCCTGTGAGGGGTCCACTGTGCTTGGTGAAGGAAGGATGGGAGTTACCTCTCAAGCCCCCAAAGCAAGATATAGTGGACTATGTACTTGGTCTCCGCTCCAGGATGGCTGAGTACATGAAAAAGGCAACCAAAAACCTTGAGGCTAGCCAGGAACTTCAGAAGGCCTGGCATGACCAAAGAGCTGTTCTGACTGTTTACCAGCCAGGACAGAAGGTGTGGGTGTTGGAGCCAGTGGCCCCAGCAGCTCTCCAAGATAAATGGAGTGGACCCCACACTATTGTTGAGCAGAAGGGTGAGGTCACTTACTTAGTGGACCTAGGAACACCCAGGAGTCCCCACAGGGTTCTCCATGTCAACAGGTTAAAACCATATGTGGACAGGGCAGATATGGGCTTGCTCATGGCTACTGATGAAGGGCAGGAGGAAGAGAGTGACCCACTCCCTGACCTGCTCTCACAGAACCCTGACGATGGGTCAGTTGATGGTGTAGCCTTGGCAGGCAGCCT